>JAZKJV010011906.1:0-600000 GCA_037367405.1 Ottelia alismoides
TAGAAGAATAAAGAGTGATGAATGGGTATTCATCACCCCCCTATGCTTAACTTTGCTAGTCCCTTAGCAAACACTTATTTGAAAAAGAAGTGAAAAAGAGAAAGAAAAAGAAAAAGGAAAAGAGGATGTACATGGATCAAGGTTGACTTATTAAATTTTCCTTCATTAAATTGAAATATGGAGCTCGATCAGATCTTTGGATTATTAATGTGTCGGAACCTTATTTGGACTTAAGCCTAAAACTCAACAGCCTCCAAGTTCCACCAATCTATGGGCAAGACTCCTCAATAAACCAGATCAGAACAAGTCTACATACACAAACTCTAATGACCATGAATTTTTCCTTGCGGTGTAGGTGATATGTGGCTCCCCACCTCAGAAGTAACAAAGAAACAACCTCCCTCAACCTGGTAACTCTAATGCCTCAGTCTAGCAACTCTTTCCTCGAGAAGCGGGGTATTCCCTTCTAAGTTCAAGTGCAGCCGGCTCAAGGAGAGGGGGTAGAAGTATAGAGTTTTGGAAGCTTAGCCAGTGTAGCTAAGTCTCCCGCTGCAAGCTTCATGAGATGTAACATGGATACCATAAGCTTTTGCTTTATACTCCGGTGGGGTTATTAAATTTTCAATCCGACCCACCACTTTTTTGGAGTTCTTTTTGTATTTTTGCATTTTTTTTTTCAAGAACTTCTGTACAACATATCTACATGGTGCAGCATATAAGAAATTTCCCCTTGAGCCAGTAGACTATCCCTCTTTTGAAGCTTTATTGCAACCCACAGCTTCTGTCTTTAGCTTTCAACACCACTAGACCAAGTTGAGGTGCACTTCCTTCACTATAAGAAGAAGAGAGGTTCCGCCTAGAAGTACTACCCTCATATGCTACCCCAAGCCAAAGGAAACTGCCTCCTCACCACCTCATCCGTGGAGAGCCATGTGTAAAGTGCAGGTGCAAGTGAAGCCATTGTCTCTGAGAGTCATGCGTGTGTTGTTAAGTGCTCTACTTAGGCTCATCAAGATGACATATGCTCATAGCCTAGTGGACTCAAAGAATTAAGTCCTTATGGACCTGAAAAGCCTTAACCCTAAGTCCTACAAGGTTCCTCTTGAAGTTAAGTGGATTAAGATCTTATTCAAGCTCCATTTCTCAATTTAATTCCAGGCTTAGTTTAAATGTCAACTCTCATCCAGGAAAAACTATATACATATATGTACACAAGATGCTATTTACAAATATTTTACAATCATGCAAAATTTTTTGAAAAATGTTTTGTAATCATGAATGATGCATGAGGTGCAAGTTTTGCAAACTGATATTCACAATCTTTTACACAAGATTTTTGCAAACTTTTGATTTTCAAAACATTTTGGAAAAAATTTGTACTATATACATAATTTTGATACAAAATATTTACACAAGCTTTACACAAAAGATTTTTGAAATCATTTTTACAAAAATACTTTATACACTAGCTATGTCTGTGCAGGAATAAAAGAGGTTTATGTACATGAAAAATTTTTAAATTTTTGTGATTTTTAGCCATTTTATTTATTAACACACTCACACAAAGTACGAGTTATGGCTAAAGTATATATGAAATATATACACACCCCCCCTATACTTAGCTCGAACGATGTCCTCAGTGTGATCAAGAGCGATGAAGAAGACATAACTCGTGCTTAGTAAAAGGGAAGTGAAAAGGAATGTCTAAGTACAGGAACGAATAAATGAATAAAATGAGAGGAACTCGGTGGTCTCCCCCTATACTTAGGATTAACTAATCCTAAGTATAGAAAGCTGTACATGAAGGGAAAGCCGAGTGAAGAATATACAGAATCTGCCCCCCCTATACTTAGGGTAAAATATCCCTAAGTATAGGCAGCAAAAACAAGAGCAGAAAGAATGAAAAGAATACTCACAGGTCCGACATCCCCCCTATACTTAGGGTAAAGTACACCCTAAGTATAGCATAATCATAAGATGAGAGACGGGATGTGGGTCTAAAGAATAGGATGATATGGACAACTGGATCTATACAGGCGGAGGAACAGTGAAAATCAGGCGTGAGATGTAAAAGATGTGAGTCAAAAGACCTCATCTCACGCAAAATGAATAGCGGCAATAATAACGTCCCGCGGCTCATGATCTAGAAATGGTTTGAGCCGCTGGCCGTTCACTCGGAAGGTACTCTCAGAAGATAACTCAGATATATCAATGCTACCGTTATCGTGTACCTTTCTGACCAAATAGGGTCCTTTCCATTTGCTCTGTAGCTTCCCTGGAAATAATCTAAGCCTCGCATCAAACAGCCATACTTTCTGTCCAATCTCAAAATGCTTGTGGCTGATATGAGAATCATGCCACTCTTTGACTTTCTCCTTATAATGTAGGCTGCTTGAGAAAGCTGCATCTCTAAGCTCTTCCAATGCGGCTAACTCTGCCCTCCTTTGGTCTCCTATACCATCTGGATCCATCAATATGTCTGTAACTGCCCAGAGTGACTTGTGCCTCAGCTCAACAGGTAGATGGCACGGCTTGCCATAAACGAGGCGAAAGGGAGATGTACCCAATGGAGTCTTGAAAGACGTCCGATATGCCCACAAGACCGAGTCCAAAAGCTGTGACCAATTCTTTCGGTCAGGGCGGACGACTTTCTGCAAAATATTCTTGATCTCCCTATTCGACACCTCAGCTAGACCATTTGTCTGTGGATGGTATGGTGTGGCAACACGATGGTCTATGCTGAATTCGTTGGCAAGGGCCTTCACCTGGTCGTTGATGAAATGAGACCCCCCATCAGAAATCAGAACTCGTGGAACCCCGAACCGCATGATGATGTGCTTCTTCAAAAATCTGCAAACTGTCTTAGCATCAGCGGCTCGGGCGGGGATAGCCTCAACCCAACGACTAACGTAATCTACGGCCAACAGAATGTACTCGAATCCCTGACTCTTAGGGAATGGACCCATGAAATCGATGCCCCATGCGTCAAAAACCTCACAGAAGTGAATGGGCTGCATCGGCATCATATCACGCTGCCCACAAGTGCCCATCCTCTGACAGTCAGTACACCTCTTCACGAACTCATCTGAGTCCTTGAAGAGGGTAGGCCACCACAAGCCGGATTGGAGCACTTTCTGTGCCGTTCTCCTCCCAGAATGATGTCCTCCTGCCTCAAGCTTGTGGCAGTAAGTGAGGACACTATGATGCTCTTCCTGAGGAATACACCGACGCCAGATGCTATCCCCTCCTTCGTGATAAAGGATGGGATCCTCCCAGTGGTAGGACTTGGCCTTCGCAAGGAAGGTCTCAAGCCTCTGCCTGGGCCAATCTTGTGGGACTTTCCCAACAACGAGAAAGTTCACAATATCGGCGTACCATGGGAGTGAGGCGATAGCAAGGATCGCCTCATCTGGGAAGGTATCTCTGATCGGATCAATCTGCTCTGTCTCCTCAGGCTGCTCTAATCGGGATAAATGGTCCGCCACCACATTCTTGACTCCAGGCTTATCCTTGATCTCAATGTCGAACTCCTGGAGTAGAAGGATCCATCTAGTCAGTCTAGCCTTGGCATCCTTCTTTGCCATGAGGTACCTGATGGCGGTGTGATCTGTGTACAAGGTCACTCGGGATCCAATGATATATGATCTGAATTTATCTAGGGCAAACACTACTGCTAGCATCTCCTTTTCTGTGACTGTATAATTCCGCTGGGCGGAATCCAATGTGCGGCTAGCATAGTGTATCGCAAATGGTACTCCATCCCTCCTCTGTCCCAGCACTGCCCCTACGGCAAAATCAGAGGCGTCCGTCATGATCTCGAATGGGAGAGACCAATCAGGCGGCTGAAGGACAGGAGCCTCAATAACACATTGCTGGAGAGTTTCAAAGGACGAAAGACACTTGTCATCGACAAGGAACTCGGTGTCTTTCGTCAAGAGGTCAGACAACGGTCGGGCAATCTTGCTGAAATCATGAATGAATCTCCTATAAAAACCAACGTGCCCCAGAAATGACCGTAACTGCTTCAGATTGGACGGCGGTGTGAGTTTCCTAATGACATCGACCTTGGCCGGATCAACCTCCATGCCTCTGTTGGAGATGATGTGGCCAAGCACCGTCCCTTGAGTCACCATGAAGTGACTCTTCTCCCAAGACAGAACCAAGCGGGTAGCAATACATCGCTGGAGCACTCGGTCTAGGCAGTCAAGACAGGAATCGAATCCGTCGCCGTAAACCGAGAAGTCGTCCATGAAGACCTCCAAACACTCCCCTACCATGTCCGAAAATATCGACAGCATGCATCTCTGAAAAGTCGCAGGGGCGTTACATAGCCCAAATGGCATGCGTCGAAAAGCGTATGTACCGAAGGGACAGGTAAAGGTGGTCTTCTCCTGATCCTCAGGAGCGATGGCCACCTGGTTGTAGCCCGAGTACCCATCTAGGAAGCAGTAATGGCTCTTTCCTGCCAGTCTCTCTATGATCTGATCAATAAAAGGCAGGGGAAAATGGTCCTTCTTGGTGGCCTGGTTGAGTCTCCTGTAGTCAACACAAACCCTCCAAGAGGTGGGTACTCGTGTAGCAATCTCCTCTCCCGACTCACTGATCACAGTCGTGATGCCCGTCTTCTTGGGCACCACATGCAAGGGGCTAACCCACTTGGAGTCGGAAATGGGATAAATAAAATCTGCACTCCACCATTTTGATATTTCCTTCATAACAACCTCTCTTAGGTTGGGGTTCAGTCGCCGCTGGAACTCACGCGACGGCTTTGCCCCTTCCTCGAGATAGATATGGTGGGAGCACAACGAGGGACTAATCCCATGGAGATCTGCTACGCTCCATCCAATTGCCTTGCGGTTCTTTTCAAGAACCTCCATCAGACGGGATTCTTGCTCTCCAGTCAGATCGGCAGAGATGATGACTGGGTACATCTCAGACTCTCCCGCAAGGAATCTATACTTCAACGAAGTAGGGAGCGGCTTTAGCTCTGGACAGCTGGGTGCTGGCAAATCTGGCTTCTGAAGAAGATGTGTGTATGCGGACAATTCTGCCAAATCTACCTGGGAAAATAATAACGAACTCTCACAAACTGGATCTGGAGAAGGCGGGTCCTCTGCATTGTCTCTGATCTGTTCTGCCTCTACCTCCTCCTCATCTATAGGCTCAGGTGGATCCAGATCTGGCATCTGATCATCACAATCTGCCCAATCAGATTCTGAATCCGAGGGATCTATATCAGACTCGGTGGCATCAGTACCACCGGAGAACAAGGTGGTATCAGCACCACCATCACAAAACACTGTGCTGCGATCGAGAACCGGCTCTGCTGCCGCAATGGTATCCTGTACCAGGTCTGTGCTCTCCAGACTCTCCTCTGCTATCATCTCTGCATCAGCTGTATCTGAGTATGAGAGGATGGTCTGTGCTGCAGGATCTGCCCAAATTGCCTCATCATCTGTGATCACAAAATCACAGTCCTGGTGGATGTCTGGCTCTGCGTCTGTCAGCTGCTCTGAATCTGTACTGCCATGTGAGCGGGATCTATCTCTGGTTCTGTGGTCCTCGACCGTCTCTATTTGTATACTCTCGCCCTGGACGCGAAAGTACACCTTCCCACTATCATGATCAGTCACTGCCTTGGCTGTGGCCAAGAACGGACGACCAAGGATGATGGGGGTATCGGCCACTGATTCAGGGATCTCCATGTCCAACACTACGAAGTCCACGGGGAATTGCAAACCCTGAATAGTGACGATAACGTCTCGTAGCAACCCCTTCGACCTCTTGACAGATCGATCAGCGAACTGAAGGACTGTCCTGCTCTGTCGAAGAGTGCCCAACTCGAAGTGGTCGAGAAGGGCTGCCAGAAGTAGGTTGATCGAAGATCCGCTATCTAAAAGAGTACGGTCGAACCACTGCTCTCTGATCTGGCATCTAACATACGGGGCCCCTGCATCTGGCCTCTTGGCTGGCAGTCGGTTCTGAATCGCGAAGCACGTGGCTTTGGTCAGCACATGGATCTCTGCGGTCTTGTTCCTCTTCTTCCTCCTGACTGTGGTCCTATCTCTTAGGGATCGCTGAAGAAGAGGAATGTGCTGCAAAGCCTCATTGAGGGTCAGCTGGATGTGAAATCGGTCTATCATGCCCTGGCTGAACTCCTCCTGCTCTCTCTTTTTTGGATCTTTTTCTTTTTTCTTCCCCTTCCCCAACTCAAGGGCTCTAGGAAAGGGGATCACAGGGTCCTTCTCAGATGAAGGACTAGGAATAGGCCTAGACGGTTCGATGACCGGATCCTCACAAACATCATTCACCACAGTGGGATCAGAAGAAACTAAACTTTTCCTTTATTCAAATTAGAGTTCTGAGGTAATTTATGCGAGGAAAGACAACATTTCTATCAGAATAGATGTTGGTGGCCTCAGTACCACCTCCTCGATCTGGTGAAGCGGCGGCCTCAGTACCGCCGGTGGAAATAGCATCTCGGGTGGCATCAGTACCACCGTCATCATCATGTGCGGCGTCAGTACCGCTCTCCTCTTCCTCATCTGGCGCTCTAGATGGATCCTCGCGTTGTCGCTCAGATGAGGCGCCGCCTGCTGGTCTTCTACCGCTCCTAAGTGTAACAAAATCAGCATCAAATATATCTGATGACATATCATCAAATGAGTTACTAGGAGTGGTAGGCTCAGTGTGAACTACCTGCTCAGATTTCTCTTCAAGATATTCGGATTAGGCTCGATCTGTGCAGGGATGGCGGCCTTCCCTCTCATCAGGTCCCGCATCTCCTGGCGGAACTCGTCCATCTCCCGTCTAAATGTAGCCTGCTGCTCTGTGAAGAGGCGGGCTAGATCATCCATGGCGGGGCTCTCATGGGAACCCGACGGGTTGCCTCTCTGGTAATGAGGCTGCTGGACCTGGTGCTGCTGCGGCTGAGAGGGGTAAGAGGAAGGATGCTGCTGCTGGTGAGCCTGCTGCTCACGTCTCCAATTCTGTCCCTGCTGCTGGTAGGGACGAGGTACGAAGGATGATGGCTGGTTGTGGTTGGTATGCTGGGGGCTGCTGGTGATCTCTCTGCTGGGAGTACTGCCCTCCCTGACCGGCTGGCTGTTGTTGGTATGCTGGGGGCTGCTGGTGATCTCTCTGCTGGGAGTACTGCCCTCCCTGACCGGCTGGCTGTTGTTGGGACTGGTTACCCCCCATTCCCCCACCTGAATCCGGGATGGTCTCGTCGGATTCCAGGTTGAGGACGGTCATACCAAATCCCGTTGACATCCATCAACGGCTCAGCATCGAAGGAGTCTGGCGGTAGTGCTGCCAGAGGTTGATCCGGCTGATATACCACCATCTGTAAGTCTGGAGATGGTGGTGACTGGTAAGAGGGCTGCTGCTGCTGGTACGGCTCCGCCTGTACAAGGTGAACTTGTCTAGGCTGCTGCAAGGAGCTGGAGCGCTGGGACGAGCTGCGGCTGCCGCCGGAATCGCCTCGCGACAGAAGACGGGGCTGAGGGAGCCGTCTGTGCCTCCTGAAGACACAAGAGCTGGGTCTTCATGTCGCTCAGAGTTTGTGCCATTTGCTCCATCTGAGTTATGCCCTGGCACTGCTTCTTCTCTATTATTTCCATGCGGTCCAACTTCTCGCTGATAATCCCCATGTCCGCAGCGGCCGACTCTGCCTGTGCGGCTGCAACTGTGGACGAACTGGATGGACCTGCATCAACCCGTGCTATCCGCTGATACTGCACAGGTCCTGGCGGCTGCTGAGATCTCTGTGTGTACAACCGAGTCTGGGACATCACCATGTAATTTTCTGCCATCTCCTCGTAAATGGCCCAGACTTGGTTGTGGTCCTTGGCAAAGTAGGACCCGCCGCAAGAAGCATTCACCAGACCCTGAAGCTCTGGCGTCATCCCACTAAAGAAGCTTTGAACTAGGTTCGGCTTCGAAATGTCGTGGTGTGGGCATCTATCCAGAAGCTCTCTGAACCTCTCCATGCCTCGTGAAACTGCTCGTTAGGGAGCATGGAGAAGTTGTTGATCAGGGCCCTCGCTGCATTCGTCCGCCCGAGTGGATAGTACTTGTTCAAGTACTCGGTGCGGAGTTGCTCCCAGGTGTAAACAAACTTCCCTAAATGTTTCAGCCAGGCGGCTGCTCTATCTGCCAGTGAAAAAGGGAAGGCCATCATCCGAATCGTATCTTGGTCCACATGACGGTCGTGGACAGTGCTGCAGATCATCAAAAACTCCTGGAGATGGAGATGGGGCTCCTCAGTGGCAAGCCCGTGAAAATGAGGAAGCATCTGCAGGGTGTTCGGAGGGAACTTGAAATCCCCCACGATAGCAGGTACCACCACCCAATGGTGCATCAGTGTAGATCCGGGGTTGTGTAACTCCCGCATCGGTCTCGGTGGTCCTGCTACGGCGGCGGCTGCTGCTGCGGCAGCCGCTGCGCTGCGGCTGCTGCTTCTGCCTCAGCGTCAGGAATGTCCTCAGGCTCGCTCGGCTCGTCTCGCTCTCTTCGGAGTCGCTCCATCTCCCTTCTCATCTCGATCATAAAAGCCCCCTGATCGCGTAACTGCTGCTGAACTGTCTCTAATGATGCGATCAGGGTGGAGTTGATCGCCCCTTGGTCAAATACAACATGCTGCTCTCCCTGCTGACCTCCGGGGTAATCGTCTGCTCTGGCGGCCATACCGACGTCTGCAAAATCAGATGAGCCCAACTCAGGTTCTGTCAAATCAATTCGTCTTTCCTCGGGCTCATGTCTCTCAGTAGCAAAAGAAAGGGGGTCGAGGGGGAACAGGGTGGAATCGTACTCGGACCCGGAGAGCTGGTCTTGACTCTCACGGGCCAACCTAGATGATGAAGTAGACGCGCCTGAAAGCGGTGCAGCCAGAGGCTGCCTAAGAGATCGTCTACCCATCATCTTGATCTTGGCGAGTTGGGCGGATGGGATCTGGAGAAAATATGATCGCAAAGCAAACCCTCGGTTTACCAACGCAACACAATCTGAAGACCGTGAAAGCTCGGTCAATTTATCTTGTCAATTTTATTTGGTGAACATACAAAATATCAGAGCGCTTACGTGACCTGTTAGGATACCCGATGCTACTCCAACCGACTGGCCCGCACGGAAGAGTCGGTAGTCAGCTAGAAATAACACCGGAGGGTTCTACCTAGGGTGCGGGTCACTCTCTCGCGCATCCAAACCATACAAGGAGGGGGTTGCTCTCCCCAAGACAAATTTTTAATGTGAGTGTCTTTTAGGGTCAATAATGTTATCCAGTCCCAATTTTTTTTGTTTTTTGTTTTTTTTTAATTTTTTTTCAAAATAAATACAAGCGGCCTAACGGTTTTCCGATTCTCCTAATGATTAAGCCAAAAACAGAGGGAGAAGACGAAAAAGCCGATGCGCGAAGAAATCAATGATGCATGCAGAGAAAGAAATGCGTACCTTGTCTCCAGCACTCTACATGCAAGTGATCCACGCAGATTTAAAGACAGAACAAAAACTACCTAAATGATGCAACGGGAAAAACCGAGTCCTAGATGAGCAACTTCTATTGATCGTGAAGAACAATAGTTAGCTAACCGAATCGAGTCCGGAGTCCGATCTTGGGAGTCACTCGGTGCCCGCCACAACGGGTCCTGCCAGCGCTGTATGTGACTCCTCACGGCACGTGGTCTCAAATCCAATTAAACTAACTTTTTCAGTGAATTTTATTAAGGTCCAATTACGTTCTATAGGAACAGATATTCTATTAGGTGTTGGGCCTTAGAAATTTACGTCACAAGCAAGAGAAATTCCTAAATCTAGGGGCTCGAGAAAAACCGCGTAAACACCGGAAAGGGCAGCTAGCTATAAAAACCGTAGAAAAAGCCGCGAAAATCCAAATGGGTCCCCCGAGCACACCGGTGCTCGGCGAAACAGACCCGCTAAGTTACAAGTGTCCACAGTTCAAAGTCTAAGTTATTACAACAAATATTGTTCTCTCTCTCTCTCTAAATAGAAAATTTCTTCTCCTCTCTCTCTTCCTCCTACGCGGGTCCTCTAAATAGTAAGCTCCAAGTCGTCCAAGCAGTACCTCGCACAAAAATCAAAGAGAGAAGGTCAGAAAACAATAATAATATAGAGAGAGACAATATGGAGAAATGACTACAAAGCCGTGCTCCCCGGCAACGGCGCCATTCTGATGACCGGCCAAATGACAGAGGTAAAAGTACAGAAAATTAGGTCGTTGCGACCTCTATCACTCAACTAAGTCAATCAAGAAAATGAACCACTCGAAAAATGCGAAAAGTAAAACAAAGCGGTCCTGCTATGAGTTTAACCTGGTATAGCTCCCAGGGTCGAACACAAGGAGCACAGATTGGCTAAATAGCCTACGATGTAGTCAGAAATCCAAGAGAATACTTTTTAGTGGTTTTTTATTTGTTTTTACATTTTTTAGGTTTTTTTTAAATGATGAGAAAATTAAAGAAGGCGCACAGATAATGAACTTCAACAATTTATTTAAAGCATTAAAAATCAAGCAAAAATTCAAAGAAAAATGTTTTTATGTGTTTTTCAATTTTTTATATTTTTGGTGAATTTTTGAGATTTTTCTGATGTTTATTTTATTTACTAAAAAATCAAACAATGCAACAAAGAAGAGGTACTGTCCAGCAAGGTTAGAAACTCAAAAATAAAATATTTAAGAGTTTCAATCAACCCTGGAGGTAATTTTCCTGTAAACTATGAAGAATAAGGAAAATTTAGGCACCCTAATTATTATTTTTGGATTTTTAATTTAATTTTTATAATTTTTATGGGTTTTTAGGGGTTTTTCAATTTTTAAGGTTTTTAAGTGATGAGAAATCACCAAAAATGGCTGGAAAATCAAACAGCAAGCAAACTACAATACCTAATTTTTTTAGAATTTTTGGTGGAGTTTTTATATTTTTTTGGTATTTTTAAAATTAGACAGTGACTAAAAAGAGTGTTTTTGAATTTTTTAAAAATACTAAATGAAAATAAAAATGTCCTCAATAATCACAGAAATTACTACACCATGGCAGGAGCCATGTGTCGAAATTTCATTAGATTTGGAGGTGGGTTGATATTTATTCAAAAATGAAGAAGAGGGCACTATGCACAAGGACCAATGTGCAAATACCCGAAGATCTGGGGTCTCTGGTGCAAAATGCCCAGCTAGTCACGCGCGTGGCGCGTGGCTGGGGCACACAGGGACCAATTTGTAATAAAAACCAAGTCTCAGGGGCTTTTGATAACTCGTATCAAAAGCCCAGGGACATGGATGCAAAAACACCACTAAAATCCGCACATGCGCATAAACAAGGCTCACAGGGGTATAATTGCAATTACACAAAAAGATTCATGCATTCATTAACACTCCAGATCTTCAGGACAATATATGTAAAATGCCCAGATACACACGTGACGAAGCACGTGGTCACTCACACACAGGGGCATACATGCAATTAAAATAAAGCACAAGGTCCAGATTGCAAATAACCCTACGTGAAAAAGTTTTTAAAAAATATTTACAAGTCTAAAAAGGAAATGAAAAACTAAGAGGGGGCCCTACGATATTTACCCCTTTATTAGCCGACGGTCGGATAGGCGCCACGTGGTGATCGAACGGCTGGGATGGCGGCGCGACTCCTCTCTTCGTCCCTTCGGCTCGATCGACGGTCGAGAGAGGGACATGTGGACGATCGAGTGGCTCTTGTGAATGGAGTCCCTCTCTCTCGGCTCTGACGGTCCAGATGGCTCCTCCGGATGATCGAATGGACGCTGCTCCTCCACAGATGAACGACTAGGATTAGAACTGGAGCAGAGGGTGCATCGGACGGCTCTGGAAGATGGAAGAAGAACTCGACGCCGGCGAACTTCGCCGACGTCCTGCGTGCGCTCCGGTCCTCCTCAGCTGCTGCAAATGATCCGAACACGCTCCTGGTGCAGCCCCGCAGCTGATGATGATGTCCGATGGCCCAACCGAGCCCTGGAGGGGCTCCAGCGAGGCCTAGCGGCGCGAAGCTCTGGTCTGAACTGTAAAGGAGGCTCAGACACCCCCTTTGGACCTGCAAAGTAGACAAGAAGCTTCGCGGGTCGAGGGCAAAATGCCTCGACCCAAGAAAGCGGGGTGAAGATGGTCTGTGCGGTGGGGCGAACGAGCTCCGGCGAGGTGGAGACGATGGAACTCGACTCCCAGCTCCGGGGCGAGCTGGGTTGAATGAGCGGGCGTAGAAGGTGCGTGGGGATACGGCGGAGATGACAGGGTGTTCCGATGATCAAAAGGGTACTCGAGATAGTCGGAATCAGGGAAGCACGACGATGGGTCGATTTGGGCGAAATCCTAAATTAGATGAAACTAGAAGGAGCTAAGGTTACCTGGTGGCTGCAGTAGACTATGCTGGAGCTGCTCTTGCTCCTGGTCCTTGCCTCAAGGGCCGTCTCCTCCCGAGGCTCAAGCTCCAGATGGTGGTCGGAGCACGGCGGCGAAACGCGACCGGATCGATGGTCCTGCTCCTCTTCCTCGCTGCAACACCGGCTGGGGCAAGCTGTCACCTTGCTCGTCTCGATGGAGCTCACTGGAGAGAGAGTGGATAGCCAAAGATGAGGCGCGGAGGCGGCGGAGGTCAGGATATATATGGTGACAGGTGCGATTAGGGTTGGGTGGAGACAGCGATGGAAGGCGTGGATTTTGTGGCGAAAGATCGGGCGAGGATGAGGGATGATCGGCGAAGAATCCGGGCATGGGGTTCGCGTGGGAGACAGCCTGGAGATGCGTGGAAAAATCGGCGAAGGCGGGGCGGCACGCATCTTCCAGAAAAGGAAGGAGTCCGCGGGGGAGTTGACCGGGGTCAACAATCCCCCGTGGACCAATCAGAAGCTGCCACGTGTATTTAATTTTTGTTTATTTATTTTAAGGTAGAAATAGGCCGAATTAAGGAAAACTCAAAACATGAAATGTTTTTCTTTTATTTTTTTCTATTTTTTGGTGATTTTTAATTAATTTTTGGAAATAAAAATAGGGTAGCTATGTATATAGGTATATGTACACTATATGGATTTTTATTTTTGATTTTTTATTTGTTATTTTTATGTATTTTTATGCTCATTTTGTATTTTATTTATTTACATCCTAAAATATGAAATAAAATGGTATTTTTATTTTATTTTAATTATTTATACACAAGGGTGAAATAAATAGTTGTATATATTTATATACATGGTATTTATACAATGTATTTTTGTATTTTTAATTTTGTAATTTTTATTTAATTTTTGTTTTGTTTCTTGTTATTTTATGTATTTACAATATGTAACATAGAATATTTACAAAAAGTTTAGAAAATACTTTTATTTATCTGTAGGGTTAAATAAATACATTGGTGTGGTTTATGTACATGGTGAAGGAAGGGTATTTTTGATCTTTTTGCTTTTCATCTTTTTATTTTGTTTTTAATAATTTCTAAATATACACACAATATGGACAAACATATTTTTTGGGTGAGGAAAATATAATTTTATGTATCTACAGAAGTATGTACACATGAGCTCCTATCTCCCTCTACTTTGGCTTTTATGCGGTCAGGCCCACGCTGAGCCCTCCCTTGGGTTAGGTTGCTCAATATTTATTCTAAATATTTCCCTCTTTTTCTTTTTGCTCTTTATTCTTTTATTTTGTGCACAAAAACATGCTAATTATAGGTTTTTACACAATGCATGCTTTTGGTACTTATTTGTATTTACACATATCTACATGTATTTGCAAAGGTTTTTGTAGCTAAAATAGAAGAATAAAGAGTGATGAATGGGTATTCATCACCTACCAATAGGTAAAGACTTCATACCAAAAGCCACCAGGATTGTTGCAACCTCTCTTTATCCCTGAATGGAAATGAGAAAGTATTTCCATGGACTTCGTTACTGATTTACCTCAGATGACCGATGGTAAAGATAGTATATGTATCATAATAGATCATCTGACCAAGGTAGCACATTTTATTCCTATAAGATTATCTACCACTCCAACCGATCTTGCTTAGTTATATATTATACATGTGATTCGTCTCCATGGTATCCCAAAAGAGGTAGTCTTTGATCGAGATTCATGATTCACCTCACACTACTGGGAGAACTTCACGAAAGCCTTAGTTAGACAGTTATACTTAAGCACATCATATCATCCGTAAATAGATGGTCAATTAGAATGAATTATTCAGACTCTATAGGATATGCTACAAGCATGTGCCTTAGAATGAAAGGGAACATGGATTAAATATTTTCCTCTTGCAGAATTCACCTACAACAATAGTTACCATGCAAGTATTGGCATGGCACCATTTGAATCACTATATGGATGTAGGTGTACTACTCCTCTATGTTGGCAAGAGGTAAGGATAAATAACCTTTATGATTCAGATAGACTCCAAGAGACACGAGAAGTTGTAGGCTTTCTCAAAAATACTAATAGTTGCGTAGAGTTGCTAGGAAAAAGCTACAATGATACCAAGCAAAAAGATCTTGAGTTTGATGTAGCTAACTTTGTATTCCTCAAAGTATCTCCTATGAAGGGAGTCCATAAGTTTGGTTTGCATGGGAAGTTGTCACTTAGGTTCGTGAGTCCCTTTGGAATTATTCAACGATTGAGAAAATTGCATATAGACTTGCACTTCCTCCACATCTTTCGACAATACATGATGTTTTCATATAACAAATATGAGAAAGTATATTAAGTATATTGAGCATAAGATAAGTTATGATGATCTACATGTTGAGCTAGACTAGACATACCTAGAAGTACCTGTGCAAATACTAGATAAGAATATCAAGAAGTTGAGAAATAAAGAGGTACCTCTTGCTATAGTATTGTGACGGAACCAAGAGTTTGAAAAAGTCACATGGGAACTTGAGGTGGATATGAGAGAGACATACCCATATTTGTTTGAATGATAACAATATGTATTATGGATATCTTCATTTTAAATAAAAGGATGTCTGATCCCTTTAAAGTTGTTATGGTTTCAATCCTCTTTAAGGTTGTTTTGCCTGCATTTCAAGTCTCGAGGACAAGACTTCCATTAAGATTATTGTAATTGTAAAGCCTTGAACTTGGTCATCTCTCGTATCCTATATCATAAGATGCGACTCATCAAGAGGAAACCAACAGAATTTGATTCATGTGAATCGAACTTCATTTTCGAATTGTTTTTTCGAAAGAAAGAAAAGTAAGGAGACTCAAGATGTCATTAAACCTTAATGATTGTCATTAAGATTGATTAATCATGATTAAAGAAATTAATGGCAGATTAAGGATATTAATCACAATTAGCGAACACTAATAAGAGGTCAGCAAAATTTAAGTATGAGTCGCGAAAGTTAAATCACGATAGTGAAAATCTATCACAATTAGAACTAATTAAGCGCCATTAGCAAATATAGAAGCTTACGAAAAGTTCTAACTTAAGCCTTAACTTTCTGAGGCATCCGAAAGACTTAGGGCTTTTCAATTACAGAGACTTCCTGAATGACGACTCCCTCAAAAAAACAAAGTTCTTCCAATTATTTTTACCAAATCCGTCCCGCTCTGACCGCCCGAGGACTCATATACTAAAAAGGAAGATAAGTTTTGGCTAAAATCATGGATCGCTAACCACAGTTAAGGATTAAACCATGATTTACTAAATGTTAAAGGGATACACTCAGATAAATTATGAAAGGTCCAAGGGTTCTCTTATATAGGAGAAAAATTCATTGGATAAAATACAAAAAGAAGAAAGGATAAATAGAGGATTACAAAGATAAAAAACAAAAAATTGAATTATCTAAATATAGAAATAGGAGTTATCTCAACACTCCCCCTCAAGCTGGAGCGTAGATATCAATAAGACTCAGCTTGGAACAACATTTCTAATAAGGTCCTCTTGCTAGGGCCTTTGCAAGAATATCTGTTGTCTGGTCTCCAGAGCTGACTTTTGTAGTAGTGATAAAACCATTCTGTATCATGTCACGAGTGTAGTGACAATCCACCTCCATGTGTTTCATCCTTTCATGAAAGGCTGGGTTATTTGCAATGAAGAGAGTGGCTTGATTATCACACTGGAGATGCATGGGAAGAGGTACTTCTATAGTTAGATCAGTAAGAACAGATCTGACCCACATCATTTCTATACTAGCCTGTGCCATAGCCCTGTATTTTGATTCAGCACTTGATATAGAAACCACCGTCTGCTTCTTACTTTTCCATGAAACAAGAGAATTTCCTATGAACACAGCAAATCCAGATGTAAACTTTCTATCTTTTGGATACCCAGCATAATCTGCATCTGTGCATGTTGTCACTGATAGAGATGTGCCTCAATTGAAAAGAAGTCCAGTACCAGGTGAAGTCTTCAAGTATCTTAGAATCATATGGACTGCATCCATATGTGCTTGTCTGGGCTGCTCCATAAATTGACGCACTTTGCTTAATGCAAATACTATGTCGGGCCTGGTAATAGTTACATATAATAGCTTGCCAACCACCTCTCTGTATCTTTTCTTGTCGACTTTCTAGGTATCATCATCATTCAACTTCATGCTTGGGTCAAGCGGATTAGTGGCATGTTTGCAATATGCCATGTCTGTCTCTGAGAGAAGATCTATAACATATTTTCTTTGGGTCATTACAAGACCCCGTTGATTCCTGGCAAACTCTATTCCAAGAAAGTATCGTAAATGTCCAAGGTCCTTGGTCACAAACTGCTGACCTAGGAAGTCCTTGGCATCCTGAATACCCTGCTCATCATCCCCTGTAATAATAATGTCATCAACATAAACAAGAATGACTGTAATACATCTCTGGGTCTTCTGTATAAACAAGGAGTGATCTGCAGTTGATCTCACAATCCCTCGATTCTCTATCAAGTCCAAGAGCTTCTGGAACCATGCTCTTGGAATCTGCTTAAGGCCATAGATAGCCTTGTGTAACCTGCACACCTTATGACACTCCCCCCCAGCAACGAACCCAGGTGGCTGCTGCATGTAGACCTCCTCCTGTAAGTCACCATAGAGGAATGCATTTTTCACATCAAGTTGATAAAGAGGCCAATCTCGTGTTACATCAATAGCAAGGAGAATACGGAGAGTAGAGTGTCTGGCAACTGGGGAGAAAGTATCGTGATAGTCTACCTCATATGTGTGGGTAAACCCTCGTGCCACAAGTCTCGCCTTATAGCGATCCACACTCCCATCCGCACGGTGTTTCACAGTAAACACTCATTTGCATCCCAGAACAGATGCGTCTATAGGAGCAGAAACAAGACTCCACGTAACTGTAGCGCAGCCATCTCCTCCTCCATGGCTAACCTCCACTGACTATCTTTGAGAGCCTCCTGATACGATTGTGGTATCTGCACGACTGATAGTGCTAGCATAAATCTTCTGAAATCCTATGACAGTCTATTCAAGGAAATCTGGGTTGTGAGAGGGTAAGTAGCACATGCTCGTTTCCACTTTCGTAGAGCAATTGGTACATCTAGATCATCAGCCAAGTCATGGGCATGTATATTTCCTTCTTGATAAGATATCTGCTCCTCCTGTTGTACAGTTAATTCAGTAGTGTCATCAGTAATAATATATTCATTACATACCTGAGGCGTGCTGGATGATGGGAAATGCTCGTGAGCAGGGAGAACAGAGCGAGATTTGCGAGGAACATCACGAGGCAAAAACTGAACCAGCGGAGGTGGTGGAGGAGGTGGTGGAGGTGGTGGAGGAGGTAAAGTAGGTGAAGGTGAAGAATCAATTAGCAGGAGGTGGTGGCATGTAAATGTCATCATCAGAGTCAGATGGATTAAGTCTGTTACCTGTAGGAGAAAAATACATGGCCGACTCAAAGATAGTAACATCAGCACTAACAAAATGTTTTTGGCTTAATGGATTAAAGCAACGATACCCCTTTTGAGTACGAGAATATCCGACAAATACACACTTGATAGCTCTAGGAAAGAGCTTGTCATGCCCTGGAGTCACATCATGAACAAATGCAACAGATCCAAATATATAAGGTGTAAGAGAGAAGAGATCCTTCTCGGGAAACACAATCGAGTAAGGAATATTCTCTCCTAACACGGACGAGGGCATATAGTTTACCGGAAAACATGCAGTAAGGACAGCATCACCCCAGTAAGAATGAGGAGGACGACTTTGTATCAACAATGTCCTGGTTACATCAAGTAAGTGACGGTGTTTGTGCTCGACAACACCGTTCTGCTGGGAAGTATAGACACATGAGGTCCGGTGAATGATGCCATGGGATCTAAGGAACTCAGAGAGATGTAAGGTGCAAAATTTCAAAGCATTGTCAGAATGAATATACTTGATATTGGTAGAAAAATATTCTTTATTTCAATAATAAAATACTTGATAGTGGATCCAGCCTCAGACTTATTTTTCAATAAGAAGACCCAGGAAAGTCTAGAAAAATCATCGACCGCTACAAGATAAAAACGGTCTCCTTGGAGATTAGGGACACGACTAGAACCCCAAATGTCTAAATGAAGAAGCTCAAATAGCAGAGAACTGCTCCGACTCTGATGGGATGGAAAAGATGAACGGTGATGCTTCCCAAGTTGACATGCTTCACACTGAAAAGAAGATCTCGTAGAAATCTGAGGGAGAACATGACATAACTTTTACACAGGAAGATGTCCAAACCTAAGGTGCCACAAATAAGGAGAGACCGATCCAGTAGGTATAACAGAAACATTAGCATGAGTAGGTTGGACCAGTCTGTAAAGTCCCCGCTGCTCATGGCCACTTCCAATCATCCTGCCCGTGAGTATATCCTTGAACACAAGAGATGAAGGATCAAAGATGGCACGGCAATGCAGATCTTTAGTGATCTGACTAATAGACAATAAATTCATCTGAAAGGCAGGAGCATATAAAACATTCTTCAGACGTATGGATGGTGTCAACTGCACCTCCCCCTGTCCTTTAACAGGTAAGTGGTCTCCATTAGCAATGACGACCCATCTGCCAGGTGGTATAGCCCTGTAAGACTTTAGTTGCATTCTGTTTCCACATAAGTGGTGGGATGCACCAGAGTCCACAATCCATTTTGTCATATATGCATTTGTATTACCAGTAAAGGCACAGGTGATACCTGAGGCGCTCGAAGAGGCTCTGGCTACTGTAGCAGTATCTGTGGTGGTGTCAGTACTAGGAGTCATGATCTCTCGGATGCGAGAGACAATATCATCCAGGCGAGGATTGGTCTGGGGAGACACAATCTGCTCTATTGCTCGACCAGAAACAAGATAGCCATGCTTCTGATAGCATGTATCCTCTACATGTCCATGCTTGCGGTAATAGGTGCAGGGACCACGTTGGCGTCCACTGCCTCTTCCTCGATGTGTGCAACTTCTGGACTGGATTGCCCCACCTCGACCACAAGAAGCAACCATCGCTGAGGAGTGCGAAGGCATAGTTGTCGAAGGGATGTTGAGTAGACTGAGACGACTATAGGCCTCCTCTATAGGAGGAATGGTTGCTCCAGTAAGAAGATGAGTACATGCAGCCTCATATTCTGCATCAAGTCCATCCATGAACACTCCAACCATCGTGGAGTTCCTATATGTCCTCTGTTGTTCAACAAACGTCGTAATAGGCATGTAGCTGTGAAGTTTTTCAAACATGCCATGCAACAAAGAGTAGTAGACATGCAGAGGGCGACCATTCTGCTTGGTGTTATAGATATCAAATTGCAGTTGAAGGATCTTGGCCTCATTCTTTGCTTGTGCATAAGTGGATGCCAAAGTATTCCACATTGCCTTGGCAATGGGCTGATTTAGAATATCATTTGCTATTTCTGTAGTAAGTGTCCCACAAAGCCATACTCGCGCGTACGCATCATCTTGCTTCCATGAAGAATTTGCTCCAGTCTTATCTGTTGGCTTTGGATCTGTTAAGATGTGCTCTTTATTGTTGCACTGCATAAGGGTGAGAAACTGCATGGACCATAACTCATAATTGGTCCCATCCATCTTAACGATGGGAGTTGGGCCCTTAAAGGCTCCAGACAAGAAAATGTCACCCTTGGTGTCTGACATGATGATAAAATAGCCAAATAACAGACTTCAACTGAGGTTGACCGATATAATCGAGTCTAACCGTTGATGGAATAGTCAAAACAAGATACCTACCCTAAAAATGATAGCCCGACTGCTGGACGACTGAGCACACAAAGGCACGTGCTTCTGGGCATCTGGATACGCTAGGGTGCAAGCGAGATGGCGTTCGTCTAGACCTCTGCTATGTGCAACAGGAAATGACGCAAGGTTGCCGTGCGACGCAATAAAGCTTCAATGGTGCACGAAACATGGAGTCAAGGGGAGGGCTTCTGGTCGTGCACAGAACGTGGAGTCAATGGTGCTTGGAAGTCGTTGGGGAGCTTGCGTGCGCGCTGATCAGGGCTTCAGCACGCTAGTCGCGCATGAAGCAAGGCTTTAGGGCGTACGGGGTATGTGGGCCGCACGAGGTCGCACGGGTCGCGCGGTCGTCAGGGCTTCATCGCTTCAGGAGCATAGGTCGCACGGGCACATGAGGCGTATAGAGGCGTGGGTGCGGGCGTGGGGCCTCGCGCACAGAGGCAGAGGCACCAACGTAGGTCCTCTGGCATGTGCTGGGCCTCAGGCGCACCGAGGCGGAGGTGAGGCGGAGGCGCGGTGTGGCCGAGTGGGTCGTGTGCGCGCGTCAAGAGACGTGGGGTTCCATGCGTGGGGCAGGTGACGATTAGGAGGGATATTTTAGGGATAGAAACATAGCTCTGATACCATGTTAAAGGGATAAACTCGGATAAATTATGAAAGGTCCAAGGGTTCTCCTAGATAGGAGAAAAACCCATTGGATAAAATACAAAAAGAGGAAAGGATAAATAGAGGATTACAAAAGATAAAAAACAAAAAATTGAATTATCTAAATATAGAAATATGAGTTATTTCAACACTAACCATAGTTAACGATTCTAAAGCCTACAAATAGCCCTGAAGGATATGGTATTATCCTCAAGCACATCACGGAAGTGTGATCATCGTATTGAATACGACGTAGAATGACTAGTCGAACTAGATGTTCTATGCAACGGAATTTAAAAATTTTCATGCGATGAAACCACATGATCCCAGAACGATTCTCGGATCGTTTTATCTAGAACCACAACAAGTATAAAAGCACACCTCTTGAAGCATGGTTGATCGAGTCTCTACTAAAAAGAGACCTCCTGTCTCAAGTCCGATCGTTGGAGAAGTTGCTTGCGAGCGCGGGGACGAATCGCGTGATCCTCGCAAACCAACAAGATGATCCAAGCACGGTGAACTCTTGATCTCGTCGTATGAGATCGAACGTCCTCTTCGTGAGAGTAGCACTCCAAGAAGACGGAGAACCGAATAACGTCGAAGCGGCGGTACGGTGGCGAAGGCGTCGACGAAGATCTCCTCTAGGGTTTGGTGGACGACCACCAAGAAATAGAGGGAGAGAGTTGGCGTAGAGAATGAGAGAGAGAGAGAGTAATGTGCTTCCAAAAGCATAGCATTAGAGAGCATTGTATGCCTCTCTATTTATAGGGTTTTAGGATCCATGGATCTCAATCCATGGGACATATAAAATCAATGGATGAGATTGATTTATGTCTAATCCAATGGTCAAGATTGTTGTTGGTAAAAGCAAACAATTTATGATTTAATTTAGATCAAATATATTCGATAAATCAAATACAATTCAATCCTAAATTAGATCAATCAAATAAGGAGACAATCAACATGGAGATTACATCTCCCATGTCAACATAGTGGACGGCCACCAATTCCATATAGGACTTGGTAGCCGTCCACATGTTTCCATGTTGAGGCAATCTCATAAAATCTCATGAGATTGCAAATCTCCATGGAAATCTCTATTATTATTCCCAACAACTTTTGTTATGATTTATTCTTCAAAAATAATTCATAATTAATTTTGAGAATATTGCAACCTTACCATTGGAAATTTGTGAATCACATTCACAACCCAAAACAGAATATAATTTACATTTTCAATTAATTAAACAATGTGTATCCAATACACATTAATAATTAATGAACAAATATAAATTATAATTAACTCTCTATAATATATTATAAATCACATTTATAATATATTATGAATAATTGGATATTGCTATCCACATTATTCTTATCCACAATAATTAAATCGCATTTAATTATATTGGATAAATTCCACACACATCAAGATGATTAAATCACATTTAATCATTAATTCTTTAATGCTCGAGATCTATGGAATTATTCTTGAACACTTTCAAGAATAATGCGATTTTTCCCCAGATACTTGGAGATAGGGATAGGGCGATTGTATTATTCCATGTATAGTGACTTGGATGTTGAGATCACATCTCAAATTTAGATCTTTTGGATCTCCCACAGATGCTTGATCAAATCAAGATCGTAGGCTTAATCTTCTCATTGCATCTGAATCTCATTCTGATCAATGTCTAATACATGGAGTAAGATTATGTCACTTCTCTATTGAGAGGAGTCACTAAAATCCAAACCTGTTTCATCACTCCCTCGGAATGGAAGCGTCATGGTTATACAATCGTTTATGATCACATCACCCTCATGTATTCCCAACACCTGTACATCCTGCATACTGGAAGACCTATGATCATGCTGAAGATATAGATCACTTTTACACTGTCATCTTCATTGTTTGATAATTAAGTTTCTCAATCTTGGTCACTGGGAATTGGTATAGATCATATGCTTTCCCAAAGCATATATCTTACCTTTAAATTCATGTCATGCTTCCAAAGCATGACGCCCATGCGTGGAATTTGTTCAGTCCCAATACCTCATGAGTGAGCTCATGTCTCCCGGTTCATAAGTGAACCTGTATGGTCCCTTTTAAAGATCGTATTACTCATATGTCCTTACATGCACACCAGCTCGCCGGTGTATAGACCTTGTCTAGGTCATCAACCTATTGGTCTGCCAAATGTACATACTCAGACATATAGCAACACATATGTCTCTCGTCAGAGGATGCACGCCTATGTTGTGACAGCATTCAACATAGGTCTTTGGTTATCTCGATCTCGTTAAGTCAACCCATCGACTCAACTAATATGACACCTCCGAATCACTATTCCCATGCAGAGGACCTGCATCAAGAGGTTGGTCAGATATCAGCCATATGAGAAAGGATTGCCATCTCCTACTCAGACTGTAGATCATCACTTAACAATCATTTGATGATGCTTGATGAGTCCTCTACCTAACACCTTAGATATTCATCCAAGCATTAGCCTATGATTCAATTAATGAATCAATAGCTGTATGATTATCCAGTTGGCCATGGTACATAAGCTTTATTGTACAGAGGGACCTTATAGTGCATTCATTTACTCAATCTCAGAAAGGGAGTGAAAAATAATCAATAACTTTTATTGATAACAATAACATTTATTGTAGGAATGGTTCACCTCGGGCTCACATTGCTAACAATCTCCCACTAGCCCTCAGAACCATTCAGGAACAATCCTTAAACCCATACTCATTACATGTTGGTCGAAAACCTTCTGTGTCAGAGGTTTGGTAAGAAGATCAGCAACATTGTCGACAGAGGCCACCTTGATGATGATGCTGTCACCACGCTTTTGAATCTCCCGAATAATGTGGTATTTTCTTTCCACGTGCTTTCTCTTTTGATGCCATCTGGGTTCCATTTGCCTGGGCAATGGCTCCGGTGTTATCGCAGAGTAACGAGATGGGAGTATCAGAGGAAACTACGCCAAGCTCCAGGATGAACTTGCACAACCACACCGCCTCCTTTGCAGCATCCGATGCGGCAATGTACTCGACTTCTGTTGTTGAATCTGCAGTAGTGTCTTGCTTCTTGCTTCTCCAGCATACATCACCGCCATTCAACAGGAACACAATCCCTGATGTCGATTTTCGATCATCAATATCTGATTGGAAGTCATAATCTGTATATCCCAAGACTTGGAGATCACCATCTCCATAGACCAAGATGTAATCTTGCGTCCGTCTTAGATATTTGAATATGTTCTTTACTGCATTCCAGTGTTGCTCTCCATAGCAGGATTGGTAACAACTTACCACTCCCGTTGCATGGCAGATATCTGGCCTAGTACACATCATGGCATACATTAAGCTTCCTACAGCTGATGCATAAGGACATCCAATCATGGTTTTCTTTTCCTCAACAGTTTGAGGAGTCATCCCTTTAGATAGGTAGATACCATGTCTTAAGAATAGGAATCCTTTCTGGGAACTATCGATATGGAATCGTTCAAGAATCTTCTTAATGTATCTATGTTGTGGCAATCCCAAAATCCTATTTTCTCGGTTTCTGAACAACTTCAGGCCTAAGATGTAAGAGGCTTCTCCAAGATCTTTCATCTCAAAGGTATGTGATATCCAAATTTTCACGCTCGTTATCATCCCTGTATCATTCCCAATGATAAGGATGTCATCTACGTAAAGCACGATGAACACAATGGCGCTCCCACTAAGCTTCTTGTATACACAAGATTCATCAGGATTTTGCACAAAATCATAACTCTTTATGGATTCGTCAAATCTGATGTTCCAGCTACGAGAAGCTTGCTTGAGCCCATAGATAGATTTCTTCAGCTTGCATACTTTGCCATCCTCAGTTATGAAGCCCAAGGGCTGCTCCATGTAGATATCCTCCTCGAGGTATCCATTGAGGAAAGCCATCTTGACGTCCATCTGCCAGATGTCGTAGTCAAGATATGCAGCTATAGCTAGCAGCGTCCTGATGGATATAAGCATAGCCACAGAAGAGAATGTCTCATCGTAATCGATGCCTTCTCTCTGTGTGTAGCCCTTAGCTACGAGCCGTGCCTTGAAAGTCTCTACTTTCCCATCAGGTCCCCTATTTCTCTTGAAGATCCATTTATTCCCAATGGGTTTTACCCCTTTAGGTGGATCCTCTAGGGTCCATACACCATTCTTATGTATGAAGTCAATTTCTGACTTCATTGCTAGCATCCATCTATCTATGTCATGATCCGCGAGTGCTTCATCAAATGAAGTAGGATCATTGTCAGTCTCACTTGACACATGGAATCCATACCTTTCAAGTGGTGCAAACACCCTCGAACTCCTTCGAAGAGGTATGGGTGTTTCATCATTATTTATCTCTTCAGTTTCTGGTCTAGGAAGCTCAAAATCCTCAGGGGATTCAATGAGTTCCTCTACTTCATTTTTGTCTTGATCTTTAAGGAAATCATTCTCCATAAATTTTACATCTCTAGAAATAAAAGTCTTTTGGGTCTCAAGGTCATAGAGCTGATATCCAATACCATCTCTAACATACCCGATGAAGTAACACTCACGAGTGCGAGATTCAAGCTTACTTTCATCCACGTTCTTCGCATGGATCAAGCAACCCCAAACCCTCAAGTGATTAACACTAGGTTTGGTTCCATACGAGAGCTCATGAGGAGTCTTAGGTATAGATTTGCTAGGAATCTTGTTAAGGATATATATTGCAGTCTCTACTGCATATCCCCAGAAACTAAGAGGTAAATGTGCTTTGCTCATCATTGAACAAACCATAACCATGATGGTCCTGTTGCGTCTTTCAGCAACACAATTAAGTTGGGGAGTTCCAGGAGGAGTGAGATTGGAGACAATTTTATTCTCTTTAAGATATTCCTTGAATTCATCTGAGAGGTACTCGCCCCCTCGATCAGATTGAATCCATTTAATCTTCCTATCGGTTTGGTTCTCAACCAAAGCCTTGAACTCTTTGAACTTTTCAAAGGTTTCAAATTTTTGACGTAATAGGAAGACAAACCCGTATCGTGAATGGTCATCAATAAACGTCAAATAATATCGATATCCATTTTGAGTCACGGTACTGAAGGGACCCCATACATCGGTATGCATTAGGTCAATAATACCTTCGCATCTTGTAACCTTGCTACGGAAAGGCATCCTAGTCATTTTACCTCAAATACAATGTTCACAGGTAGGCAAAAATTGAACCCATAGAAAATCTAAAGGTCCATCCTTTATCAATCTATTGATCTTATCAACAGATAAACGACCAAGCCTTTGATGCCAAATCTCATTCGAAAGATTTTCCCTGGATCATTTAGGATTTTTATTAGTGGTTGTAACATTTATGACATGCTCATCAATGCACAATTTATAGAGTCCATCAGAAGTTAAAATACCATCTGCAATATATTTATCATAATGATTTATGACTAATTTATTACAGAAAAGGAATGAATATCCACTTCTAACTAGCTTAGATACAGATATTAAATTCCTTCTAACTTCAGGTACATAAAGACACTCTTTAAGTACTAGGACCCTACCACTAGATAATGATAGTCGACAAGTTCCGACGGTGACTGTTGCAACACTTGCATCACATCCCATCTGGATGACTATATCCCCTTCTTTAATATTTCTAGTTTCCTGAAACAAATGCAACAGATTGCATACATGAACAGAAGCACCAAAATCTACAACCCAACTTCCTTCTCGTCCAACGAGAAAGCTAGTTTCAATGATGAAAGTAGATTTCATACCTATTGGGGATTTACCTTTGTCTGTCGACTTCAGGTATTCCATGCAATTACGCCTCCAGTGCCCTGCTTTTTTGCACTTGTGACAGACGTCGGATTTCTTCGACGCTATCAGTGTGGATGCACTAGAAGATGAGACAATGCCTTGACTCTTCTTCTTTCTCTTCTAGGCCGGGCCCTTCCGAGAACCTTGCTTCCGACCACGCTTCTCTCTGACCTGTGCAACCATTGCTCTGCCAGCGGGACCATCTTTCTTCATTACATCTTCTGCAGACTTTAATGCAGTAAGAAGATCAACGTTCGACAAGTCCAACTTATTCATGTGGAATGAAACCACAAAATTTAGAAAGACTTGGGCAAAGACAACAGAATGAAATCAGCTTGCATGTCTGCATCCATATTTTCCCCAAGAGTCTCCAGTTCAGACAAGTACCCAAACATTTTGAGTACATGTTCTCGAACCGAAGTTCCTTCCTGCATCTTGCAGCGAATGAGTTCTTTCATAATATTGTAACTCTGGGTGCGGTTTATGTCACCTAACATATCTTTTAGATTCTACATTATTTCCTGGCATGTGCTTATCTCCACATGTTGTTTCTGAAGAACATTGGAGAGAGAACCCATGATATAGCATTTAGCCAAGACATTATCTTCATCATACTTGTCATTGTGTGCCTTATCTTCCTTGGATTTAGGGCTTTCATGCTTGTCTTTAGAGAGCACATAACTTATGCGCTCAACAGAGAGAACAAGCTCCAAATTACGGATCCAATCCGAGTAATTTGGATCGGTCAACTGATTGACCTCAAGAAGCCTGCTTAGTGGATTCAAGGACTTCATTTTCTGAAATTAAGAATGCACTATATTAGAATATATAATCATATATTCACATTTTAATTAAGGCATTTTAAATTAAATTGTTCTTGCTCTGTCAATCTTGAAAGTTTGTTCCCTTAATCACTTTCAAAGTAAGAGATATACTTACCGTTATATCTCAAGCAAGAACTGGGATCTTGATGAATACCCATTCATCACTCTTTATTCTTATATTTTAGCTACAAAAACCTTTGCAAATGCATGTATATTCATGTAAATACAAATAATTATCAAAAGCATGCATTGTATAAAGTTTAATAATTAGCATGTTTTTGTGCAAAAATAAAAGAATAAAGATTAAAAAGAAAAAGAGGGAAATATTTAGAATAAATATTGAGCAACCTAACCCAAGGGAGGGCTCAACATGGGCCTGACCGCATAAAAGCCAAAGTAGAGGGAGATAGGGGCTCATGTGTGTAAATATTTATGTAAATAAAATAAAAGTATTTTCCTCACAAAAATAAACTTAAATAGGTGTGTAAATATTTGTAGATATTTATAAAGATAAAAACAAAAGATAAAAATATAAAATTTAAAAAGAAAGCAAAAACATCTCTTGTATAGTCATCATGTACATAGACTCACCTACATATTTATTTAGCCTTATAAATAAATAAAATTAATTTTTATAATTTTGTAAATATTCTATGTAAATAAATTAAATAAAAACAATTAAAACAAAAACAAAATAAAAATAATAAAATTAAAAATACAAAAACATATTGTAAATATACCATGTATATAAATGTATATATGTATTTATTTTACCTATGTATATAAATAATAAAAATAAAATAAAAATACCTTTTTATTCCTTATTTTATAATGAAAATAAATAAAATATAAAATGGGAATAAAATTGTATAAAAATAACAAATTAAAAATCAAAATTAAAAACCCTATATAGTGTACACATACCTATATATTACATATTATGTATATACCTTATTTTTATTTCGAAAAAAAATATTAAAAATCACTAAAAAAGAGGAAAAAATAAAAGAAAAATATTTCATGTTTTAAGTTTTCATTAAATCGACCATTTTCTACCCTTATTTTTAATTGCAAAATCCAGCCACGTGGCCTGTTCCTATTGGGCCAGGGGAGTGTTGACCGCCCAGTCCACTCCCCCCCCCCCAGGACCACCCCGCCTCGGATCTGTGCCCGCAACCCGATTTCTCGCCATTTCACACACTTGATCCGACTCCTGAATCCGTTAACCCCGGGCTCTAATCCGAGCTTGATCATCCCTGATCCACGCCCGGGGTGGGTTTTGGGGATCCGCGCACTGAGCCACTCGCCCGACCTCCCGATAGCCGGACCCCTAGGAGTATATAGCCGTTGCTCCGCCTCCTCATTTCCCCATCTTTGGCCATTCGAATCCTTCCCCTGTGAGCTCCAGTGAGTGCGCGAAAGTGACAGCTCGCGTCCGGTGCTGTCGAAGCGAGGAGAGGAAGAGAGACCATCGATCCGGCGAGCTTTGCCGCCGCTGCTCCGCCACCAGCAGGAGCACCGAGCCTCGGAGGGAGACGCTCCTCGAGCCGAAGACCAGGAGCTTCCGTAGCTCCTCCCCAGTCTCCTTGTCCACCCAGGTAATCACTTAGACCTTTCTTGTTCTCTGATTTTCGATTACGCCCAATTCGTGCCGCCGCCGTCTCTAGCTGATTCCGACCATTCCATCACTCCGTTCGACCATCGGAATCGACCATCGCATCCGCCTTCTTCTCACGCACCTTCTCCGCACTCCCATCCAACCCAGCTCGCACAGGAGCTGGGAGTCGAGCTCCTCCGTCTACCCCCTTCGCCGGAGCTCGCCATATCGACCCACAGACCACCGTCACCCCACCTGACTGGGTCGAGGCAGTTTGCCCTCGACCCGTGAGTCTTTTGGTCTACTTTGCAGGAGCTTCCCAGCCCGTCTGAGGTGTTGGGCCATTAGAACCAGAAGACTTCCTCCGCCGTCCTCACCGGGGCTCACCAGAGCTCGGCTGGACCATCGGAGCCCACCACCAGCTGCAGGACACCAGTGCGGAGCTTCTCCGACCTTCAGGCGCAGCAGAGGAGCCTCGGAGCGAGACCACCGGGCCGGCGAACCTCGCTGGTCATCTGTTCTTCGAGGACCCTTCTCCTCCGTTCGATCACTCCTCCAGCTCCAGACTTCATCTGGGCCATCCATCGCAGGAGCAGCAGTCATCGTTGGATCTGACTAGGAGAGATCTGGAGAGCCATCGTTCGCCACCGTCAGATGCTCCACGTGGCCTCCATCCACCCGCTTCATTAATAAAGGGTAATTTACCCTTAGGCCCTGTCTTTTCTTATATTTAGCGTTTAGTCTTGTAAATATTGATTTTAGTTGTTCAGTTTTAGGGTTATTTGCATAGAGACCCTGATACTTACTGTTATTTTCTAATATGCCCCTGTATGCGATGTGACACGTGCTTCGACACGTGATTTTCTGGGTGTTTTGTAATTCATGCCCCTGTAGTTCTGGTTGTTATTAGTTGAATGAAAGTTTTTACTTATTTGCATTTATACCCCTGTGCGTGATTTATTTGAGCATGTGCGACTATTTGTGGGTATTTTGCAGATAAGCCCTTGGGCTTTTGGTACCTGTTACCAATAAGTCCTCGAGACTTATTTTCATTACAGTTGGGTCCCTGAGTGCCCCAGACACGCGCGTGGCGCGTGTTTTGCTGGGTTATTTACACCAGACCCCCCAGACTTCTGGGTATTTGCACTTTGGTCCCTGTGCACTATACCCTCTCTTTATTTTTGGATAAAATAACAAAATACCTCCAAATCCAACGAAAATTGGACACATGGCTCCTGCCATGGTGTAAAATTTTCGAGGATTTTTTAGGACATTTTTGTTTTCATTTGTTATTTTTAAAAATTCAAAAACCTCTATTTTCTTCACTGTCTAACTTTAAAAACCATAAAAAAATATTAAATAGTGTCTAAAAATTCCAAAAAAATTGTCTATTGTCTCTTTTGATGTGTTTGATTTTCTAGCCAATTTTGGCTATTTTGCATTACTGAAAACCACTAAAAATCGAAAAACATTCAAAATCTTATAAAAATTCCAGTAAATCAATTAAAAATCCAAAAACAATAAAATAGGTGCCTAAATTTTCCTTATTTTCTTCTCTTCACAGGAAAATTACCTCCCAGCTAATTTGGGGCCTTTAAGTATTTTATGTAGGCCCTTTTAGCTCGGCTGGACAGTACCTTTCATTTCAGTCACCTTTTGATTTTTAGAAAATTAAATAAATATCAGAAAATTCTCAAAAATTCACCAAAAACACTAAAAAATTATAAAACACATAAAAATATTTTTGTTTGAATTTTTGGTTGATTTTTATTGCTTTTAATAAATTGTTGAAGTGTGTGTTTGTTTACTCGCTTTATTTCCTTAACACATTAAAAAAATCCAAAAAAATATAAAATAATTAAAAACCACCAAAAATATTTTCTCCTTTTATTTTATCTCTCTTTTTGACTACTTCGTAGGCCGAGAGGCCAACCCGTGCTCCTTGAGTTCGACCCTGGTCGCTATACCAGGTTAAATAAATAGCAAGACCGCTATTTCGCATTTTGGTTGATTTTTATCTATTTTAGTGGTCTATTCTTCTTGATCGAGCCTAGCTGAGTGGTTGAGGTCGCAACGACCATTTTTGTACCTTTACCTTAGTCGCTCAGTGCGCTCGTCAGATCTCCTCCTTATCTTTATCATATCCCAATAATATGAGAATCTATGACTCCAATAAAGAGAAGCGGGAACACATTCTGCCTTGCAAGTCCAACTTGCATTTTTCAATTTGGTCTTTAATACACGGGCCCATCACCTGTCAACAATTGAACCAACCGTCAACATGAATACAACTCGTTATGTGCAAATTAATATCACCCCAATAATATGATGATCCGATATTGGGGTAACTACGCATACGTCCTTACTCTTTCGAGAAGCGACGAGCCCGATCCAAATGGATCGTATGTAGGAGTTGTCACTTCATACATGCGTCTCCTACATACAATATGTAAAGCCTTGAACTTGGCATATCTCGGATCCTATATAATAAGATCCGGCTCGTAAAGAGGAAACCGGCAGAATTTGTTTCGTGTGAATCGGACTTCGTTTCGATTTGTTATGAATTCCGGAAGAAAGAGAAGTAAGGAAGGCTAAGATGTCATTAATCCATAATGACTATCATTAACACTAATTAAACATGATTAAAGAAATTAATGACGATTGAAAGCCGCTAATGATCATTAGTAAACACTAATCAATAGTTAACAAAAGATATGCGTAAGCCGCGAAAGTTAAATCACGATTAGTGAAAGTTAATCACGATTAGTGTTAATTAAGCGTCATTAGCGAATCTAGAATCCTCTAGAATGTTCTAACTTAAGCTCCAAGTTTGGGATAAGTTTTGGCTAAAACCATGGGCCAAAACCATGGGCCGCTAAACCATGGTTAAGGTCTAAACCATGGTTTTCTACCATGGTTAGTGGTTTTCTGGGGCCTATAAATAGACCCCCCTACCCATTCATTCTCTACAACTTACACTACCACCACCCCAAGGGCTAGGGTCGAGAGGTTGGGAGGAGGAGTGGGAGGCGAGGGAGGAGCGCTAGCGAAGCGCTGCCGGGAGAACGAGGAGAAGAAAGGTATGATCCTCTCTTAGTTGCTTCGTAAGCTAGGCTTTCAATTCATACTCTTGTTCTTCCAAGTTTTGTTTTTGATTCATATTTCTTTCCGATTCGTTTTCCTGTTGTGGTTCGAGGAGAAATCTGTGTAACACCCTACTTAGGTGCGGGCGGCTATGCACGTCAGTGACCCTATGATTCGTCACACGTTCACTCATCTAAGACGCGTGGTGTCTACCGATTCTCCATCGTTTACGTTTCTATTCTTCGTATTATGCTTTTATAGTTATTTCGATGGAGAAATCTGTGTAATACCCTACTTAGGTGCGGGCGGCTGTGCACGTCAGTGACCCTGTGATTCGTCACACGATCACTCACCTAAGATGTGTGGTGTCTACCGGTTCTTCATCTCTTGTTGTTGAGTATATTCTTTCAGTTTCATTTTTATTTTCCTCTCGATTGATTTTATAGAGGAAACTCTTTTCGTTTTTATTTTGAAATATGTCCCGATATAAGGGGAAACTCTGCCGAAATTTTCCGAGAAATATGTCCCGATATAAGGGGAAACTCTGCTGAAATTTTCCGAGAAATATATCCCGATATAAGGGGAAACTCTGCCGAAATTTTTCGAGAAATATATCCCGATATAAGGGGAAACTCTGCCGAATTTCTAAGAGAAAATATGTTCTTGACGTTCTTCGTGTTCTTCGCGTTCTTCGCGTTCTTCGTTCGTTCTTCGCGTTCTTAACATGTTCTTAGCGTTTTGATACGAAAAATGAAATTCGATCTTTTCAGGAGCCTTAAATTAGCCTTTCTAAAAACGAAACTCGATAAAGCCTTGCATACACGAGAGAGAGCTCGATTAGGTAACGAAATCCTTCTTTTTGCTGTTGGGTTTTCATACGAAATTATTGAAATTCTTGATTTAGTGTTCTTTACTACGAAGAACCCTAATTTTGGCTATTTTTGAAAAAGTCTGAAGAATTGCTTTGTAATTCCCACTAAAATAAGATTTACACATCAAATTGATGCATTGGCTCTGAAAGTTAGGGTTTGGGAGTTAAAATAGGCATAAATAGGAGTATACATATGGTTATGAATAATATATATGTGAGTCGATGCCAAGTATTGCGGTTTATGTAAATCAAAGACTTAACGAAAGAATTACATCATGTGAATTGGTGTGATTTGAGTTGGATCCTGAAAAGGATCATGTGTCACGATAAGGATGACTGGGAGTAGTACTACAGGTCGGGCATGCAACCTGTAGGTTGTCGGAAGGAACCCGTATTGGCATTTCCCTACCTAGGTGGTACACGGTTGCCCTGTTATGATAAGTGCGCACAAATTGAATGTTTTGCAACGCGTGGTACCGGGAGCCAATATATTCGGGTTGGAACGACGGAAGATGTGGTCGTGTCATGTGGAGGCACGAGTGGTTCAATAGCGGCTGGGTCACGATAACATGTATTTAAAGCCGCTAGGTTATATGATTAAATGTTAGCCTGAGGTTTTAAGCAACCGAGTCCTCGAGGACGGTGTGCTCATTTGATTTTTTAGGCTGAGGGTTGAGACCCTGTTTAATAAAAGAAAAGGAAATTGTCAGGGTAGTATTGGAGGATTGGTTGAGGCGACGTGCGGCGGCATAAGCTTACCAAGATCAACACAATCTCCAATCCTGAAGCATCCACAGCTTCGGAGTTCAAGAATGGTGGGGTTCCCCTGGACTAATCCCTGATGTGGAATAGAAAGGAATATGACTTAAATTAATAAAAAGGAATGAAATATTGTGATATCAAGTTTTGAAAAAAATTACACAATTTATTTGCTTTTCTCTTCTTCGTTACTTAGCATTCGCTAATTTTTTTCCTATGATTTATGGAAAACTCAACAGGTATCGGTGAGCCATAGCAAGGACTTTAAAAATTCATCCGGCTTACATACTAGACATCCAGCCAGCCACAGTAGCTTTACTCTTTAAGGTAGTTAGTAATCTTTTGTATATTTTCCTTTCAAAGCTGATGTACATGTAATGGTTATAGTGGGACAATGTATCCTCTAAACTTTATTTTGTGAATGGACAAGTGTTGAAATACTTTCTTCCAAGTATTTTTATTTGCAGTATATTTCTGAATGTTAGTTGTGATTGCTGAATAAATTATTGCCGAGTAACCAGATCCGGATATGGGAGGATCCGACGGCCCAAGATACGGGGTCATGACAGATTGGTATCAGAGCTCGGTTACTCCAGTAATTTATTTAGTAATTAATAACTATGAGCGGTATTCAGAAACTAAGGTTGTATTAAGATCCTTTGATCTTAATAAATGACTGCAGTACCATTCACAAGCCATTGTCCCTGATGTACATCATGCTAAGACATATAGGATCTGACTTTTAACCTTAACTCATCCCAGGATCATGGCAGACCAAGACATGTCTAGACAATTAGCGGCTATGATGGCAATGCTCCAAGACATGGGGCAAAGGCAACAAGCATTGGAGGAGAGGTTCAATGCACAGGCTGAGAGACCCGAGGCATCTAAGCCTGCGGATGCTAGGATTGAAGGTTCTGTTCATCTTTCTGAGGAAGAATCTAGTTACCATCCTTCAACTGAGTCAGCTCCTACCCCGGTTGAAGGAGCAATGGAGAAGGCCCTTCTTAGACACCAAACATTACTAGATAATTACCGAAAAGGAAAAATTCCTCGATTCAAAGGTGTAGAGACACCTGCCGAGGCTGAATTATGGCTTGATGACGTCAGTAGGATGCTGAGAATAATACACGCACCAGCAGATACTTGGGTGCACTTTGCTGATTACTCCTTAGCAGACTATGCAAGACGATGGTGGAGAGCCATTTCCAAGAAATTAGCAGATCCTGTTCCATGGGATATCTTCGAAGAGAGGTTCCGAGCTCACTTTTGTCCCTCTCATTGGGAAGAATTAAAGAGGAGAGAGTTGGATTCTCTGAATCAGGGTTCTAAGACTGTACGAGATTATCATATCCACTTTACTGAGCTACTACGGTACTCACCAGCTCTAGAAGCTTCACCACAATAGTGTCTTACCAAATTTGTTAGCGGTCTTCAGGGAGATCTACGAGAAAAGCTTGCTGGTTTTAGAGCCACAACCGTAGATGAAGCAATGGACATCGCCTCTCGTATTGAGATGGAGAGGGATGAAAATCGCCAAAGAAGAAGTTTCCACTTTAATGGTGGACCGTCCAAAGGCAAAGCATATTATAATCGTAGAGATCGTTTCTATCATCCAGCCGGTTCCAATATAAGCTCACCACAGACCTTGGGTCAGGAATTATCAGGAAGAAGGGGTTTCTCTAGACCTCCACTATATCCTCGCGACTCAGCAGCAGGAGCTAGCACCTCTATGGCTGGATCTTCAGCTCAAACAAGAGCACGTGTGTGTTCTTACTATCGTCAGGAAGGCCACATCAAGAAAGATTGTCCGAAGTTGAGAGGTTCAGGGTTTAAATCAACCCCAATTAATAGTATAGCATCCACCTCAAGCAATGGAGCAACACATGGAGGAAGACATGGTAGAGGTCGAGGCTCACAAGGAGCGTCTCCTACACAACAACCACCACAAAGTGTTGCGGGTTCTAGCTTGCCTATTCCTAATGGCCAGCTCAATGCAATTACTGAGGAACAAGCCTACCACTCAGGCACAGTCGTACGAGGTACCGTTACTATTCATGGCTTTTCAGTACATGCCTTATTTGATTCTGGTGCTTCACATTCATTTATTGCTCGACGGTTAGTACCCACTTTGGGTAAAATACCAGTAGAAGTACAACAGTCCTATCTGATCAAGGGACCAGGAGGACAAGTATTTATAATCCGAGAAATCCTGGATAATTGTATAATACTGATAGCGGGACATCTGTTACCTGTTTCACTACTACTAATCGAAATGGAGGACTTTGATCTTATACTAGGAATGGATTGGTTAGAAAGGCATCATGCATGTCTTGACTGTTTCCAGAAGACAGTAACATTCCACCTTCCTAACTCGTTAGAGTTCCAGTTCATTGGAAAGACATCCAATGATAATATCAAATATATCTCTACATTGAAGGCACAATAGTTGTTAGAGCAAGGGTGCCAAGGTTATTTAGCTTATGTATCCACTACATCAGGGTCAGAAAGAATGATAGAAGATGTGCCTATAGTGTGCGAGTTTACTGATGTATTTCCAGAGGAACTACCTGGATTACCACCTGAGCGAGAGATTGAATTTGAAATCTCTCTCATACCTGATACTCAGCCTATCTCTATCCCTCCGTATAGGATGGCACCAGCTGAGTTACGAGAGTTAAAGGTACAATTGCAAGAACTGTTAGATAAAGGATTCATTCGTCCTAGTACTTCACCATGGGGTGCACCTGTCTTATTTGTTAGGAAAAAGGATGGCTCGATGCGATTGTGCATTGACTATAGACAACTAAACAAGAGGACAATAAAGAACAAGTATCCTCTGCCAAGAATAGATGATCTCTTTGATCAGTTACAAGGTTCAACTGTGTATTCCAAGATTGATTTAAGATCTGGATACCATCAGTTGAAAATTAAAGATACAGATATTCCCAAGACAGCTTTTCGGACTAGATACGGGCATTATGAATTCCTAGTTATGCCTTTTGGACTAACAAATGCCCCAGCAGCCTTCATGGATCTCATGAATAGAGTATTCAAGGAGTTCTTAGATCACTTTGTAGTAGTCTTTATTGATGATGTGCTTATTTACTCAAAGGATAAGTATCTGCATGAACATCATCTCAGGAAGGCACTTGAAACTCTAAGGAAGAACAAAATGTATGCTAAATATAGCAAATGTGACTTCTGGCTATCTGAAGTATCTTTCTTAGGCCATGTTATTTCTGGGGAAGGTATATCAGTTGATCCTACAAAGGTTAGTGCGGTGATGAGTTGGGAACACCCGAAGACTATCACAGAAATACGATCTTTTCTGGGTTTAGCTGGATATTATAGAAGATTCGTGAAGGACTTTTCACGGATAGCATTGCCAATGACTAGACTAACTCAAAAGGAGGTCCCGTTCTTATGGTCTGATACATGTGAAGCTAGTTTTCAGACACTGAAAGAATGCCTAACATCTGCACCAATCCTTACTCTACCCTCCGGGAGTGAAGGGTTTACAGTGTACACTGACGCGTCAAAAGAAGGACTTGGGGCGGTTCTTATGCAACATGGTAAGGTAGTTGCGTATGCATCACGACAGCTAAGGACACATGAGAAGAACTACCCAACACATGACCTTGAATTAGCTGCCGTAGTGTTCGCTTTAAAGATTTGGAGACACTACCTGTATGGTTTACTTTTGAAATCTTCACCGATCATAAAAGCTTGAAATATCTATTTGATCAGAAGGAACTCAATGTGAGACAGAGACGGTGGCTAGAGTTGCTGAAAGACTATGATTGCACTATCTCCTACCACCCTGGTAAGGGGAACGTCGTAGCAGATGCCCTTAGCAGAAGAACTTAGTCACTCGGGTTAGTGAGTGCTATCCACTTCTGGGGTTTACTATCAACGTTAAGTGAATGGAAACCATTTGATAGTAGTGCTGATACTATAACTATTCCTCATCGATACAAACCAGAAATATGGGATAAAATAAAGAAAGGACAGGAGGATGATCCAGTCCTCAAAGACTTAAAACAACAACTTGAGAAGAATGAGATAGAGGGATTCCGGATACAAGATGGTTTACTGTATAATCATCACAGAGTTTGTGTACCAAACACACTTGAACTAAGGAAGGACATCTTACGAGAAGCTCATTGTTCTAGATTATCTATTCATCCAGGAATTACGAAGATGTATAAGGATCTTCATTCATACTTTTGGTGGCCAGGAATGAAGAAAGATGTTGTTGAGTTTGTGAATTCATGTTTCACTTGCCAGCAGGTAAAGGCTTCACACCAAAAGCCACCGGGATTATTGCAACCCCTCCCTATACCTGAATGGAAATGGGAAAGCATTTCCATGGATTTCGTTATTGGCTTACCTCAGATGACTGGTAGTAAAGATAGTATCTGGGTTATAATAGATCGTATGACAAAGGTAGCACACTTCATTCCGATAAGCTTATCTTTCACTCCAGACCAGCTGGCTGAGTTATATATTACACATGTGATTCGCCTCCATGGTATCCCGAAGGAAGTAGTTTCTGATCGAGATTCACGATTCACCTCACACTATTGGGAGAACTTCATGAAAGCTTTAGGTACACAACTATGCTTGAGTACAGCATATCATCCACAAACAGATGGGCAGTCAGAACGTACGATTCAAACACTAGAGGATATGCTACGAGCATGTGCCTTAGAATGGAAGGGATCGTGGATTAAACATTTGCCTCTTGTAGAATTCACCTACAATAATAGTTACCATACAAGTATTGGCATGGCACCATTTGAAGCACTATATGGACGAAAGTGTACAACTCCTTTGTGTTGGCAAGAGGTCGGAATAAAGAACCTTTATGATTCAGATAGACTTCAGGAGACACGGGAAGCTGTAGAACTTGCTAGAAAAAGACTACTAACTGCCCAGAGTCGTCAGAAAAGTTATAGTGATACCGGGCGAAGAGACCTTGAATTTGAGGTAGGTGAATTTGTATTTATCAAAGTATCACCTATGAAGGGTGTTCAGAGGTTTGGCTTGCGTGGGAAGTTAGCACCCAGGTTCGTGGGTCCCTTTGAAATTATTCAACGGATTGGAAAAGTTGCCTATAGACTTGCACTTCCTCCACATCTTTCGGCAATACATGATGTATTTCACGTATCAAATCTGAGAAAGTACATTAGGGATCCAGAGCATAAGATAAGTTATGATGATTTACATGTTGAGCCAGATTTGACATACCAAGAGATACCTGTGCAAATACTTGAAAGGGATATCAAGAAGTTGAGAAACAAAGAGGTGCCTCTAGTTAAAATATTATGGCGGAACCAAGAGTTTGAAGAAGCCACATGGGAACCTGAGGCAGAAATGAGAGAGAAATACCCGTACTTGTTTGAATGATAAAATTATGTATATGTTCATTTTAAATGACATGACGTTCATTCTCTTTAAGGTTGTTATGGTTTCAATCCTCTTTAAGGATGTTATGCCTGCATTTCTAGTCTCGAGGACGAGACTTCCTTTAAGGTTGTTATAATTGTAAAGCCTTGAACTTGGCATATCTCGGATCCTATATAATAAGATCCGGCTCGTAAAGAGGAAACCGACAGAATTTGTTTCGTGTGAATCGGACTTCGTTTCGATTTGTTATGAATTTCGGAAGAAAGAGAAGTAAGGAAGGCTAAGATGTCATTAATCCATAATGACTGTCATTAAGACTAATTAAACATGATTAAAGAAATCAATGACGATTGAAAGCCGCTAATGATCATTAGTAAACACTAATCAATAGTTAACAAAAGATATGCGTAAGCCGCGAAAGTTAAATCACGATTAGTGAAATTTAATCACGATTAGTGTTAATTAAGCGTCATTAGCGAATCTAGAATCCTCTAGAATGTTTCAACTTAAGCTCCAAGTTTGGGATAAGTTTTGGCTAAAACCATGGGCCAAAATCATGGGCCGCTAAACCATGGTTAAGGTCTAAACCATGGTTTTCTACCATGGTTAGTGGTTTTCTGGGGCCTATAAATAGACCCCCCTACCCATTCATTCTCTACAACTTACACTACCACCACCCCAAGGGCTAGGGTCGAGAGGTTGGGAGGAGGAGTGGGAGGCGAGGGAGGAGCGCTAGCGAAGCGCTGCCGGGAGAACGAGGAGAAGAAAGGTATGATCCTCTCTTAGTTGCTTCGTAAGCTAGGCTTTCAATTCATACTCTTGTTCTTTCAAGTTTTGTTTTTGATTCATATTTCTTTCCGATTCGTTTTCCTGTTGTGGTTCGAGGAGAAATCTGTGTAACACCCTACTTAGGTGCGGGCGGCTATGCACGTCAGTGACCCTGTGATTCGTCACACGTTCACTCATCTAAGACGCGTGGTGTCTACCAATTCTCTATCGTTTATGTTTCTATTCTTCGTATTATGCTTTTATAGTTATTTCGATGGAGAAATCTGTGTAATACCCTACTTAGGTGCGGGCGGCTATGCACGTCAGTGACCCTGTGATTCGTCACACGTTCACTCACCTAAGATGTGTGGTGTCTACCGGTTCTTCATCTCTTGTTGTTGAGTATATTCTTTCAGTTTCATTGTTATTTTCCTCTCGATTGATTTTATAGAGGAAACTCTTTTCGTTTTTATTTTGAAATATGTCCCGATATAAGGGGAAACTCTGCCGAAATTTTCCGAGAAATATGTCCCGATATAAGGGGAAACTCTGCTGAAATTTTCCGAGAAATATATCCCGATATAAGGGGAAACTCTGCTGAAATTTTTCGAGAAATATATCCCGATATAAGGGGAAACTCTGCCGAATTTCTAAGAGAAAATATGTTCTTGACGTTCTTCGTGTTCTTCGCGTTTTTCGCGTTCTTCGTTCGTTCTTCGCGTTCTTAACATGTTCTTAGCGTTTTGATACGAAAAATGAAATTCGATCTTTTCAGGAGCCTTAAATTAGCCTTTCTAAAAATGAAACTCGATAAAGCCTTGCATACACGAGAGAGAGATCGATTAGGTAACGAAATCCTTCTTTTTGCTGTTGGGTTTTCATACGAAATTATTGAAATTCTTGATTTAGTGTTCTTTGCTACGAAGAACCCTAATTTTGGCTATTTTTGAAAAAGTCTGAAGAATTGCTTTGTAATTCCCACTAAAATAAGATTTACACATCAAATTGATGCGTTGGCTCTGAAAGTTAGGGTTTGGGAGTTAAAATAGGCATAAATAGGAGTATACATATGGTTATGAATAATATATATGTGAGTCGATACCAAATATTGCGGTTTATGCAAATCAAAGACTTAACGAAAGAATTACATCATGTGAATTGGTGTGATTTGAGTTGAATCCTGAAAAGGATCATGTGTCACGATAAGGATGACTGGGAGTAGTACTACAGGTCGGGCATGCAACCTGTAGGTTGTCGGAAGGAACCCGTATTGGCATTTCCCTACCTAGGTGGTACACGGTTGCCCTGTTATGATAAGTGCGCACAAATTGAATGTTTTGCAACGCGTGGTACCGGGAGACAATATATTCGGGTTGGAACGACGGAAGATGTGGTCGTGTCATGTGGAGGCACGAGTGGTTCAATAGCGGCTGGGTCACGATAACATGTATTTAAAGCCGCTAGGTTATATGATTAAATGTTAGCCTGAGGTTTTAAGCAACCGAGTCCTCGAGGACGGTTTGCTCATTTGATTTTCCAGGCTGAGGGTTGGACCCTGTTTAATAAAAGAAAAGGAAATTGTCAGGGTAGTATTGGAGGATTGGTTGAGGCGACGTGCGGCGGCATAAGCTTACCAAGATCAACACAATCTCCAATCCTGAAGCATCCACAGCTTCGGAGTCCAAGAATGGTGGGGTTCCCCTGGACTAATCCCTGATGTGGAATAGAAAGGAATAGGACTTAAATTAATAAAAAGGAATGAAATATTGTGATATCAAGTTTTGAAAAAAATTACACAATTTATTTGCTTTTCTCTTCTTCGTTACTTAGCATTCGCTAATTTTTTATCCTATGATTTATGGAAAACTCAACAGGTATCGGTGAGCCATAGCAAGGACTTTAAAAATTCATCCGGCTTACATACTAGACATCCAGCCAGCCACAGTAGCTTTACTCTTTAAGGTAGTTAGTAATCTTTTGTATATTTTCCTTTCAAAGCTGATGTACATGTAATGGTTATAGTGGGACAATGTATCCTCTAAACTTTATTTTGTGAATGGAAAAGTGTTGAAATACTTTCTTCCGAGTATTTTTATTTGCAGTATATTTCTGAATGTTAGTTGTGATTGCTGAATAAATTATTGCCGAGTAACCAGATCCGGATATGGGAGGATCCGACGGCCCAGGAAACGGGGTCGTTACACAATATCTGGCGACGGAACCCTTCGCCTTGGTGGGAGACCATTGATGTCACTTATGTGATCCACCACCTCATATTCAAATTTTAATTAAATATTATGAATCGTATTCATATATTTAATTCTTCAAAGGAAATACACATCTATTCATAATAGAGTGTTTTTAATTGGATATAATTAATTTAGTCATATTAAATTAATTATCAATCCAATTTAATCAACAAACTTGATCGTTTTCACTTGAATACATATATGGTATTTATCTCAAAGTAAATATTAATTCAAAATTTAATAATTAGAGAAATACATCTTGATTTCTCTGGCATTATCGAGTCCCTACCTGCTGTCATGGCCAGTACCGACGAGAGTGGGACGGATCACATACGTTGCAACCTGCTAACCCAATGCTCTCCGACTAGACACCATATCCACCTCAGGAAAGCATAATGCCAGATAAATAAATTTGTACTTGAGATGATCATCTGGTTCTTCAGCCAAACTTATACCATATAGTAATAATCAAAATATTTTTGATTATAAGGAAATTTGGTACACAAATTCCCAATCCTATTCAGGCATCAAGTTTGATGTTTGTGTTTCCAATTATGATCTAGATCAAATGTAATCAATTTATTGGATGAGGCCAAGTAAATTAAGGAAATAACCATCTTCCAATATTTTTCAAATATTTTCCATAATTATTCCATGAAATTAACAATTAGTTTCACTAATTAACAATCACAGGTTTCTTGATTAGGACTATAATTTCAGCAGTGACCCCTACTTACTAAAACTAAGATATCTCAATCAATTTAAATTCAAATTAGACAAACTCAATTTTTAAAGATTGTTAATTTGATTTAGGACATAGCCTAAGTAATATTTCATGTGTTTCGAGACGTATCAAAACAGTAATTAACTCATTAATTATGTTAAGATTCGCAGTTCCCGCAAAAGTGAATACATGTTCATTAAAACAATCATATCTCGAGCAAACGGAATCGAAATTACGTAAACTCAGATCCTATGGTTTCCTTATTTAATGGAGAACAAAATAAAAGTTATTAATTCGTGTTTAAACGATTTAAACAGGGCCGAATATATCACTAAGAAGATGTGCGAAAATCAAATGCGACAAAAACTTTCGCGAACTTAATGAACCCAAGTCGTCCTAGTTTTGCGGATCATATTCAAAACCTTCGACCTAAGGCTCTGATACCACTTGAAGGATATGGTATTATCCTCAAACGAATAACAGAAGCGTGATCGTCGTATCGAATACGACGTAGAATGACTAGTCGAACTAGTTGTTCTATGCAGCAGAATTTAAAAAATTTTCATGCGATGAAATCACATGATCCAAGAACGATTCTCGGATCGTTTCATCTAGAACCACAACAAGTATAAAGGATACCTTTTAAAGCGTGGTTGATCGAGTCTCTACGAAAAAGAGACCTCCTGTCTCAAGTCCGATCGTCGGAGAAGATGCTTGTGAGCACGGGGATGAACCACGTGATCCTCGCAATCCAACAAGATGATCCAAGCACGGTGAACTCCTGATCTTGTCGTACGAGATCGAACGTCCTCTTCGTGAGCATAGCACTCCAAGAAGACAGAGAACTGAAAAACATCGAAGTGGCAGCGCGATGGCGAAGGCGTCGACGAAGATCTCCTCTGGGGTTTGGTAGACGACCACCAAGAAATAGAGGGAGAGAGTTGGCATGTAGAATGAGAGAGAGAGAGAGAGTAATTTGCTTCCAAAAGCGTAGCATCAGAGAGCATGGTATGCCTTTCTATTTATAGGGTTTTAGGATCCATGGATCTCAATCCATGGGACATATAAAATCAATGGATGAGATTTATTCATATCTAATCCAATGGTCAAGATTGTTGTTGGTAAAAGCTAACAATTTATGATTTAATTTAGATCAAATATATTTGATAAATCAAATACAATTCAATCCTAAATTAGATCAACCAAATAAGGAGACAATCAAGATGGAGATTACATCTCCCATGTCAACATAATGGATGACCACCAATTCCATATAGGACTCGGTAGCCGTCCACATGTTTCCATGTGGAGGCAATCTCATGAAATCTCATGAGATTGCAAATCTCCATGGAAATCTCCATTATTATTCCCAACAACTTTTTTTGTGATTTATTCTTCAAAAATAATTCATAATTAATTTTGAGAATATTGTAACCTTTCATTGGAAATTTGTGAATCACATTCACAACCCAAAACAAAATATAATTTACATTTTCAATTAATTAAACAATGTGTATCCAATACACATTAATAATTAATCAACAAATATAAATTATAGTTAGCTCTCTCTAATACATTATAAATCACATTTATAATATATTATGAATAATTGGATATTGCTATCCATATTATTCTTATCCACAATAATTAAATTGTATTTAATTATATTGGATAAATTCCACACACATCAAGATGATTAAATCACATTTAATCATTAATTCTTCAATGCTCAGATCTATGGAATTATTCTTGAACCCTTTCAAGAATAATACGATTTCTCCTCAGATTCTTGGAGATAAGGACAGAGCGATTGTATTGTTCCACGTATAGTGACTTGGATGTTGAGATCACATCTCAAATCCATATCTTATGGACCTCCCACAGATGCTTGATCAAATCAAGACCGTAGGCCTAATCTTCTCATTGCATCTGAATTTCATTCAGATCAATGTCCAATACATGGACTAAGATTATGTCACTTCTCTATTGATAGGAGTCACTAAAATCCAAACCTGTTTCATCACTCCCTCGGAATGGAAGCGTCATGGTTATACAATCATTTATGATCACATCACCCCAGGTATTCCCAACACCTGTACATCCTGCATACTGGAAGACCTATGATCATCCTGAAGATATAGATCACCTTTACACTGTCATCTTCATTGTTTGATCATTAAGTTTCTCAATCTTGATCATTGGGAATTGGTATAGATCGTATGCTTTTCCAAAGCATATATCTTATCTTCAAATTCATGTCATGCTTCCAAAGCATGACGACCATGCATGGAATTTGATCAGTCCCAATACCTCATGAGTGAGCTCATGTCTCCCGGTTCATAAGTGAACCTGTATGATTCCTTTGAGAGATCGTATTACTCATATATCCTTACATGCACACTAGCTCGCCGGTGTATAGACCTTGGCTAGGTCATCAACCTATTGGTCTGCCAAATGTACACACTCATATATATAGCAACACATCTGTCTCTGGTCAGAGGATGCATGCCTATGTTGTGACAGCATTCAACATAGGTCTTTGGTTTTCTCGATCTCGTTAAGTCAACCCATTGACTCAACTAATATGACACTTCCGAATCACTATTCCCATGCAGAGGACCTGCATCAAGAGGTCGGTCAGATATCAGCCATATGAGAAATGTGACACCCCGTTCTCCCGAGGACCTTAGGTTACCCGTCAAACATGTCATTCGCCTACTTAATCAGCTTAGAGTTAATCCGTTGTTACGAAACCCTGAGGAAATTTTTTGCTTTTTAAACATGACATTCACAAGATTTAAATCTAGCTATGCAAGCAACCACAAGAAAACTAAAAGCGGAAGTAATAGTACACCAGAACTGAACAAAAAGGATATCCATTCATTTTCAGTTCATTCATAAAACATGGTGAAGTTCCACAACATTCAAAATACATGTAAATACCCCAAAGATCAGACTACAAAAGAGAACACAACTAACAACTGTCTAATGAGCTCCAAAAGGATATACCTGCTCTGAAAGTGTAGGACCAAAAGAAACAACAGTAGCCCAAACTACGTCGGCTACTCGGTCGCTAGTCCCTTGCCTGCCACAAGTAGAAAAAAAGGGACAAACAAGTATCTGTCACAAAGTTGTCAAGTACAAATTCTACACAGTTCTACTAAGAAAAGTAGTAAGAATAGACTAGAACAGCTGGAAAACCAGTAAGGTAACTACAGTGGACAAAAGAAACTAGCAAGTAAAAGTGGGTTAATTGATTCTTTTAAATTATTTATTTGCCTTCTGAAGTCTAACAATAACACACTCGCTCACTACCACACTGTGTCTCCCTCGATCAATGGATCTAACCAACAACAACCCAAGCCTAGAAGTAAGTCTGTGGTCTTGGTCCGATTAGGACCTCGATATCCGGGTAGGACTTCAAAGTCCAGGTTGAACCTCACACTATGACTCTGAGTTATGGTGTACGCCTCAGGGTTGGGGTGCCTCCGTAGGCATGCGATGGTGTCCTGCATCCTAACTAAGTTCCCAACACTCCTTCTAGCTTGTTCTCTCAACTCACATTGATCCTCGGTCGACACATGTGCTAGCTCGTTCCCAAAGGTGTACGTGTACTCACAACTCTCTCTCAACATTCACACCTCATTAGTCTCGACTAACGGTACTGTCGTCATTAGTCTCGTAGCGGAAGAATCTAAAGATCACATATCTCGTACCCCATCACGAGGTCATAAACCTGGCGGAAAGGTATTGATGAAGTGTTTAGTGTCTGTTACCCACTACCCCATCACCAGTGCACGACATGGTGGAAGAGTAATAATTAATTCATCAGTGTTTGCTAACCACTACCCCATCACCAGTGCACGACATGGCAGAAAGGTACAAATGGGATATCAATGTCTACTGATGAAACTTCATCCAAACTGGGCAATTGGTGAAATGTCACAAGTCTGTTAATCACAATCCCATCACCAGAGCACAACCTGATGGAAGAGTAATAATTATAGCGGTGAGGAAAACCCCGAAGGGATTCGTCTGCTCTCGCCAATCCCAGTGGAAGTGTGGTCCAAGGGAAAGGCAGTGGTAGTACTACTACTACGCCACTGGAGGCAAGAAAGAGAAGAGGTAAGCCTGCCAGACCCGACTTCCTCTCTCGCTGCTCAACTCTCAATGGAGAAAAGCTAAGTAAAAATCAGACGAGCTCGTAACTAACTACAGAGAACCCCCAACCTAGGCTCTCAAAGAAAAACCAACAGGTCAGTAGAATGGTCTAGACAACTCGTGGATACCAACGAAGCATAAAAACCGAGCCGGTTCGAAGAAAACACGTGAAAAGACTGGGATCCTAGACCCACGCTCTCAGTGTCTGCTACCCAAGCCTGAGCGACCTCATCTCCTGCTCAGGTGAGGGTCACCGCGCCCTCGCACAGTCGGAGTATGAATCTCCACGACTGGCCATATGTGACATCACCATTTCTTTTATTTCCATTTTTCACTCTCAATGTCTATGATTCCTTTGACTTATTTCACATCTACAAGTTATCGGTCCTAAACCCGGACTTGTTCTTACAAGAACCTCAATCGATCGAAGGTCAGGGATACAGACCTATAATTAGTCTCTCTTTCATCTTTCACTGATGAACATCGCATCCTAGGATCTTTGACTACCAGATTTGTAACATTTTTCTTTCCTATTTCCCCAAGATTCACAACACATACAAGATCTAGCTACTTAAAGATTTTTACTTTAAGGCAACAAGAAATCAGTTCATAGATTGGAGGAGTTAAACTCCTTACCTTACTTAGAGTCAGATGATAAGTCTTATACAAGGGACACCAAGGAACTTGACCCAACTCACAGGTACTCATTAGTGTGCACACACCACATGATGTTTTGCACTACTTGTGGTCTACTACATGTATTACTGAACTCTTCTTAAGTCAATACCACATCCCACAATATGAGCCAATCATGCCAAAAATGCAAGTTCCATAAGGTCTTATTTTTATGTGTGGTCCTGTGTGTGTGTGTGTGTGTGTATCAGTCTATAACTCACAAAACCCAACACTTGGTCTCTTTATTTCTACATTCCCAATTTCAACACACATTCAGTCACATGGAACTATGAATGCACCACACAATTAGCAAAGTTTATCATTAAGTCTATCCCCAATTTATTAATCAATATCATGGAATTCGAGCCCACCTTCCAAAGAATCAATAAAGGACTAAGGCACAACTCTAATATGGGTCTTAAGAGGGACTCTATCTTTTCAAAAGTCATCACATAACGGTAGTAAAAAAATGCGTGTGCACTGTTATATGCACAGCAGCACACATAGCAATTTAAGGCATCTTATTCCTTTCAATTTCTCACCCAACTTCATGGGATTCACCTTCACCAATCTAAGCAACATATAATCTTTAAGGTTCAACAATAAGAAGTTCAAGGGCATTACATATTCCAAACATGCATATTCAGCCTATAAGTTTCATGCGTACTCTATGAACATAGCAGCAGGCACACATCAGTTCAAGGCCCCAAAACCCTCTCAAATTCTCATGCAAACTCATAGCTTCCAACACCACATGATCTACCATAAATTCATGCTGAAGGGAAAACAAAACCGTGGCTATTGGGTACTCAAAATCACAAACATTCAGTAACGAAAGTGCATGCGTGTACAACAACTTATCACAGTTAACCATCAGTCCAAAACCATCAACTATTTTACTAAAAATCCATTTCCTCTAAGGGGTCAGGTTACTATATAATCATTCATATAAGTATGAGGAGAACTCAATGATTTGGGGTTCTAAAAACCACGAATTTATGCTTGCTAATGGATCTTACATTCATGAGAACAATTGAAAACTCAGCCACAACTGTCTTTGAACAGCAACCATTTTCCCCCAAAATCACCACTTAAACCTAAACTAAAGGCATGGATTTCATGGGTTCTATAACCCCCATTCATACAGCAACCAAAACCACGAAAATGGTTCTTAAGATCATCCCAAAAATCATTCATAACACGAATACAAAGAAGATCACAGATTCTGAAAACTCGACAGAACTGCCATATGAACAGCAGCCAGTTCTCCTCCAAAACCACTACTAAAACCTAAACTAAAGGCATGGATCTAAAGATAAATTGATGAAGGATATAACAGCAATCAAATGCCCATAAAATAGCTCAAGAATGTCCCCCAAACTAGGCCAAAAACTCGGATTTATCAAGTATGAACAGATCTGGAAATTCCACAAATTTCGTCCACAAGAAGCCACAAAACCCCATTTTATCACCACCAAAATTCAAAACAAATGCTCAACCAAAGATCTGAGTTTTTAGGTGGTTTAAATCCACTTAATGGCAGCAAGAGAGGGGTATATTTGTACCTCACAATCGAGCTTAAGAACAAGGTGAAGAACAGTCACTTGATCAGCCTTCAATGCTTGATTTTTGATCCGAGCTTGGCCTTGGATTCAACATGTACTTGATGGAGAAGAAGCTCCTTCCTCCCAGCTTTAATTTGAGCCCAAGAAACTCAAATTTAGTGGAGATTTGAGTGGGGAATTAAGGAGAGAAGGTGGAGAAGAAGGAGTGGTCGGTTATGGGTTTTTGGAGTGGGGTAGATGGAGATGACGAAGTGGGCTTATAGGGGTGCCTATGGGGAGTTATTCCCTTGTGAAACAATTGCAACATAACCCCACCCACTCCTCTTAATTACAACCAAGGCCTACCCATGAATAGAAATCCATAAATGACTACCAAACCTTAGTCTCTAATCTTACTTAGCCACATTTAACATCTCAAATTTAGCATAAGCTCACTAATGGTTCATCACCTTGGGTTTACTTAGTCATTAGAATTTAAGGATGTTACAAGAAAGGATTGCCATCTCCTACTCAGACTGGAGATCATCACTTAACAATCATTTGATGATGCTTGATGAGTCCTCTACCTAACTCCTTAGATATTCATCCAAGCATCAACCTATGATTCAATTAATGAATCAATAGTTGTATGATTATCAAGTTGGCCATGGCACATAACCCTTGTTGTACAAAGGGACCTTATAGTACATTCATTTATTCAATCTCGGAAAGGGAGTGAAAAATAATCAATAACTTTTATTGATAAATCATTTATTACAATAATATTTATTGTAGGGATGGTTCGCCACGGGCTCACATTGCTAACAATCTCCCACTAGCTCTCAGAACCATTCAGGAACAATCCTTAAACCCGTACTCATTACATGCTGGTCGAAAATCTTCTGTGTCATAGGTTTGGTAAGAGGATCAACAACGTTGTTGGCAGAGGCCACCTTAGTGATGATGATGTCACCACGCTTTTGAATCTCCCGAATGACGTGGTATTTCCTTTCCATGTTCTTGCTCTTTTGATGCCATCTGGGTTCGTGTTATCGTAGAGTAACGGGATGGGAGTATCAGAGGAAATTACGCCAAGCTCTAGGATGAACTTGTTCAACCGCACCGCTTCCTTTGCAGTATTCGATGCGGCAATGTACTCGGCTTCTATTGTTGAATCTGTAGTAGTGTCCTGCTTCTTACTTCTCCAGTTCACAGCATTACCATTCAATAGGAACACAATCCCTGATGTCGACTTTCGATCATCAATATCCGATTGGAAGTCAGAATCTGTATATCCCAAGACTTGGAGACCACCATCTCCATAGACCAAGATGTAATCTTGCATCCGTCTTAGATATTTGAATATGTTCTTCACTGCATTCCAGTGTTGCTCTCCATAGCAAGATTGGTAACAACTTACCACTCCCACTGCATGACATATATCTGGCCTAGTACACATCATGACATATATTAAGCTTCCTACAGCTGATGCATAAGGACATCCGGCCATGACTTTCTTTTCCTCAACAGTTTGAGAAGCCATCCCCTTAGATAGGTGGATACCATGTCTTAAGGGTAGGAATCCTTTCTGGTAACTGTCCGTATGGAATCGTTCAAGAATCTTCTTAAGGTATCCATGTTGTGACAATCCCAAAATCCTCTTTTCTCGATTTCTGAACAACTTCAGGCCTAAGATGTAAGAGGCTTCTCCATGATCTTTCATCCCAAAGGTATGGGATAGCCAAATTTTCACACTGGTCATCATCCCTATATCATTCCCAATGATAAGGATGTCATCTACGTAAAGTACTTCCTCAAGTTCGATATATGGAATACGTCGTGTATAGCCGCCAAACGTGGGGGAAGTGCCAATCTGTATGCAACTTTCCCAACACGTGAAAGTATCTCGAATGACCCAACAAAGCGTGGCGCCAGCTTGCCACGAACTCCAACTCGTTGTATGCCCTTCATGGGAGATACACGTAGAAACACAAAATCTCCAACCTAAAACTCCAAGTGTCGGCGACGTCGATATGCATAGCTCTTCTGGCAACTCTGTGCCGTCAAGAGCTTCCTCCTCACCAAGTCAACAACCCTCGCGGTCTCCTCCAAGAGATCCACGGTATACAACGCATGATCGCCTACCTCGCGCCAACTGATTGGCGTAAGGCATCTCCGCCCGTAAAGAGCCTCGAATGGCGCCATACCGATGCTTGAATGATGGCTGTTGTTGTATGTGAACTCGACAAGAGGTAAATGATCCTTCCAGGATCCCTTCCACTCTAGAGAACAGGCGCGTAAAAGATCCTCCAAGGTCTGTATCGTACGCTCGCTCTGTCCGTCCGTCTGAGGGTGATAAGCTGAACTCATCTTCAACTCGGTCTGTAATGCTGACATGAACTGTTGCCAGTAATGGGAAGTGAACCTCGAGTCTCTGTCGGACACTACCTCGCGGGGTATGCCATGTAACCTCACAATGTGTTGTATATACAATCTGGCCAACTGAGAAGGTGTATAAGTCATGCTGACAGGTATAAAATGGGCTGACTTCGTCAACCTATCAACAATGACCCAAATGGAATCGTGGCCTCCCGGTGTCCTTGGCAATCCCGTAACGAAGTCCATCGAAATGCTCTCCCACTTCCACTCAGGAATGGGGAGAGGCTGCAGTAAACCAGGTGGTCGTCTGTGCTCCGCCTTCACCATCTGGCAAGTCAAACACCTGCTGACATGCCCAGCTACGTCCCTCTTCATCCCATCCCACCAGAATTGTCTGCGAAGATCGTGGTACATCTTCATACTGCCGGGATGAATGGAAAGATGCGAACAATGCGCCTCGTCAAGTATATCTCTACGTAGCTGCTCGTCGTTGGGAACCACTACCCGACCTGCCTTCCACAGAATCGGCTCTGAGACAACAAAGTCGTCAAACTCATCCTTCACTGCCCGCATGTATCTGTCGTGAATCCATGGGTCTGTCTGCTGACCTGACACTATACGGGTCCCAAAGGCTGCTGTACCTAGGAGGTACGGAGATGGGAGAAGACGTACTGTCCTGCGGATGCCAATCCGTCAGTGCTGCAAGTAAATCCCAAGTGTATAGCCAATTCATTGTACGCTCCGTGTGCGCTCTCCTGCTGAGGGCATCTGCAACCACGTTTCCCTTACCAGGATGGTAAGAGATCGTGCAATCGTAGTCCTTCAGCAGCTCTAACCATCTGTGTTGTCTCATGTTCAATTCCTTCTGATCAAATATGTACTTCAGACTCTTGTGGTCTGTGAAGAGCTCAAAGTTAACCCCGTACAAGTAGTGGCGCCAGGTCTTCAGAGCGAAGACCACTGCCACCAACTCAAGGTCGTGCGTGGGGTAATTCTGCTCATGCGGTCTTAACTGTCTCGAAGCATAGGCAATCGCATGCCCCCTTTGCATCAGCACTGCTCCCAAACCATCACCTGACACGTCTGTGTAACCTGCGTAGTCCTGTGTACCTGACGGTAAAGCAAGAATCGAAGCTGTAGTAAGTCTCTCCTTCAGTGTCCTGAAGGCCTGCTCGTACGAACTATCCCAAACAAAAGGTACTCCCTTCTACGTCAAACGCGTCAAGGGGAGTACGATCCGCGAAAAGTTGCTGACAAAGCGTCTGTAATAGACTGCCAATCCAAGAAAACTACGGATCTGTGTCACTGTCTTAGGCTGCTCCCAAGACATCACTGCTTCTATTTTCACGGGGTCCACTAAGACACCTGCTCCTGAGATGACGTGTCCCAAGAATGAGACCTGAGGTAGCCAAAACTCACATTTACTCAACTTGGCATACAGTCTATGCTCTCTCAGGGTACCAAGCACTGCTCTCAAGTTGTTCTCATGGTCCCATTCATTCTTCGAATAAATCAACACATCATCTATGAACACCACAACAAACTTGTCCAAGTAAGGACGAAATACTCTGTTCATCATGTCCATGAGTTCCGTGGGGGCATTCGTCTGTCCGAATGGCATCACTACAAACTCATAGTGGCCATACCGTGTTCGAAAGGCTGTCTTCGGGATGTCTGTCTCCCAAATCCTCAACTGATGGTAACCCGAGCGGAGGTCGATCTTCGAGAACACCGAAGATCCCTATAGCTGATCAAATATATCATCAATGCGTGGCAGAGGATAACGGTTCTTCACCGTCCTCTTGTTCAGCTGCATGTAATCAATGCATAACCGCATGGTTCCATCCTTCTTCCGAACAAAAAGTACAGGAGCGCCCCAAGGTGAAGTACTCGGCCTCACAAAGCCCAAGTCAAGCAACTCCTGTAGTTGCACCTTCAGCTCTCTCAGCTCTGCGGGTGCCATGCGATATGGAGCCATAGATATCGGTTGCGTATCGGGAAGCAACTAGATCTCAAACTCGATCTCTCTAACTGGAGGTAGTCCTGGTAACTCCTTAGGAAACACGTCGGGATACTCTGACACAACTCTAATGTCCTGAGTCATCCGTTCCCTGTCTGTAACCTCTTGAACAAAGGCCATAAAAGTGTCACATCCCTGATCAACCAGTCGTTGTGCTCTCAGCACTGAAATGTACTCCATTCTGGAGTCCTGCAATGTCCCCTCAAAAGTGAACTCTGTCAAGCCCGGGATCCTGAAGACAACAGTCTTCCTGTAACAGTCGACTAAGGTGTGATGTGTAGACAATCAATCCATGCCCAAAATCATGTCGAACTCAACAAGCTATAGTAGAAGGCAGTCCGCAGTCATTTCGTGACCACCTATGGACACTGGTAACCCTCTAACTATCTCTGAAATCACGAACAACTGTCCTCCTGGCCCTCGGATGTGAAATGGAGGATCTACATCCTCCGCGACTCTACCCAATGTGGCTAGAAGCCTCACAACAAGAAACGAATGGGTAACACCAGAATCAAATAACACGTGAAAAGGATGGCTCGAAACTGAAACCATACCTTTCACGACCGTGGCCGCGGACCGTGCCTGCTCAGTTGTATCTGCGTGAATCTGTCCCTGTCGTGCAGATCCGGCACTGGATCCTGCTGCGCTCTGAGCTGGTCTCTGCTGACCTCTGTACTGGGAGCTCCTCCCAGTAACTCTCGAACGTGGTGGAGGTGGAGGTGGTGGAGTCTGTAGCTGTGGGCAATGGGACCTGACATGTCCCATCTGCTGGCACTGGTAGCACCTGATCGCCCTGCTCGGCATAGAAGATGGACTGGCACTCTCTACGGGTCTCACGCTCTGTGCTCCAAACCTCTGCGACCCAGATGGTCACGCTGCCTCAAAACCTCTACTGGCCAGTGCTCCTTCCAAAGTAGTCGTGGGGGTCGAGCGAACACTGCCAGAAGAAACCGTCCCTGTCGGACGAAAGCATCATGCTGACCGCTGTGGCTGGAACTGCCGTCGAATAGGTCCAGACGACCTCGGTGGTACTGGTGGCGGTCTAAAAGTACTCCCAAAACGTCTCTCACGGACGTCCTCAATCCGCTCTGTTGCATCAGTAACCTCAGCAATGGTGGTCAATCTCAGCCCTGCCAACTTCTCCTGAACGTCCTCCCTCATGCCACGAACAAACTTCTCCAGATTCTCATCTGGAAAAGCAGTTGCAGAAGATGTGTGGCGCGACAACTCGGTGTAGCGCACGAAGTACTCTCGCACTGTCATCCTGCCCTGTCTCAGCTCTGCAAACAACCTGCGATGTGTCTCCTTCCACTTCTCTGAGAAGAAGTGGCCTCTGAAGTGAGTCTCAAAGTCTGTCCAAGTCGGCACACGCCCCATCTCGGACACAGTAGCCTCCCACCAGCGCTCTGCAAACCTAGTAAGTGAGAATTCTGCAAAGGGTAACCACGACTATGGAGGTGCCTGTATCATCCTGAACACCTTCGTCACCGTCTTGAGCCACTGCTCAGCCTCGTCAGACGTACCCGTGCCCTGGAACCTGGGTACTCCCGCTCTCTGGTAGGATGTGAAGACGTCATGGTGTCTCGGTGCAGTAGGAAGAACAAACTCTGTCACTCCTACTCCTGCTGCAGACCCTTGGCCTACCTCAGCTCTGTCGGATCCTGACTCCCTCAGAATATCTGCCTCGGAATGCTGGGGAAACTCCTCAGAGAACAGATGCTCGGCTCTAGCGGACTCATCCCTGGACAGGTGGTATGAGGAGTCAGACAGCTCCTCCATCCTCAGCTCCATCCCAGTCTGTCGCTCTGCCATCTCAGTTTGCTGGGCAAGTATCTGATCCTGTCTCTATCGCAGATCAGCTAGTGCAGCTAGTACCTATGCCATCTCTCCTGGTTGATCATGAGCTACTCGTGGTGCCATGCTAATCCTCTCTGTATCGGATCATAGCATAGTTAAGCACACTTTAGGAAATAATCAGTTGTACTATTTCTCCTTTTGGGATACTTATATGAATGAAATGTTCTGGTGACTTGTAGTTACATAAATCTTATGAATGTCAAAAATTTTCCCCATTCGGCTTCATGAGAAATCAGATGACTCCCGCTATTAAGTTATGTGAATGCGTGTATCGAGGTAACTCTGCCCTGATACCAACTTGTGACACTCCGTCCTCCCGAGGACCTTAGGTTACCCATCAAACACGTCATTCGCCTACTTAATCAGCTTAGAGTTAATCCGTTGTTACGAAACCCTGAGGAAATTTTTCGCTTTTTAAACATGACATTCACAAGATTTAAATCTGGTTATGCAAGCAACCACAAGAAAACTAAAAGCGGAAGTAATAGTACACCAGAACTGAACAAAAAGGATATCCATTCATTTTCATTTCATTCATATAACATGCTGAAGTTCCACAACATTCAAAATACATGTAAATACCCCAAAGATCAGACTACAAAAGAGAACACAACTAACAACTGTCTAATGAGCTCCAAAAGGATATACCTGCTCTGAAAGTGTAGCACCAAAAGAAACAACAGTAGCCCAAACTACGTCAGCTACTCGGTCACTGGGCCCTTGCCTGCCACAAGTAGAAAAAAAGGGACAGACAAGTATCTGTCACAAAGTTGTCAAGTACAAATTCTACACAGTTCTACTAAGAAAAGTAGTAAGAACAGACTAGAACAGCTGGAAAAACAGTAAGGTAACTACAGGGGACAAAAGAAACTAGCAAGTAAAAGTGGGTTAATTGATTCTTTTAAATTATTTACTTGCCTTCTGAAGTCTAACAAGAACACACTCGCTCACTACCACACTGTGTCTCCCTCGATCAATGGAACTAACCAACAACAACCCAAGCCTAGAAGTAAGTCTGTGGTCTTGGTCCGGTTAGGACCTCGATATCCGGGTAGGACTTCAAAGTCCAGGTTGAACCTCACACTATGACTCTGAGGTATGGTGTACGCCTCAGGGTTGGGGTGCCTCCGTAGGCATGCGATGGTGTCCTGCATCCTAACTAAGTTCCCAACACTCCTTCTAGCTTGTTCTCTCAACTCACAATGATCCTTGGTTGACACATATGATAGCTCGTTCCCGAAGGTGTACGTGTACTCACAACTCTCTCTCAACATTCACACCTCGTTAGTCTCGACTAACGGTACTGTCGTCATTAGTCTCGTAGCGGAAGAATCTAAAGATCACATATCTCGTACCCCATCACGAGGTCATAAACCTGGCGGAAAGGTATTGATGAAGTGTTTAGTGTCTGTTACCCACTACCCCATCACCAGTGCACGACATGGTGGAAGAGTAATAATTAATTCATCAGTGTTTGCTAACCACTACCCCATCACCAGTGCACGACATGACGGAAAGGTACAAATGGGACATCAATGTCTACTGATGAAACTTCATCCTAACTAGGCAATTGGTGAAATGTCACAAGTCTGTTAATCACAATCCCATCACCAGAGCACAACCTGATGGAAGAGTAATAATTATAGCGGTGAGGAAACCCCCGAAGGGATTCGTCTGCTCTCGCCAATCCCAGTGGAAGTGTGGTCCAAGGGAAAGGCAGTGGTAGTACTACTACTACGCCACTGGAGGCATGAAAGAGAAGAGGTAAGCCTGCCGGACCCGACTTCCTCTCTCGCTGCTCAACTCCCGAAGGAGAAAAGCTAAGTAAAAACCAGACGAGCTCGTAACTAACTGCAGAGAACCCCCCAACCTAGGCTCTCAAAGAAAACCAACAGGTCAGCGGAATGGTCTAGACAACTCGTGGATCCCAATAAAGCGTAAAAACCGACCCGGCTCGAAGAAAACACGTGAAAAGACTGGGATCCTAGACCCATGCTCTCAGTGTCCGCTACCCAAGCCTGAGCGACCTCATCTCCTGCTCAGGTGAGGGTCACCGCGCCCTCGCACAGTCGGAGTATGAATCTCCACGACTGGCCATATGTGACATCACCATTTCTTTTATTTCCATTTTTCACTCTCAATGTCTATGATTCCTTTGACTTATTTCACATCTACAAGTTATCGGTCCTAAACCCGAACTTGTTCTTACAAGAACCTCAACCGATCGAAGGTCAAGGATACAAACCTATTATTAGTCTCTCTTTCATCTTTCACTGATGAACATCGCATCCTAGGATCTTTGACTACCAGATTTGTAACATTTTTCTTTCCTATTTCCCCAAGATTCACAATACATACAAGATCTAGCTACTTAAAGATTTTTACTTTAAGGCAACAGGAAATGAGTTCATAGATTGGAGGAGTTAAACTCCTTACCTTACTTAGAGTCAGATGATAAGTCTTATACAAGGGACACCAAGGAACTTGACCCAACTCACAGGTACTCATTAGTGTGCACACATCACATGACGTTTTGCACTACTTGTGGTCTACTACATGTATTACTGAACTCTTCTTAAGTCAATACCACAACCCACAATATGAGCCAATCATGCCAAAAATGTAAGTTCCATAAGGTCTTATTTTTATGTGTGGTCCTGTATGTATGTATGTGTGTGTGTGTATGTATATATATATATAAAATCAGTCTATAACTCACAAAACCCAACACTTGGTCTCTTTATTTCTACATTCCCAATTTCAACACACATTCAGTCACATGGAACTATGAATGCACCACACAATTAGCAAAGTTTATCATTAAGTTTATCCCCAATTTATTAATCAATATCATGGAATTCGAGTCCTCCTTCCTAAGTATCAATAAAGGACTAAGGCACAACTCTAAGATGGGTCTTAAGAGGGACTCTACCTTTTCAAAAGTCATCACACAACAGTAGTAAAAAAAATGCGTGTGCACTGTTATATGCACAGCAACACACATAGCAATTTAAGGCATCTTATTCCTTTCAATTTCTCACCCAACTTCATGGGATTCACCTTCACCAATTTAAGCAACATATAATCTTTAAGGTTCAACAATAAGAAGTTCATTATGAGGGCATTACATATTCCAAACATGCATATATTCAGCCTATAAGTTTCATGCATACTGTATGAACATAGCAGCAGACAAACAACAGTTCAAGGCCCCAAAACCCTCTCAAATTCTCATGCATACTCATGGCTTCCAACACCACATGATCTACCATAAATTCACGCTGAAGGGATAACAAAATCGTGGCTATTGGGTACTCAAAATCACAAACATTCAGTAACGAAAGTGCATGCGTGTACAACAACTTATCACAGTGAACCATCAGTCCAAAACCATCAACTATTTTAACTAAAAATCCATATCCTCTAAGGGGTCAGGTTACTATATAATCACTCATATCAAGTATGAGGAGAACACAATGATTTGGGGTTCTAAAAACCACGAATTTATGCTTGCTAATGGATCTTACATTCATGAGAACAACTGAAAACTCAGCCACGATTGTCTTTGAACAGCAGCCATTTTCCCCCAAAATCACCACTAAAACCTAAACTAAAGGCATGGATTTCATGGGTTTTATAACCCCCATTCATACAGCAACCAAAACCACGAAAATGGTTCTTAAGATCATCCCAAAAATCATGCATAACACGAATGCAAAGAAGATCACATATTCTGAAAACTCGACAGAACTGCCATATGAACAGCAGCCAGTTCTCCCCCAAAACCACCACTAAAATCTAAACTAGAGGCATGGATCTAAAGCCAAATTGATGGAGGATATAGCAGTAGTCAAATGCCCATTAAATAGCTCAAGAATGTCCCCCAAACCAAGCCAAAAACTCGGATATATCAAGTATGAACAGATCTGGAAATTCCACAAATTTCGTCCACAAGAAGCCACAAAACCCCATTTTATCACCACCAAAATTCAACACAAATGCTCAACCAAAGATCTGGGTTTTTAGGTGGTTTAAATCCACTTAATGGAGCAAGAGAGGGGTATATTTGTACCTCACAACCGAGCTTAAGAACAAGGTGAAGAACAGTCACTTGATCAGCCTTCAATGCTTGATTTTTGATCCGAGCTTGGCCTTGGATTCAACATGTACTTGGTGGAGAAGAAGCTCCTTCTACCCAGATTTAATTTGAGCTCAAGAAACTCAAATTTGGTGGAGATTTGAGTGGGGAATCAAGGAGAGAAGGTGGAGAAGAAGGAGTGGTCGGTTATGGGTTTTTGGAGTGGGGTAGATGGAGATGACGAAGTGGGCTTATAGGGGTGCCTATGGGGAGTTATTCCCTTGTGAAACAATTGCAACATAACCCCACCCACTCCTCTTAATTGCAACCAAGGCCCACCCATGAATAGAAATCCATAAATGACTACCAAACCTTAGTCTCTTATCTTACTTAGCCACATTTAACATCTCAAATTTAGCATAAGATCACTAATGGTTCATCACATTGGGTTTACTTAGTCATTAGAATTTAAGGATGTTACAAGAAAGGATTGCCATCTCCTACTCGGACTGGAGATCATCACTTAACAATCATTTGATGATGCTTGATGAGTCCTCTACCTAACTCCTTAGATATTCATCCAAGCATCAACCTATGATTCAATTAATGAATCAACAGTTGTATGATTATCAAGTTGGCCATGGCACATAACCCTTGTTGTACAGAGGGACCTTATAGTGCATTCATTTATTCAATCTCGGAAAGGGAGTGAAAAATAATCAACTTTTATTGATAAATCATTTATTACAATAATATTTATTGTAGGGATGGTTCGTTTCGGGCTCACATTGCTAACAATATGCCACTAGCTCTCAGAACCATTCAGGAACAATCCTTAAACTCATACTAATTACATGCTGGTCGAAAATCTTCTGTGTCATAGGTTTGGTAAGAGGATCAACAACGTTGTCGGCAGAGGCCACCTTAGTGATGATGATGTCACCATGCTTTTGAATCTCCCGAATGACGTGGTATTTCCTTTCCATGTGCTTGCTCTTTTGATGCCATCTGGGTTCGTGTTATCGCAGAGTAACGGGATGGGAGTATCAGAGGAAACTATGCCAAGCTCTTGGATGAACTTGTGCAACCGCACCGCCTCCTTTGCAGTATTCGATGCGGTAATGTACTCGGCTTCTATTGTTGAATATGTAGTAGTGTCCTGCTTCTTACTTCTCCAGTTCACAGCATTACCATTCAATAGGAACACAATCCCTGATGTCGACTTTCGATCATCATATCCGATTGGAAGTCAGAATCTGTATATCCCAAGACTTGGAGATCACCATCTCCATAGACCAAGATGTAATCTTGCATCAGTCTTAGATATTTGAATATGTTCTTCACTGCATTCCAGTGTTGCTCTCCATAGCAGGATTGGTAACAACTTACCACTCCCACTGCATGACATATATCTTGCCTAGTACACATCATGACATACATTAAGCTTCCTACAGCTGATGCATAAGGACATCCAACCATGACTTTCTTTTCCTCAACAGTTTGAGGAGCCATCCCTTTAGGTAGGTGGATACCATGTCTTAAGAGTAGGAATCCTTTCTGGTAACTGTCCATATGGAATCATTCAAGAATCTTCTTAAGGTATCCATGTTGTGACAATCCCAAAATCCTCTTTTCTCGATTTCTGAACAATTTCAGGCCTAAGATGTAAGAGGCTTCTCCAAGATCTTTCATCTCAAAGGTATGGGATAGCCAAATTTTCACACTGGTCATCATCCCTGTATCATTCCCAATGATAAGGATGTCATCTACGTAAAGTACGACGAACATAATGGTGCTTCCACTAAGCTTCTTGTACACACAAGGTTCATCAGGATTTTGCACAAAATCATAACTCTTTATGGTTTCGTCAAATCTGATGTTCCAGCTACGAGAAGCTTGCTAGAGTCCATAGATTGATTTATGCATCTTGCATACTTTGCCATCCTCAATTATGAAGCCCTGGGGCTGCTCCATGTAGATATCCTCCTCGAGGTATCCATTGAGAAAAGCCATCTTGATGTCCATCTGCCAGATGTCATAGTCAAGATATGCAGCTATAGCTAGCAGTGTCCTGATGGATTTAAGCATAGCCACAGGTGAGATTGTCTCATCGTAATCGATGCCTTCTCTCTGTGTGTAGCCCTTGGCTATGAGCCGTGCCTTGAAAGTCTCTATTTCCCTATCCGGTCCCCTCTTTCTCTTGAAGATCTACTTACGCCAAATGGGGCTTACCCCTTTAGGTGGATCCTCTAGGGTCCATACACCATTCTTATTCATGGAGTCAATTTCTTACTTCATTGCTAGCATCCATCTATCCATGTCATGATCTGCGAGTGCTTAATCAAATGAAGTAGGATCATTGTCAGTCTCATTTGACAAATGAATCCAAACCTTACAGGTGGTGCTACCACCCTCGAACTCCTTCGAAGAGGTATGGGTGTTTCATCTTTATTTATATCTTCAATTTCTGGTCTAGGAAGCTCAGAATCCTCAGAGGATTCAATGAGTTCCTCTACTTCATTTTTGTCTTGACCTTTAAGGAAATCATTCTCCAGAAATTTCACATCTTTAGAAAAAAAACCTTTTGCGTCTCAGGGTCATAGAGCTGATCTCCAATACCATCTCTAACATACCCGATGAAGTAACACTCACGAGTGTGAGATTCTAGCTTACTTGCATCCACGTTCTTCGCATGGACCAAGCAACCCCAAACCCTCAAGTGATTAACACTAGATTTGGTTCCATACGAGAGCTCATGAGGAGTCTTAGGTACATATTTGCTAGGAATCTTGTTCAGGATATATATTGCAGTCTCTACTGCATATCCCCAGAAACTAAGAGGTAAATGTGCTTTGCTCATCATTGAACAGACCATATCCATGATGGTCCTGTTGCGTTTTTCAGCAACACCATTAAGTTGGGGAGTTCCAGGAGGAATGAGATTGGAGACAATTCCATTCTCTTTAAGATATTCCTTGAATTCATCTGAGAGGTACTCGCCCCCTCGATCAGATCGAATCCGTTTAATCTTCCTATCGGTTTGGTTCTCAACCAAAGCCTTGAACTCTTTGAACTTTTCAAAGCTTTCAGATTTTTGATGTAATAGGAAGACAAACCCGTATCGTGAATGGTCATCAATAAACGCCAAATAATATCGATATCCATTTCGAGTCACGGTACTGAAGGGACCCCATACATCGGTATGCATTAGGTCAATAATACCTTCGCATCTTGTAACCTTGTTACGGAAAGGCATCCTAGTCATTTTACCTCGAATACAATGTTCACAGGTAGGCAAAGATTGAACCCGTAGAAAATCTAAAGGTCCATCCTTTATCAATCTATTGATCTTATCAACAGATAAACGACCAAGCCTTTGATGCCAAATCTCATTCGAAAGATTTTCCATGGATCTTTTAGGATTTTTATTAGTGGTTGTAACATTTATGACATTCTCATCAATACACAATTCATAGAGTCCACCAGAAGTTAAAATACCATCTGCAATATATTTATCATAATGATTTATGATTAATTTATTACAGAAAAGGAATGAATATCCACTTCTAACTAGCTTAGATACAGATATTAAATTCCTTCTAACTTCAGGTACATAAAGACACTCTTTAAGTACTAGGACTCTACCACTGGATAATGATAGTCGATAAGTCCCGATGGTGACTGCTGCAACACTTGCATCAGATCCCATCTGGATGACTATCTCCCCTTCTACAAGATTTCTAGTTTCCTGAAACAAATGCAACAAATTGCATACATGAACAGAAGCACCAGAATCTACAACCCAACTTCCTTCTCGTCCAACGAGAAAACTAGTTTCAATGATGAAAGTAGATTTCATACCTGCTGGGGATTTACCTTTTACTGCCGACTTCAGGTATTCCGGGCAATACGCCTCCAGTTCCCTGGCTTTTTGCAGTGGTGACAGATGTCAGATTTCTTCGACGCTATTAGTGCGGATGCACTAGAAGATGAGCCAACGCCTTGACTCTTCTTCTTTCTCTTCTGGGCCGGGCCCTTCCGAGAACCTTGCTTCCGACCGCGCTTCCCTCTGACCTGTGCAACCATTGCACTGCTGATGACCGAAAAATTTCACTCAATCAATCCGGGATAAAATATAAAATCACTCAAGGGTCGTTGCGACCCGGATCGAGAGAAATAATTCAATCAATCAAGAAAAATTAAGCAGACCACCAAAATCAGATGAAATCAAATAAACACGATAGCGGTCCTGGCTATTTTATTAACCTGGTATAGCGACCAGGTTCGAACACAAGGAGCACGGATTGGCCTTACGGCCTACGAAGTAGTCGAGAAGAGAAGAAAAGGTATTTTTGGTGGTTTTTTAAGTCTTTTTATATTTTTTGGATTTTTAAGAATTAAGAAAATAATAAAAACAAGAAAACAACACACTTCAACAATTTATTTAATGCACTAAAAATCAACCAAAAATTCTGACAAAAATATTTTTATGTGTTTTATAATTTTTAGTGTTTTTGATGAATTTTTGGGATTTTTCTGATATATATTTAATTTTCTAAAAATCAAACAGTGACTGAAACTGTAGGTACTGTCCAGCCGAGCTAAAAGGACCTAGATAAAATATCTAGAAGGCCCAAATTAGCTGAGAGGTAATTTTTCTGTAAAGAGAATAAAACAAGTAAAATCTAGGCACCTAGATTATTATTTTTGGATTTTTAATTTATTTATTAGAATTTTTATAATATTTTGAGTGTTTTTCAATTTTTAGGTGTTTTAAGCAATGAAAAATAGCCAAAATTAGCTAGAAAATCAAGCAAGCAAAGACTAACAGTAACTAATTTTTTTATGGTTTTTAGAGGAGTTTTAATATTTTTTTGTGATTTTTAGAGTGAGACAGTGAAGAAAATAGAGGTTTTTGAATTTTTAAAAATATCAAATCAACTCAGAAATGTCTCCAAAAATCCTCGAAAATTTTACACTATGGAAGGAGCCATGTATCCAATTTTTGTTGGATTTGGAGGTAATTTGCTATTTTATTCAAAAATAAAGAGGGGGCACTGTGCACAAGGACCGATGTGCAAATACCCGAAGATCTGGGGGGTCTGATGCAAATGACCCAGGTAAACACATGCGTCGCACGCGCCTGAGGCACTCAGGAACCCAAATGTGAAGAAAATAAGTTCCGAGGGCTATTTGGTAACAGGTACCAAAAGCCCAGGGGCTTATCTGCAAATAGCCCAAATATTCACGCACATGCTCAAATGTTTCACGCACAGGGGTATAAATGCAAATACACAAAAACTTTCATTCATTCGTTAACATTGGGAACTACAGGGCATAAGATGCAAATAAGCCAAAAAGCCACGTGACGAAGCACGTGTCACACAACGTACAGGGGCATAAATGCAAAGTAAATAAAATGCAGGGTCGTCTATGCAAGTTTACCAAAACTAAACAACTATACTAACTAATTACAGGACTAAGTGCGAAATAAAATAAACAGGAGGGCCTAAGGGTAAATTACTCTTTATTAATGCGGGCCGCAGGATGGACGCCACGTGGTGTATCGGACGGTGGAGATCAGCGGGCGCTCCAAAGCTGAAGTCCTCGCAACGATCGGACGGCTGGGGCTACGCCACGTGGTGCATCGGACGGAGGAGGCTCTCTGTGGCTAACCCTTGCGCATCGGGCGGTCCTGATCACCTCTCCAAGATCTGACGGTGGCTACTCCTCCGGGAATGAACGGCCCAGATGAAAACTGGAGGTCGAGGATGATTAGACGGTCGGGGAGGATACCGGAAGAACAGTTGGTCGGCGAAGTTCGCCGGCGCAAGGTACACGCTCCCGACCTCTCCTGTTGCGCCTGAAGATCGGAGAAGCTCCGCGATGACGTTCCGCAGCTGCTGGTGGTCTCCGATGACCCAACCGAGCTCTAGGGAGCTCCGGCGAGGTCGGCGGAGATGAAGCTCCTGGACCTGATGGTCCAAACCCTCAGATGGGCTTGGATGTACCTGCAAAGACAACCAGGAAACTCGCGGGTCGAGGGCAAACTGCCTCGACCCGGTTAGGTGGGGTGACGGTGATCGGAGGGTCGAGATGGGCGAGCTCCGGCGAAGGGGGAACGGTGGAGCTCGAATCCCAGCTCCTGATGCGAGCTGGGTTGGATGGAGATATGGAGAAGGTGCGCGGAAGGAAGGCGATGGCTATGGCGAAGCCCGATGATCGAATGGTGGTCGGATGTGGACGGAATCGACGGCGAACGGCGGAGCAACGATTTGGGGGAAATGGAAAGTCAAAGAAAAAGCAAAGCCTACGGGGCTACCTGGGTGGTTGATGAGACTGGGGGTGAGCTGACGGGGCTCTGGGTCGTCGCCTCGAGGAGCGTCTCCCTCCGAGGCTCGGGCTCCTGTTGGTGGCAGAGCACAGCGGTGATACGCGCCGGATCAGTGGAATCCGCAACCTCTCCTCGCTTCAACAGCACGGGAGGCAAGCTGTCACTCTCGCTCTCACGCTGGAGCTCACTGGGGGTGGAAGTGAATGGCCAAAGATTAGAATTCGTGCGGCGGAGCTTGGCTTATGTATGGGTGCGGGTCCAGCTAGGGCTGGTCGGGTAGGGCAATAGAATGCGCGGATCTCGAGGCAAGGGCTCCGGCGAGGGTCTCGGATGCATCATTAACGAGTCGGACCCGGGGTTTAGGCGAGAGGGAATCGGGTTTACATGGGAAAAACCCGAGAAGACGGGTCGGGCGACAAGACCCGTGAGAAGTGGTCCTGGGGGGGGCAGTTGACCGGGCGGTCAACAATCCCCAGGGCCAATAGGAATCAGCCACGTGTAAAAGATTTAGAAATTCAATAAAAAATAACAGATGGCCGAATTATGGAAAAATCAAAACATGAAATATTTTTCTTTTAATTTTTTCTATTTTTTAGTGATTTTTAATTAATTTTTCAAAGTAAAAATAAGGTATTTACATAATATGGTTATATATAGGTATATATACAATATGTATTTTTAATTTTTGATTTTTAATTTGTTATTTTTGTGCATTTTTATTCCCATTTTGTATTTTATTTATTTATAGTATAATATTTAGGAATAAAAGGGCATTTTTATTTTATTTTTACTGTATATATACAGGGGTGAAATAAATATATAAGTACATATATACACATGGTATATTTACAAAGTATTTTTGGATTTTTTTAATTTTTGTTATTTTTATTTTGTATTTGTTTTAATTGTTTTTATTTAATTTATTTACAACATAAAAGATGGAATATTTACAAAATTTTTGGAAATTTTATGTATTTGTAGGGTAAAATAAATATAGGAGTGGCTATGTACATGATGAATATGCACAAGGTGAGGGTTTTTGTTTTGTTTTTAGCTTTCTCTTTTTTATTTTAATTTTTATATTTATAAATATATACAAGTATTTACAGGCCCATTTTAGTCTCTTTTTGGAGGAAAATATTTTTATTATATTTACATAAATATTTACACACATGAGCTCTTATCTCCCTCTACTTTGGTTTTTATGCGGTCAGGCCCATGCTGAGCCCTCCCTTAGGTTAGGTTGCTCAATATTTATTCTAAATATTTCCCTCTTTTTCTTTTTACTCTTTATTCTTTTATTTTTTCATAAAAACATGCTAATTATTAAACTTTATACAATGCATGCTTTTGATAATTATTTGTATTTACATGAATATACATGCATTTGCAAAGGTTTTTGTAGCTAAAATATAAGAATAAAGAGTGATGAATGGGTATTCATCACCCCCCTATACTTAAATTTTGCTAGTCCCTTAGCAAACACTTATTTGAAAAAGAAGTGAAAAAGAAAGAAAGAAAAAGAAAAAGAGGGGAATGTACATGGATCAATGTTGAATATTAAACTTTCCTTCATTAAATTGAATTATGGAGCTCGATCAGATCTTTGGATTATTAATGTGTCGGAACCTTATTTAGACTCAAGCTTAAAACTCAACAGCCTCTAAGTTCCACCAATCTATGGACAAGACTCCTCAATAAACCAGATCAGAACAAGTCTACATACAGAAACTCTAATGACCATGAATCTTTCCATGCAGTGTAAGTGATATGTAGCTCCCCACCTCAGAAGTAACAAAGAAACAACCTCCCTCAACCTGGTAACTCTAATGCCTCGGTCTAGCAACTCTTTCCTCGAGAAGCGGGGTATTCCCTTCTAAGTTCAAGTGCAACCGGCTCAAGAAGAGGGGGAAGAAGTATAGACTTTTGGAAGCTCAGCCAGTGTAGCCAAGTCTCCCGCTGCAAGCTTCATGAGATGTAACATGGATACCATAAGCTTTTGCTTTCTTTGACTATATACACTCCGGTGGGGTTATTAAATTTTCAATCCGACCCACCACTTTTTTGGAGTTCTTTTGCATTTTGCATTTTTTTTTCAAGTGCCTCTATACAACATATCTACATGGTGCAGTATATATACAAGAAATTTCCTCTTGAGCCAGTAGACTATCCCTCTTTTGAAGTTTTATTGCAACCCATGGCTTCTGTCTTTAGCCTTCATCACCACTAGACCAAGTTGAGACACACTTCCTTCACTAGAAGAAGAAGAGAGGTTCCGCCTAGAAGTACTACCCTCATATGCTACCCCAAGCTAAAGGAAACTGCCTCCTCACCACCTCATCCGTGGAGAGCTATGTGTAAAGTGCTGGTGCAAGTCAAGCCATTGTCTCTAAGAGTCATGCGTGTGTTGTTAAGTGCTCTACTTAGGCTCATCAAGATGACATATGCTCATAGCCTAGTGGACTCAAAGAATTAAGTCCTTATGGACCTGAAAAGCCTTAACCCTAAGCCCTATAAGGTTCCTCTTAGAATTAGGTGGATTAAGATCTTAATCACGCTCCATTTCTCAATTTAATTCCAGGCTAGTTTAAATGTCAACTCTCATCCAGGAAAAACTATATACATATATACACAAAGATGCTATTTACAAATATTTACAATCGTGCAAAATTTTTGAAAAATGTTTTGAAATCATGAATGGATGAATGCATGAAGTGCAAGTTTTGCAAAAGTATTTACAAACATTTACACAAGATTTTGCAAACTTTTGATTTTCAAAACATTTTGGAAAAATTTTGTATTATATACATAATTTTTGATAAGAAAATATTTACACAAGCTTTACACAAAAGATTTTTGAAAACATTTTTACAAAAATAAGTTTGTACACTAGCTATGTATGTGCAATAAAAGAATGATTATTTACAGGAAAAAAATTTTAATTTTTGTGATTTTTACGGTTTTTAGCCATTTTATTCATTAACACACTCACACAAAGTACGAGTTATGGCTAAAGTATATATGAAATATATACACACCCCCTATACCTAGCTCGAACGATGTCCTCAGAGTGATCAAGAGCGATGAAGAAGACATAACTCGGGCTTAGTAAAAGGGGAGTGAAAAGGAATGGCTAGGTACAGGAATGAATAAATGAATAGAATGAGAAGAACTCGGTGGTTTCCCCCTATACTTAGGATTAAATAATCCTAAGTATAGCAAGTTGTACATGAAGGGAAATCCGAGTGAAGAATGTACAGAGTCTGCCCCCCTATATTTAGGGTAAAATATCCCTAAGTATAGGCAGCAAAACAGGGGCAGAAAGAATAAAAAGAATACCCGCAGGTCCTACATCCCCCCTATACTTAGGGTAAAGTAAACCCTAAGTATAGCATAATCATACGACGAGAAAAGGGATGTGGGACTAAAGAATAAGATGATATGGACAACTGGATCTATACAAGTCGGAAGAACGGTGATAATCAGGCGTGAGATGCAATAGATGTGAATCAAGAGACCACATCTCACACAAAGTGAATAGGGGCAACATCAACGACCCGCGGCTCATGATCTAGAAATGGCTTGAGCCGCTGGCCGTTCACTCGAAAGGTACTCTCAGAAGACAACTCGGATATATCAATGCTACCGTTGTCGTATACCTTTCTCACAAGATAAGGTCCCTTCCATTTGCCCTGTAGCTTCCCTGGAAATAGACGAAGCCTTGCATCAAACAACCATACTCTCTGTCCAGGCTCAAAATGCTTGTGGCTGATATGAGAATCATGCCACTCTTTCACTCTCTCCTTATACTGTAGGCTGTTTGAGAAGGCTGTATCTCTAAGCTCCTCCAAGGCTGCTAACTCTGCCCTCCTCTGGTCTCCTACACTCTCTGGATCTAAAAGAAAATCCGTGACTGCCCAAAGTGACTTGTGCCTCAACTCAACAGGTAAATGGCATGGCTTACCATAAACTAGGCGAAAGGGAGATGTGCCCAATGGTGTCTTGAAAGACGTCCTATATACCCACAAGACCGAGTCCAAAAGCTGTGACCAATCCTTTCGGTCAGGGCGGACGACTTTCTGCAAGATAGTCATGATCTCCCTGTTCGAGACCTCGGCTAGACCATTCGTCTGTGGATGGTATGGAGTGGCAACTCGATGGTCTATGCCGAACTCACTGGCAAGTGCCTTCACCTGGTCGTTGATGAAATGAGACCCCCCATCTGAAATCAATACTCGAGGTACCCCGAACCGCATGATGATGTGCTTCCTCAAAAATCTGCAAACCGTCCTCGCATCAGCGGCTCGGGCGGTTATAGCCTCAACCCAACGACTAACATAGTCAACGACCAACAGAACGTACTCAAATCCCTGACTCTTAGGGAATGGACCCATGAAATCGATGCCCCATGCATCAAAAACCTCACAGAAGTGAATGGGCTGCATCGGCATCATATCACGTTGTCCACAAGTGCCCATCCTCTGACAGTCAGTACACCTCTTCCATCAGAGTCCTTGAAGAGGGTAGGCCACCACAAGCCGGATTGGAGCACTTTCTGTGCCGTTCTCCTCCCAGAGTGATGTCCTCCTGCCTCAAGCTTGTGGCAGTAAGTGAGGACGCTATGGTGCTCATCCTGAGGGATGCACCTACGCCAGACACTATCCCCTCCTTCGTGGTAAAGGATGGGATCCTCCCAATGGTAAGACTTGGCCTTCGTGAGGAAGGTCTCAAGACTCTGTCTGGGCCAACCTTGTGGGACTTTCTTAGCAACAAGAAAGTTCACGATATCGGCATACCACGGGAGTGAGGCGATAGCAAGGATCGCCTCATCTGGGAAGGTCTTACAAATGGGATCAATCTGCTCAGACTCCTCAGGCTGCTCTAAATGGGAGAGATGATCCGCCACCACATTCTTGACTCCAGGCTTATCCTTAATCTCAATGTCGAACTCCTGGAGTAGAAGGATCCATCTAGTCAGTCTGGCCTTGGCATCCTTCTTTGCCATGAGGTATCGGATGGCGGTATGATCTGTGTACAAAGTCACTCTAGATCCAATGATGTACGATCTGAACTTATCTAGGGCGAACACTACTGCTAGCATCTCTTTCTCTGTGACTGTATAATTCCGCTGGGCGGAATCCAAGATGCGGCTAGCATAGTGGATAGCAAATGGAACTCCATCCCTCCTCTGTCCCAGCACAGCCCCTACGGCAAAATCGGAGGCATCCGTCATGATCTCGAATGGGAGAGACCAATCTGGTGGCTGGAGGACAGGAGCCTCAACAATACACTGCTTGAAAGTATCAAAGGACGAAAGACACTTGTCATCGACAAGGAACTCAGTGTCTTTCGTCAGCAGGTCAGTCAGCGGTCGGGCAACTCTACTGAAATCACGGATGAACCGCCAATAGAAACCGACGTGCCCCAGGAAAGACCGTAACTGCCGCAAATTGGACGGTGGTGTGATTTCCTAATGACATCAACCTTGGCCGGATCAACCTCCATGCCCCTGTTGGAGATGATGTGGCCAAGCACCGTCCCTTGAGTCACCATGAAGTGACTCTTCTCCCAAGAAAGAACCAAGCGGACCTCAATACATCGCTGGAGTACTCGGTCTAGGCAGTCAAGACAGGAGTCGAATCCGTCGCCGTAAACCGAGAAATCATCCATGAAGACCTCTAAGCACTCCCCTACCATGTCTGAAAAGATCGACAGCATGCATCTCTGAAAAGTCGCAGGGGCGTTGCATAGCCCAAATGGCATGCGTCGGAAGGCGTATGTGCCGAAGGGACAGGTAAAGGTGGTCTTCTCCTGATCCTCAGGAGCGATGGCCACCTGGTTGTAGCCCGAGTACCCATCCAGAAAAAAATAATGGCTCTTCCCTGCCAGTCTGTCAATAATCTGATCAATAAAGGGCAGGGGAAATGATCCTTCTTGGTGGCTTGGTTGAGTCTCCTATAGTCAACACAAACCCGCCAAGAAGTGGGTACTCGTGTAGCAATCGCCTCTCCAGACTCGCTAATCACTGTAGTGATGCCTGTCTTCTTGGGCACCACATGCAAAGGGCTGACCCACTTGGAGTCGGAGATGGGATAGATAAAATCGGCGCTCCACCATTTCGAAATTTCCTTCATGACAACCTCTCTCAGATTTGGGTTCAGCCGCCGCTGGAACTCACGCGACGGCTTTGACTCATCCTCAAGATAGATATGGTGGGAGCACAGGGCCGGACTAATCCCCTGGAGATCTACTACACTCCATCCTATTGCCTCGCGGTTCTTTTCAAGAACCCCCATCAGACGGGATTCCTGCTCTCCAGTCAAATCGGCTGATATAATGACTGGGTACATCTCATGCTCACCCGCAAGGAATCTATACTTCAGCGACGAAGGAAGCGGCTTCAGCTCTGGATAACTGGGTGCTGGTAAATCTGGCTTTGAAAGAAGACGCGTGTATGCTGCCAAATCTGTCCGGGAGACTGAAAGTGTACTCTCGCAAACTGGATCGGGAGAAGGCTGCTCAACTGAACTGTCTCTGATCTGCTCGGCATCTACCTCCTCCTCAACTGTAGGCTCAGTGGAAATCAGGTCTGGCATGTAATCATCACAATCTGCCCACTCAGACTCTGACTCCGAGGGATCTGCATCAAACAAGGTGGCATCAGTACCACCATCATCACCAAAATCTGTGTCGCGGTCGAGAACCGGCTCTGCTGCCTCTGTAGTATCCTGAACCAGGAATGCGCTCTCCAAGCTCTCCTCTGCTATCATCTCTGCATCAGCGGTGTCTGAAAATGAGAGGATGGCCTGTGCTGCTGGGTCTGCCCAAACTGCCTCGTCATATGTGATCACAAAGTCACAGTCCTGGTGGATGTCTAGCCCTGCATCTGTCAGCTGCTCTGTATCTGTGTTGGTCTCTGAGCATGCTCTGTCTCTGGCTCTGCTGTCCTCGACCGTCTCTATTTGTACACTCTCGCCCTCGACGCGAAAGTATACCTTCCCGCTATCATGATCGGTCACTGCCTTGGCTGTGGCCAAGAACGGGCGACCTAAAATGATGGGGGTATCGGTCACTGAATCAGGGATCTCCATGTCCAACACTACGAAGTCCACGGGGAATTGCAGACCCTGAATAGTGACGACAACGTCTCGTAACAACCCCTTCGGCCTCTTGACAGATCTATCAGAAAACTGAAGGACTGTCCTGCTCTGTCGAAGAGTGCCCAACTCGAAGCGGTCGAGAAGGGCTGCCGGAAGGAGGTTGATCGACGATCCGCTATCCAATAGAGTACGGTCAAACCTCTGCTCTCTAATGTGACATCTGACATAAGGGGCTCCTGAATCTGGCCTCCTGGCCGGCAGACGGTTCTGGATCGCAAAACACGTGGCTTTCGTCAGCACATGTATCTATGAATGGTGGTTCCTCCTCCTCCTCCTGATTGTAGTCCTGTCTCTCAACAATCGCTAAAGAAGGGGGATGTGCTGCAAAGCCTCCTGAAGGGTCAGCTGTATGTGAAATCTGTCAATCATGCTCTGGCTGAACTCCTCCTGCTCTCTCTTTTTTGGATCTTTTTCTCTTTTCTTCCCCTTCCCCATCTGAAGGGCTCTAGGGAAGGGGATCACTGGGTCCTTCTCAGATGAAGGACTAGAAAAGGGTCTAGGCGGTTCGACGACCGGATCCACACATACATCATACACCACAGTGGGACCAGAAGAAAATAAACCCTTTTCTTTATTCACAGAACTGTTCAGAGGTAAATCAGTGGAAGAAAAACAACAGATTTCTCTATATGAAGTCTGGTGGCATCAGTACCACCATCGGCTGGCTCGGCTGGAAGACTCGTGGCCACAGTACCGCGCGCTGGCTCGGCAACTCGGGTGGTGTCAGTACCACCTCCTCGAACTGTTGAAGTGGCGACCTCAGCACCGCCTGGGGTATTAACATCCTTGGTGGCATCAGTACCACCATCATCATCATGTGCGGCCTTAGTACCGCTCTCCTCCTCCTCATCTGGCGCTCTAGGTGTATCCTCATGCTGTCGCTCAGACAAGGTGCCGCCTGCTGGTGCTCTACCACTCCTAAGTGTAACAAAATCAGCATCAAAAAGATCTGAAGACATATCATCAAACGGATCACTAGGAGTGGCATGCTCAGTGTAAACTACCTGCTCCGGCTTCCGCTTCAGGCTGTTGGGATTCGGCTCTATCTGGGCAGGGATAGCGGCCTTCCCTCTCACGATGTCCCGCATCTCCTGGCGGAACTCGTCCATCTCCCGTCTGAAAGTAGCCTGCTGGTCCGTGAGGATGCGGGCTATGTCGTCCAAGGTGGGGCTCTCGTATGGTGTACCATGAGAGCCCGACGAGTAGCCTCCCTGGTAATGAGGCTGCTGGAACTGGTGTTGTTGCTGCTGAGAGGGATAGGTAGGAGGGTGCTGCTGCTGGTGTGGCTGAGGAGGCTGCTCTCGCCTCCAAGACTGTCCCTGCTGATAGGGATGAGGAACGAAGGAAGACTGCTGCTGTGACTGGTAAACTGGGGGTTGTTGCTGCTGGTGATCCCTCTGCTGGCTGTACTGGCCTCCCTGGCCAGATGACTGCTGTTGGGGCTGGGTACCTCCACTCCCCCACCTAAATCCGGGATGGTCTCGTCGGATCCCAGGCTGAGGACGGTCATACCAAATCTCGTTGACATCCATCAACGGCTCTGCATCGTACTGGGCTGGCGGGAGTACTGCCAGAGGCTGATCCGGCTGGTATACCACCATCTGCATGTCTGGAGATGGTGGTGACTGGTAGGAGGGCTGCTGCTGCTGGTACGGCTCCGCCTGTACAAGGTGAACCTGTCTAGGCTGCTGGTGTGAGCTGGAGCGCTGGAACGTGCTGCTGCTGCTGCCGGTATCGCCTCGCGACTGAAGACGGGGATGTGAAGCCGTCTGTGTCTCCTGGAGACACATGAGCTGGGTCTTCATGTCGCTCAGAGTCTGTGCCATCTGCTCCATCTGAGTGATGCCCTGGCACCGCTTCTTCTCGATCAGCTCCATCCGATCCAACTTCTCACTGATGATACCCATATCCGCAGCGGATGACTCTGCCTGTGCTGCTGCTACTACGGATGAACTGGAAGGACCGGCGTCGAACCGTGCTATCCTCTGGTACTGCATGGGTCCTGGCTGCTGGGGTCTGCCCTGAGTGTACAATCTGGTCTGGGACATCACCATGTAGTTCTCGGCCATCTCCTCATAGATGGCCCAGACCTGGTCGTGATCCCTGGCGAAGTAAGACCCGCCACAAGAAGCGTTCACCAAGCCCTGGAGCTCTGGTGTCAGCCTGCTGAAGAAGCTCTGCACAAGGTTGGGCTTCGAAATATCATGGTGCGGGCATCGGTCAGTCAGCTCACGAAACCTCTCCCATGCCTCATGGAATTGCTCGTTGGGGAGCATGGAGAAGTTGCTGATGAGGGCTCTCGCTGCATTGGTCCGCCCGAGTGGATAGTACTTGTTCAAGTACTAGGTGCGGAGCTGCTCCCAGGTGTAAACGAACTTCCCCAAGTGCTTCAGCCAGGTGGCTGCTCTGTCGGCTAAGGAGAAGGGGAAGGCAATCATCCTGATAGTATCCTGGTCCACCTGACGATCGTGGACAGTACTGCATATCATCTCAAACTCCTGCAGGTGGAGATGAGGCTCCTCTGTGGCCAAACCGTGGAATCGGGGAAGAAGCTGCAAGGTGTTCGGGGGGAACTTAAAGTCCCCCACGATCGCTGGAAGTACCACCCAGCGGTGTGTCAAGGTCGACCAGGGATTGTGGTTCTCCCGCATCGATCTAAGTGGTGGTGGTGCTCCTCCTCCTGCTGCTGCTGCTGCGGTTGCTGCCGCGGCTGCGGCTGCTGCGGCAGCTACCGCATCGTCGGGTACTCCTCCTCTGCGGTTGGCTCTCATCTGCTCAAACTCTCGCCTCATGTCCATCATGAAAGCTCCCTGATCCCTCAGCTGCTGCTACACTGACTCGAGGGAGGCGATCAGGGTGGAGTTGATCGCACCCTGGTCCAGAACAAAGTGCTGCTCTCCACGTGGACCTCCGGGGTGATTACCAGAACTGCCGGCCATCATCTCTGAAAAATCAAAATAACTGAACTCAGGTGCCGATAAATCATATGTCTGTCTCTCCTCTGGCACTGGTATCTCTGAATCAGAAGAAGGGTGGTCGAGGGGGAACAGGGCGGAGTCATACTCGGGTTCGGAGAGCGGGTCTGAGCTCCCACGAACCGACCTAGATGACTGGTCAGGAGTGTTGAAAAGCGGTGCAGCCAGAGGCTGCCTAAGAGACCTCCTGCCCATCATCGTGATCTGGCGAGTAAGGCGGATGAGATCTGGAAAAACTATGATCAGCAACCAAATCCTCTGTTCACCAACGCTACACGAGCTGAAGACCGTAAAGGCTCGGTCAAATTATCTTGTCTAATTTTATTAGGTGAACAAACAATCTATCAGAGCGCTTACGTGACCTGTTGGGATTCCCGATGCTACCCCAACCGACTGGCCCGCACGGAAGAGTCGGTAGTCAGTCAGGAATAGCACCGGAGGGCTCTACCTAGTGGACGGGTCACTCTCTCGCGCAAGCAAATCAAACAATGAGGGGGTTGCTCTCCCCAAGACAATTTTTTCAGTCAAGTGTCTTTTAGGGTCAATAGCTTAAACAGTCCCAATTTTATGGTTTTTCTTTTTAATATTTTTCAATAAAAACAAAGGCCTAACGAATTTTTCGGTTCTCCTGGTTATTAAGTCCAAAACAGGGGGGAGAAGACAAAAAGCCGATGCGCGATAAATCAATGATGCATACAGAGATAGAAATGCATACCTGACTCCAGCAGTCTACATGCAAGATGATCCGCGTATAAATGTAAAGACTGAAAAGAAACTACCTATATGGTGCAGCGGTGAAAACCGAGTCCTAAACAGGTAATTTCTACTCGATAGAACCGTCTAGCTCAGTCACTCACCCTCGATCCAAAGAGTCCGGTCTAGACCCACCCCTCCTCTTCTCGACAGGTCGAGTTCAGGAGTAGCGCTTGACGGGGCAGGATTGCGGTGCGTAGGCTCTCAGGAAAGCGACTAAGCAATTTTTATTAGTGAATTATTAGTAGGTCCAATTATCGTTCTATAGGAACAGGCAAGCAATTAAGTGTGGGGATCCTACTAATTACGGCACAGTCAAGCAGAAAATCCTAAATCTAGGGGCTCGAGAAAAATCGCGGAAAACCGTAAAAGGCAGCTAAAAAGCTAAAACCGCGAAAAACCGCGAGAAATCTGAACTAGTCTAAAGGGTCCCCCGAGCACACCGGTGCTCGGCGAAACAGGCCCCGGAAGTTCAAGTCTCTGAGTGTACCTGTATTATTACAATAATTCAAATATGCGGAAAATAAATCCTAAACTAGAGTCCTCCCTCACTCAGCTCCTCTCTCGCTCTCTCCTGCGGCTCCGTGCAGAAAGGAGCCGCCTCTGAATCCTGCGGTTGCGCCGGCTCCTCGAAAGTCGCCTTCGCGGTCCTCGGGCCCTCGCAAGAAAGAAAGCAAGTGTCACAAACCAAATTATTATAAAAATATCAGAAAAATATATATATGCAGAAAGCTATACAAAAAGCCGCAAAAAGAAAAGCCGCGGAAAAAACTCAAAAATCGACTACTAAGCCGTGCTCCCCGACAACGGCGCCATTCTAATGACCGAAAAATTTCACTCAATCAATCCGGGATAAAATATAAAATCACTCAAGGGTCGTTGCGACCCAGATCGAGAGAAATAATTCAATCCATCAAGAAAAATTAAGCAGACCACCAAAATCAGATGAAATCAAATAAACAAGATAGCGGTCCTGGCTATTTTATTAACCTGGTATAACGACCAGGGTCGAACACAAGGAGCACGGATTGGCCTTACGGCATATGAAGTAGTCGAGAAGAGAAGAAAAGGTATTTTTGGTGGTTTTTTAAGTCTTTTTATATTTTTTTTGGATTTTTAAGAATTAAGAAAATAATAAAAACAAGAAAACAACACACTTCAACAATTTATTTAATGCACTAAAAATCAACCAAAAATTCTAACAAAAATATTTTTATGTGTTTTATAATTTTTAGTATTTTTGGTGAATTTTTGGGTTTTTCTGATATTTATTAATTTTCTAAAATTCAAACAGTGACTAAAATTGTAGGTACTATCCAGCCGAGCTAAAAGGACCTAGATAAAATATCTAGAAGCCCCAAATTAGCTGGGAGGTAATTTTCCTGTAAAGAGAATAAAACAAGGAAAATCTAGGCACCTAGATTATTATTTTTGGATTTTTAATTTATTTATTAGAATTTTTATAATATTTTGAGTGTTTTTCAATTTTTAGGTGTTTTAACAATGAAAAATAGCCAAAATTAGCTAGAAAATCAAGCAAGCAAAGACTAACAGTAACTAATTTTTTTGTGGTTTTTTGAGGAGTTTTAATATTTTTTTGTGATTTTTAGAGTGAGACAGTGAAGAAAATAGAGGTTTTTGAATTTTTAAAATATCAAATCAACTCAGAAATGTCTCCAAAAATCCTCGAAAATTTTACACATGGCTCCAATTTTCGTTGGATTTGGAGGTAATTTGCTATTTTATTCAAAAATAAAGAGGAGGCACTGTGCACAAGGACCGATGTGCAAATACCCGAAGTTCTGGGGGGTCTGGTGCAAATAACCCAGGTAAACACGTGCGTCGCACGCGCCTGAGGCACTCAGGGACCCAAATGTGAAGAAAATAAGTTCCGAGGGCTACTTGGTAACAGGTACCAAAAGCCCAGGGGCTTATCTGCAAATAACCCAAATATTCACGCACATGCTCAAATGTTTCACGCACAGGAGTATAAATGCAAATACACAAAAACTTTCATTCATTCATTAACATTGGGAACTACATGGCATAAGATGCAAATAAGCCAAAAAGCCACGTGACGAAGCACGTGTCACACAACGTACAGGGGCATAAATGCAAAGTAAATAAAATGCAGGGTCCTCTATGCAAGTTTACCAAAAACTAAACAACTATACTAACTAATTACAGGACTAAGTGCGAAATAAAATAAACAGGAGGGCCTAAGGGTAAATTACCCTTTATTAATGCGGGCCGCAGGATGGACGCCACGTGGTGTATCGGACGGTGGAGATCAGCGGGCGCTCCAAGGCTGAGGTCCTCGCAACGATCGGATGGCTGGGGCTACGCCACGTGGTGCATCGGACGGAGGAGGCTCTCTGTGGCTAACCCTTGCACATCGGGCGGTCCTGATCACCTCTCCAAGATCTGACGGTGGCTACTCCTCTGGGAATTAACGGCCCAGATGAAAACTGGAGGTCGAGGATGATCGGACGGTCGGGGAGGATACCGGAAGAACAGTTGGCCGGCGAAGTTCGCCGGCCCAAGGTGCACGCTCCTGACCTCCCCTGCTGCGCCTGAAGATCGGAGAAGCTCCGCGATGACGTTCCGCAGCTGCTGGTGGTCTCCGATGACCCAGTCGAGCTCTAGGGAGCTCCGGCGAGGTCGGCGGAGATGAAGCTCCTGGACCTGATGGTCCAAGCCCTCAGATGGGCTTGGATGTACCTGCAAAGACAACCAGGAGACTCGCGGGTCGAGGGCAAACTGCCTCGACCCGGTTAGGCGGGGTGACGATGATCGGAGGGTCGAGATGGGCGAGCTCCGGCGAAGGGGGAACGGTGGAGCTTGAATCCCAGCTCCTGTGCGAGCTGGGTTGGATGGAGATATGGAGAAGGTGCGCGGAAGGAAGGCGATGGCTATGGCGAAGCCCGATGATCAAATGGTGGTCGGACGTGGACGGAATCGACGGCGAACGGCGGAGCAGCGATTTGGGGGAAATGGAAAATCAAAGAAAAAGCAAAGCCTACGGGGCTACCTGGGTGGTTGATGAGACTGGGGGTGAGCTGACGGGGCTCTGGGTCATCGCCTCGAGGAGCGTCTCCCTCCGAGGCTCGGGCTCCTGCTGGTGGCGGAGCACGGCGGTGATACGCGCCGGATCAGTGGAATCCGCAACCTCTCCTCGCTTCAACAGCACGGGAGGCAAGCTGTCACTCTCGCTCTCACGCTGGAGCTCACTGGGGGTGGAAGCAAATGGCCAAAGACTAGAATTCGTGCGGCGGATCTCGGCTTATGTATGGGTGTGGGTCCGGCTAGGGCTGGTCGGGTAGGGCAATAGAATGCACGGATCCCGAGGCAAGGGCTCCGGCAAGGGTCTTGGATGCATCATTAACGAGTCGGACCCGGGGTTTAGGCGAGAGGGAATCGGGTTTACATGGGAAAAACCCGAGAAGACGGGTCGGGCGACAAGACCCGTGAGAAGTGGTCCTGGGGGGGGGGGGGGGGGCAGTTGACCGGGCGGTCAACAATCCCCAGGGCCAATAGGAATCAGCCACGTGTAAAAGATTTAGAAATTCAATAAAAAATAACAGATGGCCGAATTATGGAAAAGTCAAAACATGAAATATTTTTCTTTTAATTTTTTCTATTTTTAGTGATTTTTAATTAATTTTTCAAAGTAAAGATAAGGTATTTACATAATATGGATATGTATAGGTATATATACAATATGTATTTTTAATTTTTGATTTTTAATTTGTTATTTTTGTGCATTTTTATTCCCATTTTGTATTTTATTTATTTATAGTATAATATTTAGGAATAAAAGGGTATTTTTATTTTATTTTTACTGTATATATACAGGGGTGAAATAAATATATATGTACATATATACACATGGTATATTTGCAAAGTATTTTTGGATTTTTTAATTTTTGTTATTTTTATTTTGTTTTTGTTTTAGTTGTTTTTATTTAATTTATTTACAACATAAAAGATGGAATATTTACAAAATTTTTGGAAATTTTATGTATTTGTAGGGTAAAATAAATATAGGAGTGGCTATGTACATGATGAATATGCACAAGGTGAGGGTTTTTGTTTTGTTTTTAGCTTTCTCTTTTTATTTTAATTTTTATATTTATAAATATATACAAGTATTTACAGGCCCATTTTAGTCTCTTTTTGGAGGAAAATATTTTTATTATATTTACATAAATATTTACACACATGAGCTCTTATCTCCCTCTACTTTGGTTTTTATGCGGTCAGGTCCATGCTGAGCCCTCCCTTAGGTTAGGTTGCTCAATATTTATTCTAAATATTTCCCTCTTTTTCTTTTTACTCTTTATTCTTTTATTTTTGCACAAAAACATGCTAATTATTAAACTTTATACAATGCATGCTTTTGATAATTATTTGTATTTACATGAATATACATGCATTTGCAAAGGTTTTTGTAGCTAAAATATAAGAATAAAGAGTAATGAATGGGTATCCATCAACTGCCAGCGGGATCATCTTTCTTCATTATGTCTTCTGCAGACTTTAATGTAGCAAGAAAAATAGCGTTCGACAAGTCCAACTTGTTCATGTGGAATGAAACCACAAAATTATTGAAAGACTTGGGCGAAGACAACAGAATGAAATCAGCTTGCATGTATGTATTCATATTTACCCCAAGAGTCTCCAGTTCAGACAAGTACCTAAACATTTTGAGTACATGTTCTCGAACCGAAGTTCCTTCATGCATCTTGCAGCGAACGAGTTCTTTCATAATATTGCAACGCTAGGTGCGGTTTATGTCACCAAACATATCTTTCAGATTCTGCATTATTTCCTGGCATGTGCTCATCTCCACATGTTGTTTCTGAAGAATATTGGAGAGAGAACCCAGGATATAGCATCTAGCCAAGACATGATCTTCATCATACTTGTCATTGTATGCCTTTTCTTCCTTGGATTTGGGGCTTTCATGCTTGTCTTCAAAGAGCACATAACTTATGCCCTCAGCAGAGAGAACAAGCTCCAAATTACGGATCCAATCTGAGTAATTTAGACTGATCAACTGATTGACCTCAAGAAGCCTACTTAGTGGGTTCAAGGACTTCATTTTCTGAAAGTAAGAATGCAATATATTAGAACATATAATCATATATTCACATTTTGATTAAGGCATTTTAAATCAAATTGTTCTTGCTCTGTCAACCTTGAAAGTTTATTCCCTTAATCACTTTCAAAGTAAGATATATACTTACCGTTATATCTCAAACAAGAACTGGGATCTCCTCCATATCTTTGTCATATCCCAATAATATGAGAATCTACGACTCCAATAAAGAGAAGCGGGAACACATTCCGCCTTGCAAGTCCAACTTGCATTTCCCAATTTGGTCTTTAATACCGGGCCCACCACCCCTAAGGTGATGTTGACCCGTCATTAATTGAATCAACCGTCAACAGGAATACAACTCGCTATGCGCAATCCAATATCGCCCCAATAATATGAGGATCCGATATTGGGGTCACTACGCATACGTCCTTACTCTTTCGAGAAGCGACGAGCCCGATCCAAATGGATCGTGTACAAGAGCTGTCACTTCAGACAGGCGTCTCCTACATACAATGTCTGGCGACGAAACCCTTCGCCTTGACGGGAGACCATGGATGTCACTTATGTGATCCTCCACCTCATATTCAAATTTTAATTAAATATTACGAATCATATTCATATATTTAATTATTCAAAGGGAAATACACATCTATTCATAATAGAGTATTTTTAATTGGATATAATTAATTCAATCATATTAAATTAATTATCAATCCAATTTAATCAACTAACTTGATTGTTTTTACTTATGGTATTTATCTCAAAGTACGTATTAATTCGAATTTTAATAACTAGAGAAATACATCTTGATTTCTCCGGCATTATCGAGTCCCTACCCGCTGTCATGGCTTGTACCGACGAGAGTGGGACGGACCATATATGTTACAACCCGCTACTCCAATGTTCTCCGACTAGACACCATATCCACCTTAGGAAAGGATAATGCCAGATAGATCAATTTGTACTTGAGATGATCATCGATTCTTCATCCGAAATTATACCATATAGTAATAATCAAAATATTTGATTACCAGGAAATTTGCTACAAAAATTCACAATCCTATTCAAGCATCAAGTTTGATGATTGTGTTTCCAATTATGATTTATATCAAACTAATCAATTTATTGGATGAGGCCAAGTCAATTAAGAAAATAATCATCTTCCAATATTTCTCAAATATTTTCCATAATTATTTCATGAAATTACAATTAATTTTACTAATTGACAATCACATGGTTCTTGATTAGGACTGTAATTTCAGCAGTGACCCCTACTTACTAAATTAACACATCTTAATCAATTTAAATCCAAATTAGAAAAACTCAATTTTCAAAGATTGCTAATTTGATTTAGGAAAGAAACTAAGTGATATTTCATGCATTTTAAGGTGATCAAAACAGTAATTAACTCATTAATCATGTTAAGATTCGCAGTTCCCGCAACAGTGAATACATGTTCATTAAAACAACCATATCTCGAGCAAACTGAATCCAAATTACGTAAACTCAGATCCTATGGTTTCATTATTTAATGGGTAACAAAATACAAGTGATTAATTCGTGTTTAAATAATTTAAACATGGCCGAATTTATTCACTAAACAGATGTGCGAAAATCAAATGCGACAAAGACTTTCGCGACCTTAACGAACCCAAGTCATCCTAGTTTTGTGGATCGTATCCAAGACCTTCGATCTAAGGCTCTGATACCACTTGAAGGATATGGTATTATTCTCAAGCGCATCACGGAAGTGTGATCATCGTATCGAATACGACGTAAAACGACTAGTCGAACTACTTGTTCTATGCAACGGAATTTAAAAAATTTTCATACGATGAAACCATATGATCCAAGAATGATTCTCAGATCATTTCATCTAGAACCACAACAAGTATAAAGGAATACCTCTTGAAGCGTGGTTGATCAGTCTCTACGAAAAAGAGACCTCCTATCTCAAGTCTGATCGTCGGTGAAGACGCTTGCGAGCGCGGGGATGAACCGCGTGATCCTCGCAATCCAACAAGATGATCCAAGCACAGTGAACTCCTGATCTCCTCGTACGAGATCGAATGTCCTCTTCGTGAGCGTATCACTCCAAGAAGACGGAGAACCGAGGAACATCGAAGCGGCGGTGTGGTGGCGAAGGCGTCGACGAAGATCTCCTCTCGGGTTTGGTGGACGGCCACCAAGAAATAGAGGGAGAGAGTTGGTGTGTAGAATTAGAGAGAGAGAGAGAGAGAGAGTAATGTGCTTCCAAAATCATAGCATTAGAGAGCATGGTATGCCTCTATATTTATAGGGTTTTAGGATCCATGGATCTCAATCCACGGGACATATAAAATCAATGGATGAGATTGATTTATGTCTAATCCAATGGTCAATATTGTTGTTGGTAAAAGCTAACAATTTATAATTTAATTTATATCAAATATATTTGATACATCGAATACAATTTAATCCTAAATTAGATCAACCAAATAAGGAGACAATCAACATGGAGATTACATCTCCCATGTCAATATAGTGGACGGCCACCAATTCCATATGGGACTTGGTAGCCGTCCACATGTTTCTATGTGGAGGCAATCTCATGAAATCTCATGAGATTGCAAATCTCAATGGAAATCTCCATTATCATTCCCAACAACTTTTGTTGTGATTTATTCTTCAAAAATAATTCATAATTAATTTTAAGAGTATTGCAATCTTACCATTGGAAATTTATGAATCACATTCACAACCCAAAATAAAATATAATTTACATTTTCAATTAATTAAACAATGTGTGTCCAATACACATTAATAATTAATCAACAAATATAAATTATAATTAGCTCTCTCTAATACATTATAAATCACATTTATAATATATTATGAATAATTGGATATTGCTATCCACATTATTCTTATCTACAATAATTAAATCGTATTTATTTATATTGGATAAATTCCACACACATCAAGATGATTAAATCACGTCAAGAGACTTGCAAATTCTGTATTTTTATCGATTTTATAATTGTTTTGATGGATAAATCTGTGTAACGCTCTACTTAGGTGCGGGTGGCCAGGCATGTTGAGAACCATGTGATTCGTCACACGTTTCACTCACTTAAGATGCGTGGTGTCTACAGATTCTCCATCGCTTGCAGTTTTATTTTATTATGTTTTGCTATAGTTTTCCTCTCGATGATTTTATAGAGGAATCTCTTTCTGATTTTCTTTTGAAATATGCCCTCATATAACGAGAAACTCTACCGAAATTTTCATAGAAATATGCCTGATATAAGGGGAAACTCTACTGAAATTTTCATGGAAATATGATCCGATATAAGGGGAAACTCTGCCAAAAATTTTCAAGAAATATCATCCCATATAAGGTGATGTTCTACTGAAATTAAGAGAGAATATATTCTTCGCGTTCTTCGTTCGTCTTCGCGCTCTTCATTCATTCTTCGTGTTCTTCACGTTCTTCTTTCGTTCTTCTTGTTTTGGCATGTTCTTAGCGTTCTTGATATGAAAGTGAAATTCGATCATTTCAGGAGCCGTAAATCACTCTTTCTGAAAACAAATCACGATAAAACACTGCATATGAGAGAGAGCTCGATCAGGTAACAAAATCATACCTCTTGCTATTGGGTTTTCAAGTCAAACTGGATAAAAAAATTTATGTTTATCGTGCTCTGTATTTTGAAGAATACTCAGATGCTTGTTTCATTGTTTACTTTAAAATGATTGCTAAAATAGAGTTGGTGTAAGGAATTATCATTGAAGTTGCTATGATTTATGTGTGGTATTACACTGATATTAAATGAAAATGGACATGGCATAAGTGGAATCCAGATTTGATGTTCGTTATATCTTTTACAATAAAGACGATTTAGAGTAGATACTACAGGTCAGACATGCAACATGTAGATTTGTCAGAAGAACATCTGTATTGGCATGCCATAGCTAGGTGGTACATGGTTTTCCTGTTATAATAAGTGTGCACGAAATGAGTGAATGATTTGCAACGCGTGGCACTAGGCTGCCATTAGGCATGTTGACTGACTGAAGATATGGTCGTGTTATGTGGAGGCACGTATGGTTGGATAGCGATTAGGTCACGATAACATGTAGATAAAACCGCTAGCATATGTGATTAAAGGTTAGCATGCGATTTTAAACTACTGGATCCTCGATCATGTCAGTGACAGAGGAATTTCCCTTGCACAAGCATTTTCCACCATATCTACCTGATAAAATTCGCTGAATGTCCCCTTAAAATCGAACTCCTAAAGCAATTTGGCCATAGATAACGCCGACAACTTCCCGAGAAACCTGAGCTTTGAATTTGTGTGACTTGATTACTTTCCCGGGAAAGTTATGGAAAAAATTTGTAGCCAAGCAAAATTAATGAAGGTTAAAAACAATTGTGGCTCAAATGCCTTCAAAATTGATTGCCTCTCGGCTTTTGGAATAGGGTAAAAGAATTACAAGGAAATCTTATTGAGGTTCACACTACCATCTCGAGCAACAATAAAGACCTTAGGTGTCGTTCGGGTAGGGTAAAAGAATTACAAGGAAATCTTATTGAGGTTCACGCTACCATCTCGAGCAACAATAAAGACCTTAGGTCTCGTTCGGGTAGGGGGTAAACCCCCCTTACTCCCATTCTTTCTCTTTCCAAATGGGTCCTACATTTTCTCTTTTTTAAAATATTAAATAAATTAATTTTATTCCATTTATTCCATCAAAAAATAATATATTATACCATCATATCATATAAAAATTATAAACTACACACTTCTACTCACTTTTTCAAACTTCAATACAATCACATTACAATAACTATTCACTTTTTCAAACTTCAATACAATCATATCACAATAAACCTACTTCTAACCCACTCCCAATTTAACCCTCTATCCAAACACTAAAACCAAAAAATAAGTTATCTGCAACTAGTTTAACCCACCTAAACCCACTATTCAAACACACCCTTACTGTTTTGCTCTTGATAAGCGTGATTAAAAGAGATTCCACCACAAAAAAGATTTATACCCTTATGATCGATTGTGGAATCCCCACTTCCTTCCATCCGAGGATGACTTACTTTCTTTGGTTAGGCCCATAAAAAATGATGACTCAAGGCCACCTACATAAATTCAACATTTCTTCGGTTAATCGTGTTATTTTATGTCTTGATCATGCCGAAAGTACATCACACTTATTTTCTGATTGTTGTATCACAAGACGCACGCTCGATGAGTTCAACATGTTGTCAGAATGAATGATTTGTTATAAAAAATAACAATTCAAAGATGATACCTATGGCTACAGTGATTGAAACTCTCTCATTGAGAGCAACACTCCTGTGGTCTTGTGGAAAGCACGATGCACAGTTTTCTATCGTAATATTCCTCCTTCGATTAAAGATTTAGTTAAAAAGATTAAGCTAATTTATCTTGATAGAACGAACATGGATCTCTCTAGCGAGTCTTTGAGTCTGAACTTGGTGTGCTATGTGCATGTCCAGACCTCCCCCGATTTTGCTAAACTCTGTGCTTTCTGTTGTTGTTACTCCGTATGGGATTTTTGCACTTAGTTAATATGATGTATGAATGATAATCGTTTTCAAAAAAATAGCAGTTGACCTAGGAGGAGTAAATGTACCATGAAAATAACGCATGAGACGAACTTTCTGACTGAGCATTTAAAAATATTACAATTATTTGATCCAAAGAAAATCCTATTGTTCTGGAAATAAATGGGATACTTATATTATATATTGCTAAATTTGCATTTCCTTGATTAACTATGCACAAAGCAAGCAAGTAGCACACCACTGAAGCGCATGCGCACCCGCAACCGCCGTGCATTAATAACTCCAGTTTTCAAAGTTTTTTTTAATGAAGTTTATATACCTAGCTGTCCACGCCAACGCTACTATTATATACTGATGCTGCAATGGGGAGTTAGTAGACTCTTTTTTTAAGGAAAAAAAGATGCAGTGCCGTAGAAGAGTTAGTAGACTCTTGCAGTATAAATTTGAACTCTCGATCTTGATTTAGGGGTTTGCGTGATTTTGTATGATACAAACACATAAAAAGTGTAAAATTGCTTGAACCGCTCGATCAAAATTAAGTGGCTCAAATGGGTACTGCAGAGTTTGCTGAGCTCCCCATTACAGCAGACGATCCATTTCCTCCTAATGAGAGAATTGTCTGTTGTATTATAGCACCTGCTGTAATGCAAGTGTTCGCGATGGATATCAGACAACCCTCATAAGGAGCCTACCATCCTCGCCTCCCTATGAGGATCGTTTGATCTCCATCGAATGGATGCCTGCATTACAGCAGGTGTTGTAATACATCAAGCAATCCGTCCCCTCCCTTCTATCATGTGAAATGTCCCAGTTGTAATAAATACTTGGTGCCTTTGGATACTCCAGTGTCTTGTTTGATGGAAGAATTCCAATCTTTTGTCAAAAAGAAATAAGACAAGAATATGTAATATATTTTGTAAACTGTGAGAAGATACTTTTAAAATTAAGAAAGCTAAACTTATTATAGGACCCACAATCAACTTTGATTAATATTCTACTTGCATGCGTGTTTGCTTGCGTGTGTATGTGTATGTCAGCATGTGATATAAATTATTTATCGAATCATCTATATAAGATTTTGATGGAGACTGAGAGTCCGACAATTGATAGGGATCATTGGGTGTGAAAAGAAGGGGATTTCACTGTTAAGAAGAGCTACGCACTGTTGATCAGGGGAACTGTAACTATCCAAGAGGACCTCATTAAGGCTTGTAGGATGTTTTGGGAGTTGAAAATTCCGTCACGCGTTATTGTATTCCTATGGCTCTTGAGGCATGGGAGGCTTCTCACGAAGGAGAGACGTGCTCGCATATTTCACACAGAGGACAACATTTGTATTCTTTACAGATCGATGGTTGAGTCCATTGAGTACTTGTTTCTTGGATGTGAGAAGGCAAGAGTTTTCTGGCAGACGTTGAATATGACATGGCTTGATCATACCAGCATGTCATCTTTCTGGGAATCCCTCCTCAACTCTCGTTACCGTCCAAGGGTGGAGAGATTGTTGCCGATTGCGGGATTATGGACGCTATGGCTTGCAAGGAATGATGTAATTTTCCGTGCTGAGAGGTTCTATGTTGAGAATAGTCCATCATGCTCGGACTCTCCTCGAGTCCTGGATGTTGTAATCTTTTTATGTTTTTTAATTTAATGGGGCGGACACCTACGCGTGTTTCCCCCTTTTCTGGCTTAAAAAATCTATACAAGATTTTGATACGAAAAACATATACGTATGAGATAATTACATAGTTGTCTACGTAAAATGTAAAATTGTAATATGAAAAAAAAATGATATAGGATTATCTGTCTATAGTAAACCTAGGACATATAATAGGTAAGGTAGAAAAAATCTTAGTTGAATTCTCTTCATGGAATATAATAAAATATATGAGCACATAGCTATGAATCTATGATAGTGGCAAGAGTGAAGAGAATCTGGATCTCTTGCCAATGTAAATAACCACAAGAATATTAGTGCATATCTATAGTTTGTTGGCGGAAGTTTGTTAACTAAACTATGTGCGCTAAAGATAAATTGCTAAAGTGTTAAATAGATTGATGGAATGAGGAGCAGTAGTTATTAATTAATTATATATATTGATAATCTAATATTATTAAGGGAAGTTACATCGGATGGTGCAGCCAAGTAACTACACTCGATCATTTTTCTCATTGATTTTTGATTTTTTTTGAAGGAAAACTTAGTTTATTGTGTGGAATACGTGTTTCAAATTTCACGTAAAACAAACATTCCTAAAATGCCCATCTAGATACGGTCAAATTCAATAATTATGAGACCGTTAAAATATGAGTCTTGATGGAGATGATAGAAGTGTCGAATTTAGTTGAAATTGGTATGATATCATGGTCATATATGTTGATTTAAATTCCACTAGGTTTCATTTCAAATGCAAAGAAAATCAATGAAAAAAATGCCTGGATGTAACTAGTTAGCTACATCCTCGTGTGCAGCTTCCCCAACCCCTATTATTAATAAGTTTCGTAAAATTACAATGTAATCAAATCAAAATCAAGAAATCATCGTCAAAAGTTAAGTATTTCAGTTAAAAATCCAACTTTACGAATGTATTAAGTATATTCATAATAGCCGTATATCTAAAATATGAAGGTGGTAACATTTCTTTGTTAGTTTGACATCATTTGATAATTGAAACATGAAATTATATTTAATTTTATTTAGACGGTAAATGTTAAATATATTGAAACTAAAATCTTCATTTTTCCATTAAAGAATCCAACCCTATTGGTGTACACAAACATATTCAAAAGAGTAGTGCATTGGAAATTGTCAATATCAGAAGGCATATGCATGATTCTACCTATAATAAATCATAAACTACAACCCTTTCAAAAAAATCTTCAACTACAATTACATAAAACTATAAAATAATCATTCATCATTTGATTCTATCTATGGTGAATGTTAAGCTACAATTACATAGAATTATAATATAATCATTCACAAAGATTTTATTCAAACATATATATATATATATTACACATGTTCTAGATGGAAGGTATATAAGTATTTGTTGCTCATATTTTCCAAATTATAATGACAAGGGTATTTAAGCAAGTTTAACGATCGAAGATATTGAAACAAATATTCAAATTATCCGTTATCTTATATCGATTTTGTTGCAGTGATATACCAATGAAATATTTCGCAGTGTGTTGGCATATATCTATGCGTATAGCAATGAAATGTAATTTCTATGCGTTTAAGTTGATTAATATTATCCTACATAATCATATGTTTTTGCATCTCAAAATTATTTTTCACTTCAATAAAATTGATTTATGCAATGAATAATTTAATGTTCATTGTCATATCACAATAATTTTTGTTTGTTGCAATATCATATATGATACTTTCATTACTACAAAATAGCCATATGTTTCTGTTAAAATCCATTTCTATATCATCCGTTGTTAAATATATAAGACTGATATCAGTCATTATGGAATTACTTTTTATACTTGAAATTAGCAAGGAATGACATATTTCTTGCTATATTATTAGTAAGGGTCCATATAGCAACCTTTATATGTTGTTAGTTTTCAAAATGTTAACTTATATTTCATTATTAAATTTTGAGCTAAAAATTTAATTACGATTAGTAAAATTTTTGAAAAATAACAACCGATAAGTGTTGCTATATACACCAATGACAGATTTGACATTCACCGCTAATTTTGAGCTTAAAAAATAAACTAAAAAAACATTACTATAGACCCATTTCATTGTAGTATTTAAATTCTTGTATTATTCTCTTGCCCACCAAATCGAAAGCATCACGAAAAGATAGGGACCGATAGCTGTGGGCAAACATTATGTGGAATGCGAAGGTGGTCCCAAAGCACACTTGCGTACTCTACCGGGCCATCTTGAATCGACTGCCAACGCTTGAGAGACTATCCAGACGTGGTTTGGTCTCTGTTGAGGCCTGCCACCTTTGCCGCATGTAGGGGGAAACAGCTTCACATTTGTTTTTCAGTTGTACTTTTTCGATGGCTGTTTGGGAGGGGGTAATTGCTAATCTGAACATCCCTAATATGAGGACTCGGTGCTTGCATTCGATTCTTAATTATTGTACAAGAATTCGTTGCCGCAACCTGAAGATGAAGGCTGTTGTCGCACTTGCGGTGGTTGTGTGGGCAATTTGGGAGGAGAGAAACTCAAGGTGGACTGAGGGCCGGATTTGCTCTCCCCAAGATATGATTACTCTTGTCACAAGGATGGTCGCTACGATTCTTGACTAGCCCCAACGGGTTTAATCAGGGTTTTTTGGTCCCCTAAATTTTTGTTTCAACTATCTTTCTTTGGCCTTGATGCCCAACGAGTGGCTCTAAGGCCTTTTTTGTAACCACAGGTTGTTTTTGATAGATATATAAATTACTGCTTAGCAAAAAAAGAATATTATTCTCTTGCTATATTGCTAGCAGTAATTATATCTTAGCGATTTTTCTTTGACATTTTCTCATAATCATCAACATAAAAGTCAACTAATAAATTGTTGGTATATGCACATTTAACATTAAATCTGACATTCATTGGGAATCATGATAACAAAGCAAATTTATAACCACTTATACTCATTATTATAAATTTAATATTGGAAGACATCACAATAAATATTCAAATTATTCATTGATGTGCCAATTTTATCGTTTTGTTTATACTCTAAATCGCCGCAACAAATAACATAGTCCTAATAACGTAGATAATAAAAATATTCATATATATATATATATATATATATATATATATATATATATATATACACACACACACACAAAAATCTCATAGGTTAGGACGGATCATGAAATTTGAAGGAGAAAGACGATTGATAATCTTCGTTACATGTATAATCACTAATGTAATATTAAATATATTGTTCACATTGAATCTCAATTCCAAAAAGGAGAGAATAATATTCATTGTTAAGTACGTAACCTAGGTTATGTATCGTAAACTATTTTTGTGGTAGAGCGGATAATCTGTTGTACAACGGAGTTCGTTGTACAAGCAGAGTCGTTCGATCATGTTCAAGCGGTGCATACAAAATCAGAATTTTCATGACCCTTTGCATGTGCACTGCTCGGTCATGATCAAGTAGCTTTGCTTTGTACGACAGATTCCACGTTGTACAGCAGATGATCTGCTCTATTTTTGTTGTCATCATCAAGCTCCCCAACAATGTGACAACATAACAACCACCGAATATATCAGTTGGGAATATGTTCCTTAAACAGATACTTATCAAAAGAAGTAACTAAAATGAGCATTAATTAACCCATCCTATAGAAAATGCTAAATCAAATATGGATAAAATAGGGCTGCTTCCGGAGAGCTAACCTAGCTTTCCCGTCATATTTTTCTTATTTTTATTTTTTTTAATATACTTCTACAGATTTTCATAACTATATTCATATATTATGTTATTCAAGTTTCGTGCGAAACAGAGACTCTTACGACCTCCATCTAACAATTATTTTTTAACGGTCGCAGAATTGTTGAAATTGCCCCTGTCTGATGGATGTCATAAGAGTCTCTGTTACACATGAAATTTGAATCCTATAATATAAAGATATAGTTATGAAAATCTACGGTAGTATTTTTCAAAATAACTAAAAAAATGAGAAAAATAGGATGGAAGAAGCAAGTTAGCTCCGTCAAGAGGCATCCCTTTTTACCCACCAAGTATATAGCTTTTGTTATCGCGTAGACACAATAGGTTGACCCCTTGGTCGTCATCCTCCGAGTTCCAATGCTGGTGTGGAAAGAGGAACAAGTCAAACCAAGGCAGCTGCAACTTATTCCACACTCCACAGCATCGACCCTGTCTATCAAATGCGGATTTTTCACGTCTTTTTTCTTTAATCTGGATGACAAAAAATCACAAACTTCGATAATAATGCCATATAACAATGTATCATACACGTAGTTAGGGATTTCGGAGAAGTCAAATCAACCATTTAGCAACTCTGGATTTTTATGGTCGACAACCGCGCTTTCTCAATTCACGTCCAAGAAAAAAAACTGATGGCCACGGCTGTGGCAGTATTCAAACCAAGGTTTTAAAAACCGGACCGGACATTGAACCGGTTAGTCTTCGGTTTGGTCCAACCGGGTCGGACCGTCGGTCCAAACTGGTCGGACCGGTGATGATGTCAGCATGACGTCATCACTTATATCGACTCGGAAAAAACCGGACCGGGCTTAATTTACTGGTCCGATCGGTCGAACCGGTTTTTTGAACCGATAAAATCGGATAGATATATGTAAATATGTATTTATATATCAATGAAATAATCATTTAAAATGTCAAATCTTTCAACATAAAAACATGATTGTCTATTTCGAATAAAACTCTACAAAAGGTAGTCACATTTTCTAGCATTATATATGAATATAATATTGTAATAATTTATTTATAGTTGCTTATAGAAAATTACCTCAAGAAAGTAATGGCACAAGTTATATTCCAAAAAAAAGATGGACATAATTGAAATTGTAGAATTTAAGAAGGGTACATGTGATAAAAACCCTATTATTTCATTATTTAAACCTTTATTTTTTAAAAATATACTAAACCATCAAATCCGGGTCAATCCGGGTCAACCCGGTCCAACCATCCGGGCCAACCCGGTCCGACCACCGGTCTCACCACCGATTTTTTATTTTCTTTTTTTTTTAAAAATTAATTACCTAAAACCGGCCGAACCAACCGGGTCGGGGTCGGTTCCCGGTCCAACCGGTCCGACCGGCCGGTCCGGTCCGGTTTTTTAAACCATGATTCAAACTATGGGTAAATATACTAGCAAATATATATAAAAATACACCAACAACCATATGCTAAAATCTAGAGATGAATACGAATACAAATATATCCATACGTTCCTATCCGGATGTGTCAAATAAAGGATATCGATGCTAGTTTCTTATATCCCGTGAATACAAATGCAATACAAATATAAAAATTCAACGCGAATACAAATTCGAGTATGAATTTAATATCTTTAATTTTGACGAATATGAATATAATATGGACATTCAAAATTTAGAGGATACAAATAAGAATATTTCTTTTCTGAAGGATACGCATACTATTACACATACAAATAGGAATATGAATGCAAACATTCAAGTTTGGAGTTTACTAATACTAATATGATACACATAAAAATAAGTATGGCAAGTTTTTTTATTTATTTATATCTTAAACATTCTTTTATTATTTAGTCATTCTGTACGTTTGTATTCATTATTAATTTATTATTTTTTACCAATAATACGCGTTGCATATATCCTTTTTAATATTGGACAACAGAACAAAAGATATGCATATATAAATTTTAAGTAAGTTTGGACATGTGCTATTTTCTAAGGCCCTGTTTGGTTGGAGAATAGGACCTAGAATAAGGGGTCAATTCTCCTCCCGACACGATTTCCAATAATACGACTATTCCTCATTATTCCATCTTATTTCACTCTTATTCCTATCTTTATCCCACCTTACCTACCTTTATTTCACCTTATTCTCCATATTCATATCCTTCAGTCGAACAAAGAATAAACCCTTACTCCCCTTATTCCCCATCCTTATTCCTACTTATTCCTAAATCGAACGCACCCTAAGGTAGCGTTCTGTTGGTGGGGTAACCCATCCTCCCTCTCTCTAATGTGGGCCTCACTTTATTCTTTTCTTAAAAATTTAAATAAATTAATTTTACATCTCAATCCTATCAAAAAATAATATATTATACCATCATATCATATAAAAATTATAAACTACTCCACTTCTACTCACTTTTTCAAACTTCAATTACACCACAATAACTACTCACTTTTTCAAACTCCAATACAATCATATCACAACAAACCCACTTTTAACCCACCCTCGCTTTAACCCTCTATCCAAACACCAAAACTCAAAAACAGGTTACTCTCTACCAGTTTAACCCACCTTGAATATGTTAGGTATGCCCATTTTACACGAAACAAACACATATTCCACTTAATATTCTAATAAAATCTCCTAAGGATCTATTTCAAAAAAAAATAAAAAAGAGTGAAAAAGAGGTAGATGTAGGCTCCCCGATCATATATAAATGGTTGATCATGTGAGAGCCCCATACTGTAAGAGCATGAGAACAATGAGTCTAGACAAGTAGATTCTAAAAAATGGGGTTGCCCCCTTGGGGGAGCTAACTTGGCTCCCCCTGTTCAATTTTCCCTACTTTTTTATTTTTTTTGAAAAGTGATTCCATGGATTTTCATAAGATATCCTTATATTATGCCATTCAAGTTTTGTGCGGAACAGAGACTCATATGCCCTCCATCTAAAAGGGATTGATTTCAACAATTCTACGACTGTTAAAAATGACTATCTAGATAAAGGCCGTAAGAGTCTATGTTTTGCACGAAACTTGAATAACATTATACAATGATATAGTGATGAGTTTTCACAAATTATTTCTTAATAAAAATAAAAAAGTGAGGAAAATGGGACAATGAGATCTAAGTTAGCTCCCCTGAGAGGGGCAGTCCTATTTTACCATATTATACATACATACATACATACATACATACATACATACATATATATATATATATATATATATAATATAAGGCTGATCATGTGAGAGACAAAACCTGTGAGAGTATGAGCGCAATGATTATGGACCACTAGATGTTGTTCATCTCTCTCACAATTTTTGTCTCTCATAGGATCAGCCCTCGTACATGTATGTATATATGTATGTATGTGTGTATATATATATCAGGTTGAATGGGGTTGCCCCCTAGGGACAACCAACATGGCTACCCCCAACCCTATTTTTTCATAAATTTTTTATTTTTTCAAAAAATATAATCATGTATATTCATATATATATATACATATATATATATATATATATATGTATGTATGTATGTATGCATATATCCCTCAAATATGCCTTCAAATTTCATCAGAAATAAAAGACTCTTATGCCCTCCATCTAGAACATGTCAATTACATCAATATTTAGACTGTTAAAATTACCTGTTCTATATAGAGAACATATGAGTCTCTTATGAAATTCGAATGACATATACGAGGGATATATATATATATATATATGAATATACATGGTGATATTTTTCAAAAAAATAAAAAATACGGAAAAACAGGGTGGGCACAACCCGATTTTTTTCATATATATATATAGGATATCTTTCAAATGAGACATGGTCCTTCCATGATCCATCCAAAAAGAAGGTCATCAATCTCAATCATTCATAATTAATCGTGTGGTAGATATTATTAGCATGTTAATGTTATTTATAAATTAAGCAAAAACCCATTTTGATCTTTATATATTATCTAAATATAATATGTAAATACCTTAATTATCTTCTCCATTAACGTCACATTAATTGAGGGCTAGAATTGAACCCCAAAATAGGGATTCTTTGTTAAAATTAAAGGGGGCGCCACCTCTTCTTTTTGTGATCGAGGGTGGCAACGTTTCTTGCTTCAGGCGAAGGGGATTGACAGCTCCAGACGACTGTTGGTGGAACAGGGGCTCCAGACAGACGACGTCGGAGCGTTGGGGTTGCTCCAACGGAGGAGTTGGGCAGCGTCGCTTCCAATTTTTTATTCCCTAGGATTAATGTTCTTGCATTCCAAAAGCCAAGAGAAAGGGAGGCGTTGCCCCTTCTTGTCCAAGCTAAAGCGGCGGTGGCGGTGACGAGTAGATGGGTGAGCAGCAGACGCGCAGGCGGCCGATGGTCGTTGAGCGGACAAAGGTGCTCCTTCGCGCGGGGGGCAGCGATCCTCGACGTTAGCGGAGGGGAAGATGTAGCGGTCCACGCGGGAGGATCAGGAGCGTGGTTGGCAGCTCTAGCGGAAAAATGATGGTTGGTGGTGAAGCGGCGGGGACCGTGCACCAGGGGGTCGGCTGCTCGCGGGCGGTCGGTGGATATGGAGGAGCTCCAAGAGGGCGTCGAGCGTGGGCGATGGCGGCAAGTGCTCCTTGCGCATGGATGCGATGGGGTAGTGACGCCGGTTGCCAGAGGGGCTCCAATTGTATAATACACATATTTCATGCGTATTATACAATTTTGATATTTATTATTATAATTTTGATTTGTATTATATATATGATGTGTAGTTTTACATATCAATTGGATGTGAATGAAAAATTGTAGTTTATATTTGTATTATACAGTTTGGATGTACATAACATATTTTAGATGTGTATTATATATTTTATAAGAAGATTGCAAATTTCACATGAATCAAGAAAATGTAAAAATAACTATTGTATTGCTTATATGAATTGTATTCTACAAATAACCATACAAAAATTACAAAATGACTGGTGAAATTTCAATAAACCACATATTATAAAATAAAAGAAACAATCGTTACAAAGGAACCATATGTTATACAAAAAAACGTTTGAGTATACAAACATCTGTCCCACGTTACGTTGTCCAGCACAAAATTGGACATTATTTAAATATAGTTTACGAAAAATAAAAAAATTACATCTAGCTACATTAGTATTTCGAAATATTAAATACTATATGTAACTAATGCAAATCACGACGACCAAAATACCCTCTTGTGCAAACAAATTGATCAAGCCGTTAGATTTGAATCTAATGGCTATGATCATTGGCGTTCCTTACACATGGAAGTACCGTGTCTCATTTGAAAGGTCCCCCATATAAATACACACACATATGGGTTAAAGGAGGCTACTCCTTGGGTGTAGCCAATTGGCTACTCCCACCTCTATTTTCCCTATATTTTTTTATTTTTTTGGAAAATAAAAATATGTAAATTCATAACTATATCCCCCGAACATGTCATTCCAATTTCCTTAGAAACAGAAACTCCTATGCCCTCCATCTGAAGGGGGTCAATTTCAGCAATTCTGAGCCCGTTAAAATATGACAGTCTTGATGATGGGGATATAAGTCTCGAATTAAGGTGAATTTTGAATGAAATCATGGTGACATATTGTGATCTAAATTCCAATAGGTTTCATTTCAGGAAAATAAAAAAATAGGAGAAAAGGGGTGGGAGCATGTAAGTTGGCTACAACAATGGAGCATACTCCCTTTTCCCTATATATATATATCATATGAGAACAAAAAGTTGTGAGAGCATAGGATGGATGATTCTGGACCACATGATTCACCCAGGAGAAAGAAGATCAGGAGAGAGAAAATAGAATCATGTGGTCTAGAATCAATCCTTTCATGCTCTCACAATTTTTTACTCTCATACTTTCATGCTCTCACTGTTAAAATTATATGTTCTAGATGGGGGCATAGGAGTCCCTGTTTCTAATGAAATTCGGATGACATATAGGATGGATATAAGGATGAATATACATGGTGATATTTCAAAAAAATAAAAAAAATGTCGAAATAAGGGGTGGGAAGCCTTATTAAATCATATATATATATATATATATATATATATATATATATGGGTAAGGGGAGGCTGCCCCCATAGGCGATCTAACTTGTCTCCCCCACCCAATTTCTCCTATATTTTTTATTTTTTTTGTAAAATGAATCCATGGAAATTCATCACTATATCTCTATATTATGCATTCAAAGCTTGTGAGAAATATAGACTCCTATGACCTCCATTCAAGCGTTGTTGATTTCAACAATTCTGTGATCGTTAAAAAATGACAGTCTAGATGGAGGCCGTACAAGTCTATGTTTCTCACGAAACTTAAATGACATAATATAGGGATATAATGATGAATTTCTATGGATTCATTTTACAAAATATAAAAAATAGAGAAAATGAGGCGGAGGGGGGGGGGGGCAGGTTAGCTCCCCCATGGGCAGCCCCATTTTCCATACACACACATATGGGTTCAATGGGGGTGAGCTAACTTGGCTCCATCGTCTCATTTTTCTCATTTTCTTTATTTTTTAAAATGAATCTGTTGGTTTTCATCATTATATCCCTATATTATGTCAATCAAGTTTCGTATGAAAACAGAGGCTTCTACCACCTTAATCCAGACAATCATTTTTTTTATAACAGTAGAATTGTTGAAATATATACGGTTTGGATGGAATATGAGTCTATGTTTCGCACGAAACTTGAATGACATAATATAAGAATATGGTTATGAAAATCCATGACATATTTTTCAAAAAAATAAAAATGGGAAAAATGGATCGGGGAGTCAAGTTAGCATCCCATGAAGACAACACCATTTACCCCTATATATATTGTTGATCATGTGAGAGCCAAAAACTGTGAGAGAATGAAGGCAGTGATTCCGTACCACTAGATACTGCTCATCTCTCTCCTCCTCTAATCAACAGAAGAGAGATGGCATAATCTAGTGATACAGAATCATTGCTCTTATCAATCCTCTTTATCTCTCTAGAGAGAGAGAACAACAACTTGGGTTGAGATTTAAGTGATCAATATAGATACATCCCATGACATGAACGAGATGTTGTGTTGTATATTGTTGGCTCCACTAATGATAGATACTGTGTTTGTACCATGAACATAAAATAGTCTTATCGAGCCAATAATTGAGTATCATCATCAAAATCTACCTTCATATAATGAATAAAGATTGGATCTCAATGAAGTTAAGTGTTATGACGAGGACATGCATTTAAGCAATTCTTGCTCCATGTTTTCCAAATTATTATGACAGGGGTATTTAAGCAAATTTAACATCGAAATATTTGAAAAAATATTCAAATTGTTCGTTATCTTGTGTCAATTTTTTTTAGTGATACACCAATGAAATATTTCACAGTGTGTTGGCCTATATCTATGTGTATGCATGGCAATGAAAAGTAATTCTATACGTTTAAGTTGATTAATATTATCCTACGTAATCTACGTAATCATATGTTCATAATATAATCAAGAGTATAATGCTTCTCAAAATTATTTTTCACTTCAATAAATTTGATTTATGCAATGAATGATTTAATGTCCATTGTCATATCATTCGTAGTTAAATGTACAACAATGATTATTATTTATTGCAAGATCATATTTGATACTTTCATTGAGAACATCAAGCTACGTCGCCGAAGACCTTCTTCTTGTAGAGAGAACGAGAGAAGAGGATATGATAGATAATGGGAGAGGAATCCCTATGGTAAGGTGGTTCTTGGATGACTTTTTCCTCCTGGTGGAGGTTGATATATATAGGGGCATGAACGTCGCCTCGCAAAGTCCGCCCTCTCTCTACTCCCACGGTGTGGGTCCTCTGCGAGACCCGATCTTCGCAACCGTCGGCCGTGCAACGTCGTCGACGGTTGACCATGCGGTCATTGGACCCGTTCTTCAATTACTATAAAATATCTATACGCTTCTTTTAAAATCCATCGCTGTATCGTTTGTTGTTAAATATATAAGACCGATATTATTCATTGCGAAATTATTTTTTATACTTGAAATTCACAAGGAATGCCATGAGGGTCCATATATCTAGGGGTGTGCATGGTTTTTGGTTTGGACGGTTAACCGGCTCGATCCGTACGGGTCTACCTTAAACCATTTGGTACCCATCAAATAATATGGGATCGGGTACCCAACCTCCTTTGACCTGTGACATATGGGGCTCCAATCCTTTGGTCCGTGGGTACCCGTGGATCGAACCGTCTCTTATGGCTCCTCTAATCCAGACAATGTGTATAGATCTACGCATCTCCTTACCATTCCAACGTGGATGTTGCTCTCACCGTTGATTTCCCTTCGCTCTCCTGGAACAACCACATACTGACCGTCGGAGGGATTGACAACACGATCGTGAACAAAGACATACATATCTGATTTCACGTTGCGTAGCTGTATAGAGGCCACTAGCAGGTCTACATGTTGAAGTAGTCTGGCAATGAGCAGCAATTGACGAGCGACGACATTGATATTCACCTCCATATCTGGGATCTCCACGCGTCCTCATAAAACTCCACTGGGAAGAGATCCAATGTTTGCACCAACTCGACAACCCCATGGCAACCATCAAGGGCGTTGGCATGGTACATGTTCCAGAGCAACCTGTTGTCCTCTGGTAGTAGTGGAGAGACCGATGCATCATATCTGGGATACTCACACCGGTGCATGCGTGAACTCTGTCAACACCGGATCGTAGGTATGTACGCTGAAACAAGAATGACATGGAGTTGCTGAGGTTGCACGAGTTCATAGAATCAGTTGACGCTCTAGAAGTACCCATTGATTGCGAAGGTCGTCGTGTTCACCGGGCACACGTCATGGGTGCTATTCATGGTGCAGAGCACTGCCAGATGCATGATGGAATCACAAAACACCAAGGTTCTGGAATGTGTTTGAAATGCTCGAATTGCCGAAATTCGCGAAGGCTGGGATGTTCAATAGCTCAAAAGAACGGTAATTTTATAGAGTTCAGCTTTTCGTCTCACATTTTTGCAGATTTTTTGCAAGCAATTGCGGCTCGCCCACGATGGGTCGCAAGCTCACGTGGAAGAACTTATTATGCGAGATCTGTGCAAGTTTTTTCAGCTGCAAAGTTTTAAAAAATAATATCAATGTATCATGGATAATTGATATTAATGTATGCCATGACAACTAATTGGGGGGGGGGGGTTACGCGTCAATTTAGAAACTTATCATGAATAAATTCTTGAAATAAAAAGGTAAAAGATAGCCTATAATGTTAGATTGACCATTTATTACAAAGACATCATGTGTACCCGTAAGTATCCATTATCCATTCAAATAAGTGGGTAACCATTAGATTCAGGTATCCGTTGAAGCGTGTCGGGTTGGTTTATGACCCGCTAACAATGGATCGGAGCGGGGCACGATTGAACGGAGCGGGTATCCATCCCATGCACACCCCTACATATATCAACTTTTATATGTTGTTATTTTTCAAAATGTTAAATAATCATTATTAAATTTTGAGTTAAAAACTTAATAATCATTTTTAAAATTTTCGAAAAATAACAATGGATAAACATTACTGTATGAACGAATGACGGATTTAACATTCATTGCTAATTTTGTAAAAAAATAAAGCAAAAACGCATTACTATAGACCCATTTTCACTGTAGTATTTAAATTCGTAACGGATATTATTTCTCTTGTTGTATTGCTAGCAAGAATTTTATAATAACGATTATTTCTTGACATTTTCTCTCAATCATCAACATAAAAGTCAACGGATAAATTGTTGGTACATACAAATTGAAAATTGAATCTGACATTCATTGGGAATCATAATAACAAAAGCAAATTTTATAACCGCTGATACTCATTGTTATACATCGGAAGACATGCCAATAAATATTCAAATTATTCGTTGACATGTGCCAATTTTATGGCAGTGTTTACACTGTAAATCACCACAACAAGTAACAAATTCCTAATAACGATGATAATAAAAACATTCATATATATAGTTATTCAAAAATTATCATAGGTTAGGGCGGATTATGAAATTTGAAGGAGAAAGACAATTAATAATCTTCGTTACATGTATAATCACAATTGTAATAATAAATATATTATTCATAGTGAATCTCAAATTCCAAAAAAGGAGATAGTAGTATTTATTGTTATCATTGTTATGTACGTAACCTAGGTTATGTATCGTAAACCATTTTTGTGGTAGAGGGGATCCAACGAGCAGATCACTCGATCATGATCGAGCAGTGCACTCAAAATCTGAATTTTGCTGGCCCTTTGCATGTGCAATATTCGATCATGATCGAATAACTTTGCTTTGTACATCAGATTCTGCTGTACAACAGATGATCTGCTCTATTTTTACGGTGGTCATCAAGCTCCCAACAATGTGACAACGTAACAACCACCAAATATATCAGTTAGAAATATGATCCTAAAACAGGCACTTATCCAAAGAAGTAAGAATGAGCACTAATTAACCCATCCAACAGAAAAATGCCAAATCAAATATGGTTAAAATGGGGCTGCCGTTGGAGAGCTAACTTGGCTCTCATGTCCTATTTTCCTCTTTTGTTTTAATTTTTTGAAAAAATAAATCCGTGAAAAATTATCGTTATATCCTTATATTATGTCATTCAGGTTTCACGTGAAACAAAAACGCATACAACCTCCATCTAGACGATTATTTTTTAACGTTCGCAGATTATTGAAATCGACCCGTCTGGATAAAGGCTGTAGGAGTCTTTGTTTTACATGAAATTTGAATGTTTTATGAAAATTTACGGAAGTATTTTTCAAAAAAATAAAATAAGAAAAATAGGACAGAGGAGCAAGTTAACTCCTCAAGAGGCATCCCCGTTTTACCCACCAAATATATAAGGGGCTGTTCGAATTGAGTGGTAAATTCCTCTTACCCCACTTCTTCTCACTCTTAGTGGACCCCACCTTTTATCTTTCTTAAAAAAATTAAATAAATCTATTTTACATCATCAATCCTATCAAAAAAATATTATACCATCATATCATATAAAAATTATAAACTACTCCACTTCTACTCATTTTTCCAAACTTCAATACAATCACATCACAATAACTACACACTTTTTCAAACTTCAAATAATCATATTACAACAAACTCACTTCTAACCCACCCCCAGTTTAACCCTCTATCCAAACACCAAAACCCAAAAATGGGTTACCCACTACCAATTTAACCCGTCTTAACCCGGTAACCAAACGCACCCTAACTTTTGTTATCGCGTAGAAACAATAGGTTGACCCCTTGGTCGTCATCCTCCGAGTTCCAATGCTGGTGTGGAAAGAGGAACAAGTCAAACCAAGGCAGCTGCAACTTATTCCACACTCCACAGCATCGACCCTGTCTATCAAATGCCGATTCTTCACGTCTTTTTTCCTTTAATCTGGATGACAAAAAACCACAAACTGCGATAATAATGCCATATAACAGTGTATCATCGAAATTAGGGGAAGTCAAATCAACTCTTTAGCTACTCTGGATTTTTAATGGTCGACCACAGCGCTTTCTCAGTTCCCGTCCAAGAGAAAAAAACTGGTGGCCACAGCTATGGCAGTATTCAAAATAGGGTAAATCACATTTTGGTTCCTCGTTTATGGGTCCGATCTCAGAATTGGTTCCAATCTTTAAATTGTAACGATTCAGATCTCAGGACCATTAATGTAAGGAACTTTTTGTGGCTAATGACAAGTATGCCTTTGTTTAAAAGTTGGAACCCAACCCCCATTCCCTTCCCAACAAGGGCATATTCGTCATGAACTCCAAAATTTCCATTTCATAAATGATCACGGGACCCGAATCGTTACAATTTAAAGATCGGAACCTATTCTGGGATCGGGCCCATAGATGGAGACCCAAATTGTAATTTACCCTCCAAAATATGGGTCGAACTACATATGCTAAAATATGTAGCTAAATATAGCATATATATATATATATATAAATACACCAACAACCATATGCTAAAATCTAGAGATGAATACGAATACAAATATATTCATATCTGTTCGTATCTGAATTTGTCAATAGAGGATATTGATGCTATTTTCTTATATCTCGTGAATCCAAATGCAATACGAATACGAAAATTCAACGCGAATACAAATTCGAGTATGAATTTGATATCTTTAATTCTGACGAATATGGATATAATATGAACATTCAAAATTTAGAGGATACAAATAAGAATATTTCTTTTCTGAAGGATACGCATACGATTACACATACAAATAGGATTATGAATGCAAACATTCAAGTTTGGAGGAAAATAACTATGGCAAGTTTTTTGATTTAGTTATATCTTAAACATTCTTTTATTATTTAGTTATTCTGTATGTTTGTATTCATTATTAATTTATTATTTTTTTCCAATAATACGCGTTGCCTATATCCTTTTTAATATTGGACAAAAGAACAAAAGATATGCATATATAAATTTTAAGTAAGTTTGGACATGTGCTATTTTTTAAGAGATAATATTATAACTGTAATGACAGGATCCAGGAGGGGGCACAAGTAAGGATGCAAATGGATACGTATATGTATCCGTTTTAAAATAGATACGGATATGGATATCGTTTTGCTATCCGTAAATATCCATATCCGTATCTGGATATCCGTTTTCGTATATAAATATAGTCATTGATTTGTTTTTAACCATATATAACATAATTCTCTACCCCTATTTACCATATTTATATAATTTTTATGATACAAACACATTTAGTAAATTAATATCATGCATTTTTCATCTAATTCTTATATATTTAAGTCGATTTTATAAAGTATTTCTAACATTACTCGTGTGCAATCAATATTCGTTTTACATCCGTATCCATTTTTTAAGGATATGGTAAGATAGTTTTAATATCCTTCAATATCCGTATCCGCATCAGTATTCGTATTAAAAAATGAATAAGGATATGATAATACCTATATCCGTATCCATATCTGACCGTTTGCATACCTGGACACAAGTGGAAAAATCTTGACTTACAGTACGACGAACATGATAAAAAAGAAAGTATATGCACGCAAATAACCCAAAAGATTACATGCTGACGCTGCAGAGTCAGCCCGCGCCTCCGGTTTGTGAATCCTTCCAATTTCCGAACTCTCCTCTCTCTTTCTTCCTTTGGTCGAAAACCACCATCTCTTTCCCGCGTTTCATAGATCATCACCAGTCCCATCCAAAGCACCCATATATATATATAAATGGCCGCAACATTGACGACGCACGAGGACTCTCTACTGACTCTCGAGTTGCAGATCGTTACAGATCGGAAGATTGGATCTTGCGCCGTTTCTGCCGATTTGGTTTTGTGGGCACCTTCCGATCTCGAGTTTGGTTAGGCGTTGGGTGATCTTTTTTTCCCCGAGGAATGGCGGGGGCGACAACAGGAGGGAGGGAGCTCGATCAGACGCCTACGTGGGCGGTGACGGTGGTCTGCGCCGCTATCGTGATCATTTCGCTGCTGATGGAGAAAGGGCTCCATTGGCTCGGGCATGTAAATATCCTCACCATCTTTCTTCCTTTCCTCCTTTATCTTTCTTGTTCTTGGGATGGAAGGTTTGATCTTTTGCTGCTGATGGTGTGATTTTGGAGTCGAAGTGGTTTTGCTTCTGATGTTTAGTTCATGGGTTTTTTTTCTGATGTGGGGTTGTTTGAGCTTCTGGAAGTATGGGAGATTTGGGGAGGTTGGTGGTGAAAGTTTTACTTGACTGGAGCAGTGATTATTTGATAGATAGCGACATGGATTGTGATGGTGAAAGGGTAGAAATAATCGTATATTGGGGGTTTTATAGATTTCCCGGAATAAAATTATTCTGTCAGGCATACTGTTGAATTATGGAATCATCCTCTTCAAATTGGATTAATTATCTCAAGATTTCAGATTTGAGTTCTACTTTTATTTTTCAGCAAATTTTATTTGGTAAATCTTATGATAATGCTACCTGTTAAGCACAAAGGCTTTCTCAACTGTCAGCATTATGGAACATTTGTCAAAATATCACGTCTTTGTAGATCAGTTTTTGTGCGCCTGGCTGACGTATGGGTTCTTGATCTCAAATATATGCTTTAGGGAATTATGGGTGGACTTAATTCTTAACCTCTCGGTTAGCTTGATGCATATACGTGTGCTAGTGACTTCTATTAATTAAAGATCCATATATATTCTCTGGGAAGAGGATCCGAGATGATTGCAGCAGAGGTGCTGTAATCCTCTCTAATTCTTTTTCGTGATTTAGATTCCAAAATCCAACCTTATAGATTTAATATCAGATCAATGTTCTAAATATAATCCAAGTTTTGCTTAATTCTGAGAGTATTTGTTATTATATCGTAATGGTCAAACATTCGGTCAAGATCTAGGCAACTTAAACTCCATTTAAAAAAGATCTGAATTTTTAACCATTAACATAAAATAGCAAATAATCTTGGATTTAAGCGAAATTTGAAGGATATTTAGATCATTAATTTAATATTCAACCTATAAGGTTGGATTTTAAAATCTAAGTCACAAAAAAGAATTAGAGCGGATTACAACACATCTGCTGCAATCCTCTCTACAGCAGAGGATCCTCTTCCTATTCTCTGGGTTAGGTTTATTTGGAGTTATTTACATATATTTGATTTGGTTGGGAGCAGTAGACTAATGCTCTTGGAATAATGATCTGCAAATCCTCTGTCTCTTTCGACCTTTAGCAAAGAGATAAACGGTCGTTGCCCAAGAGCACAACCTAGTTATGGGTGAAATCTATAAATCCCTGTTTGTGCATGTTTGATATCTTCACGTGTGATAATGAAAATTCATTCCATTTTTCGTTTCCTCATACTTGCTAACACAAATCTTTTGTTCAGTTCTTCACAAAGAAGAGGAAGGTGTCTTTATTTGAAGCACTTGAGAAGGTTAAAGCTGGTAATGTCCTATTTCTGCATGCTTTGTCATTGTTGTATTTTAAACTTTAATACTTGATGTGAGTTATTGTACAAATATTCTAATTGTGGTATATAAATCCATCACACCATTCTTGTGATGAAGTTTACCCAAAAAATGATATTTAATTGCTTAGTTTACATGATATACCTTCATTGACCATAGACAATGTCATATTGCTCCTGATTATTAGTGTTTTTGACAAACAAGACTGTGTTCTTTTCCTTTTGCAGAATTGATGGTTCTTGGCTTCATTTCTTTATTGCTATCTTTCACAACCAACTACATCGCCAAGATCTGCATACCAGAAAAAGCCGCAGATACAATGTTGCCATGCAAACTTAGACATGATGATGAAGTTAAAACATATGATGAGGATAGTAAAGATACTAAGGGAAGACATTTATGGGAGGAAGATTTTACACAGAAATATATAATGCGCAGATTCTTAGCTGCAGCTGCTGGCAATTCATGCCCTTATGTAAGGGAGTTCCACTTAATTCTGTACTGCTTATGACTTCATGTTTGATCATCAAGTTATTGTCCACAATCAATTCTATGCAGACAGTCACAATGCTCTAAATGCTCCCAATTTTTAAAAATTACCTTCTTTTCACAACAGGGAAAGGTCCCACTTGTTTCACCGAATGGAATACATCAGCTGCACATTTTTATCTTTTTCTTAGCTGTCTTTCATGTTATATCAAGTGGACTTATCATGGCCCTCGGAAGAGCGAAGGTTAGTGGGATTTAGTTAAAATACAAAGAAACTTTCGTCTGTGTCACTTGTCTGCACAGAATATGCATTTACACGACTTCCATTGTATTGCAGATACGCGGATGGAAGGAGTGGGAGAGGGGTACTGAATCTGCTGCTTATGAATTCTCCAGTGGTATGTAATGCTATAAAAAATCTGATGTGTAATATTCCATACGCAATCTATAGTTGATGTACTTTAATTGTGCAGATCCAGCAAGGTTCCACTCTGTTCAAGAGATATCTTTCGTGAAGCAGCATATGTCATTTTGGAACAGAGTCTCCTTTTCGCTTTATATTGTAAGATACAAGTCCTCTATATTGGTGATAATATATAGTAAACGTTATATGCCCAGAACTTAGATGCAAATATAATTACACTACTGACGGAAACAATTTTGCTGATGCATTGTGGTTTATTACATGATAATATATAATCAGCATACATATTTGTTTTCAATGCTTTCTTCTGCTGTCATTGATTTCTTTATTCTGATTATTGGATATTCAATTATTATCCTCTACGCTGCGAATTGCGATATCATTGCTATTCAAGAATAAATTTTGTGCGATGCCCGCTATGGGAAATTTGAACGTCTTTTAAATTGTTTTTGCAGTCTAGTTTCTTCCGTCAGTTTTATAGATCTGTGCGTAAGGAGGATTATCTAATTATGCGCCATGGTTTTATCAATGTAAGTCTCTTAAATCTCTCCAGAAACGAATCTGAGTTTACCCTTCTTCTGCAATATGTTAACCCTTTGTATCTTATAGGCCCATTTAGCTCCTGGAAGTAAATTTAACTTCCAGAGATACATAAGAAGATCACTCGAAGATGACTTCAAAGTGGTGTTTGGTATCAGGTACTGGCATTAACTCTTGTCCTGTGGTGTTTGTCTTGACAACTAACAAGTACTATACATAATATTTACTCTGATGCCATTTTCATCCCATTCTGGTGTGATCCTATCCTCTATGTTGATTGTGAAGGATTTAGCATTTCTATTGTCAGATGGCTTTCTCAGTATCTATAGTATAATGCTGAAATTTTTATGTTCAACTGAAAAATGGCGAAACCTTCTCCCATTATAAGTAGGGTTTTATGTTCAACTGAAAAATGGTGAAACCTTCTCCCATTATAAGTAGGGTTGTCTGCATGGATTCGACAATTTTTTATTCTGGTTGTCGACTACATAACGCAACCCCCACAAGGGGGGATTTGAACCATGGTTTTTTGGGTGGTAGGCACACTGCACTAGCACCAAATTATTTAAGTGGGTACATATTTATGAAATTTCAAGTCTGGTGCTGGCAATCCTTGTTTCTTATGTGAAAGATCGTCTAAACTTAGCAGGTGTTTCAATTTACATTGGCCAGCATTTTGAAGTTTTAAACTGTTCACCAAAAGCTTTAAGATTATTCACTGGGGAATGATAAAATTGGCAATCCATCACTTTACGCAGTCGAAATAGTTAAGGTATAAAAATCGGCTCCTGTGCCTCCAAAATGTTCTTTTGCCGCTACGTTGTTAGAGTAAACAATACTCTGATGTGTTATTCCATAGAGCCCTCGGGTCTCTTATATAGGGAGAAAACCCTTGGGTAAATTACAGAGTCTTACAAAATATAAATAGAAATTACGGAACAATAAAACGTAACATATATAAGTCTCTACACTCCCCCTCAAGATGGAGCATAGATATCTATCATGCTCAGCTTGGAAGAACATCTCTGGAAAGGTCCTCTGAGCAGTGGCTTGGTGAATATATCAGCAGTCTGATCCTCTGAACTGACATGAGAGGTGGAAATGAAGCTCTTCTGAATCATGTCTCTAGTAAAATGACAATCCACCTCGATGTGCTTTGTTCTCTCGTGAAAAGCCGGATTATTGGCAATAAACAATGATGTCTGATTGTCACATTGGAGATTCATAGGCAAGGGGACATCTACAGTCAAATCTTCTAAGACTGCTCTAACCCACATCATTTCTGCAGTTGCTTGTGCCATGGCTCTGTACTCGGATTCCGCACTGGACCTCGCCACAACAGTCTGTTTCTTGCTTTTCCAAGAAACTAAAGAGCTTCCTATGAAGATAGCAAATCCAGAAGTGGATTTACGATCCCTTGGACATCCTGCATAATCTGCATCTGCACAAGCTGAAATAGACAGATCCGTATCTTTCCTAAATAGCAACCCTATGCCTGGGGAAGACTTCAGATATCTCAATATCATATACAAGGCATCCATATGAACTTGCCTTGGCTGCTCCACAAATTGACTCACCCGGTTTACTGCAAAGGCAATATCCGGTCGAGTTATAGTAATATATAAGAGCTTACCCACCATCTCTCTGTACCTTCTTTTGTCCACCTCCTCGGTATCATCATCGTACAGCTTCATGCTTGGGTCCATAGGTGTACTTGAAGGTCTGCATCCAGTCATTCCTGCTTCAGCTAGCAAGTCCGTGACATATTTTCTTTGAGTCATCACCATTCCTTGTGCATTTCGTGCAAACTCTATCCCCAGAAAATATCGTATCGTGCCCAGATCCTTCATAATGAACTGGTTTCCCAACAGGGACTTGGTTATCTCAATCCCCTGAGCATCATCTCCTGTGACCAAGATGTCATCAACATATATCATAACAACAACTGTACCTCTAGGGGTCTTCTGGATGAACAATGAATGATCCGCATTTGATCTCCTGAATCCCTGTTGTTCAATTAGCTGAGAAAGCTTCTGAAACCATGCTCGGGGACTTTGTTTGAGGCCATAGATAGCCTTATGAAGTCTGCACACCATCTGAGTCTCCCCCTCAGCAGCAAATCCTGGTGGCTGCTGCATGTAGACTTCCTCCTGTAGGTCTCCATACAAGAAAGCATTCTTGACGTCAAGCTGAAAAATGGTCCAGTTACGTACCACAACAACAGATAAGAGGATGCGAAGAGTGGAGTGTCTAGCCACTGGTGAAAAAGTATCCAAATAATCTACCCCATATGTCTGGGTAAATCCCCGTGCTACAAGTCTTGCCTTGTACCTATCAAGACGTCCATCCGCATGATATTTCACTGTAAAGATCCACTTGCAACTTACCACGTGGGCACCTGGAGGAATGGGAACAAGAGACCAAGTCCTTCGAGACTGCAGAGCACGCATCTCCTCTTCCATAGCTAGACGCCAGCAATCAATCTTCATGGCATCTTGATAGGTCCGTGGAATCTCAACAGACGAGACATCAGCTACAAACTTCTGGAAGTCCCCATTGAGACGATGAAATGAGACTTGTGAGGCAAGAGGATATGAAGCACATTGTCTTCGCTGCTTCCTGTGAGCAATGGGCTGATCCAGATCATCTATCATTGTGTCGACCGGATGATCCTCGTCCTGCTGTAGAGGATCCTGCACTGGTGCATTTTCTAACCATCATTAGTGATAACGTCATAACATACCTGAGGCGTATTGGATGGTTGACATGTAGCTTGAGCTGGTCCTGTACGCCTTGTATAGAACTTAGGAAAAGGTTCAATTGGAGGTGGTGGTGGTGGTGGTGGTGGACTAGAGGATTGACCCAGGCTTGGAGGTGGAGGTACATAGACACTAGAATCGGTGGATGTGGAGGAGACCAATCTGTCACCTGTAGGAGAAAAGTACATGACGGGTTCGAAAAATGTAACATCAGCGCTCACATAGTATTTGTCATGAACGGGGTCATAGCACCGATATCCTTTCTGTGTCCTGGAGTAGCCCACAAAAACACACTTGATAGCCCTAGGAGAAAGCTTATCAAGTCCTGCAGACAAGCGGTGGACAAAAGCAACAGTGCCAAAGACCCGAGGTGTAAGAGTAAACAAATCTCTGTCAGAAAAGAGAACAGAGATAGGAGACTTCTCCCCAAGAACAGTTGTAGGCATGCGGTTGACCAGATAGCATGCTGTAAGAATAGCATCCCCTCAAAAAGATAATGGGGCACAACTCTGAATAAGTAATGTGCGAGCAATATCAAGGAAGTGGCGATGTTTCCGTTCTGCAACCCCATTTTGTTGAGATGTGTATGCACATGTTGTTTGGTGGATAATGCCTTTAGAAGAAAGAAAACTAGCAAGGGAACGAGTGCAGAACTCTAAGGCATTGTCAGTACGCACATACTTGACAGTAGACGAAAAACATTTTGAACTTCATTGATAAGATTTTGAATAACACTCCCTTCGGATTTATTTTTGAGAAGAAAAGTCCAGGATACTCTAGAAAAATCATCGACCACAACTAAATAGAACCTGTGCCCCTGATGATCTGGGACACGACTGGGACCCCATATATCTATGTGAAATAACTCAAATAGGGAGCGACTGCTCCGACTCTGACGACTGGGGAAGCTGGACCGATGATGCTTCCCTAACTGACAAGCTTCACAACGAAATGATGAACTCGGAGAAATCTGAGGCAGGAGGTGACGCATTTTCTGTAGTGGCAGGTGACCAAATCGAAGATGCTAGGTATACGGAGACACAGAGCCCTGGGAATGTAGTGAGACGACAGCATAAGAGTTCCGTACAAGACGATAGAGGCCATTGTGCTCAGAACCACAGCCAATCACCTTGCCCGTTAGTATGTCCTGAAAAATAACAGACGATGGGTCAAAAATAGCACGACAGTGCAAATCTCGTGTAATCTGACTAATGGATAAAAGATTCATCGAGAATTCCGGTGCATGTAAAACATTCTGTAAGTGCATAGAGGGCAGCAACGTCGTCTCCCCCTGACCGATGATAGGGGAATGAGTGCCATCAGCAATGAGTACTGAACGACCAAGCTGGACAGGTCTATAGGACTGCAGAATCTCTTTCTCACGACAGAGATGATGGGTGGCTCCAGAATCAACAATCCATCCTGTAAGATCATGGTTATGATATGAGCCGGAGGGACTACCTGAGGCACTGGCTGAGGCAGATGTACTCGCTGATGCTGAAGCCGCAACATCAGACGCATCAGCACCCTCTGATGATGACTGTGGCATGATATCACGAAGCCGTGCCACTAGCTCCTCGAACCTGTGATCTGGAGTAGATGCTGGTGGACCCTGAACATGATCAGCGACACGTGCAGAAGGAGGGAAGCCATGCTTGGAATAGCATGTATCCTCCGAATGACCAGTACGACGACAGAATGAGCACGTAGAACATATGCGACCTCCACGGCCACGTCCACCACTTCCTCTGCCACGAAATGAGGAGAAACTACCTCGCCCTCTGGAGACAACCATTGCTGAGGGAGGTGTAGTCGTGGTGTTCGATGGAACAGGGACACGACTGAGCCGTCTGTAGACTTCTTCCATTGGTGGAATGGTGGCATCAGCAAGGATCTGAGAGCGTGCTGCCACATATTCAGGATCAAGGGCAGCAAGTAAGACGCCAACCATAGTAGCGTTGCGGAACATCTTCTGCTGTTCCGGCGTGGCTGTGAGTGGAATTGTGCTATGAAGTTTCTCGAACATTCCACGAAGAGAAGTGTACAGGGAGTGAAGAGGCCTCCCATTTTGCTTCGTGGTAAAGATATCATGCTGCAACTACAGCATCTTGGTCTCGTTCCGTACCTGGGAGTACGTTGTGGCCAGAATATCCCACATCTCCTTGGCGGTGGGTTGATGAAGGATATCATTTGCTATCTCCGTTGTGAGCGTACCTGACAACCAGACTTTTGCGTACGCGTCATCGGCCTCCCATGAGGCATATATTCCTGTCTTCTCCGGCGGTTCATCTTCGGTAAGAATATGCTTCTTACCGCACGACTTCATGAGACTGAGGAACTGCATAGCCCACAGTTCGTAATTCGTCCCGTCCATTTTGACGATAGGTGCCGAACCTTTGAAGGCACCGATGGCGGGCATATCGACCTTTTGATCTGACATACTGCCGGAGAAGAACAACTAGGAATAATAGACCAAGAAACCGGTGTCTACCTTGACATGTGAGGATTCAAGTGCACATGTAGACGTTTATGCACTTGAATCCATCATATCTCCGAAACCGACCGAAGTTGAGCCTCCCCGGGAACGAAGAGAAACTGTGGACGCCTTGGCTGAAGGGAGAGGCGGCTACTAGAGATACCCGACGACGAGGCTGGGCACCGCTAGCGGCTAGGAGATGCCCGGCGGTTGGTTGGCAGCACCTGGGGCGGCCGAGAGAGATCCAGCGGAGGGCTGGCGGCGCGGAGAATGGCTGGGGGCTGCTCGGCAGAGGGCTGGCAGCACCGTGGGCGGCAGGGAGGGGCCCAGCGGAGGGCTGGCGGAGGGCTGGGAGCCCTGGCTGGCGGCGGCGGCGGCTGGAGAGGGGGGGTGGAGAGACAAAAACCCTAGGGTTAGGGTTTTGGCTCTGATACCATGTTAGAGTAAACAATACTCTGATGTGTTATTCCATAGAGCCCTCGGGTCTCTTATATAGGGAGAAAACCCTTGGGTAAATTACAGAGTCTTACAAAATATAAATAGAAATTACAGAACAATAAAACGTAACATATATAAGTCTCTACATACGCAAATAAGCTATAATGTATATATGGAGGGGTCACCGGGAATAATTATTTCAGTAAAATGGCCACATCTTGTATTTACTTCCTAAATGATCACATACACTTTTCCATTTGGTATTTGAGTTAGGAAACTCTCACATGGTAAAAAATCCATGCTGGTTCATCGATAAGATTCGATGTATTTTGCCAAACAATATCTTGTTCGAGATCTAATATTTTGTGCTTCTTTCAGCTTGTTTTCTGGTCTTTATCAGAGCAGAATCCTGATCTAAAATTGTGGTCTTTACCATTTTGTTTCTTGGATGAATTTGCAGTCCAATTTTGTGGGCTTCCGGTGGAGTGTTTCTGCTTCTTAATGTCAGCGGTGAGTTATGGTTTTTATGATACCACTGTCAATTTGCTTACAAGTTTTGTTGAAATCTAATGCAAAGTACGGACATTTTCAGGGTGGTATATGATGTTCTGGATATCCCTTATTCCTCTACTTGTAAGAAGTTTTCTGCTACATCAAATCTAGGGGATGCATCAGTTGGCATTTTGTAAAGGATTTTCTGAGACATTTAGTTGTTATGCAGATACTTTTGGCAGTTGGCACAAAGCTGCAAGCCATCATCACAAAAATGGCCATGGAAATCCATGATCGTCATGTATTGGTTCAAGGAATGCCGATTGTATCACTTGGTGACCGCCACTTTTGGTTCAAGTCTCCTCGACTGGTTCTGTTTCTCATACATTTCACGTTATTCCAGGTACACCTATCGAATTTCCTTAGTTGATTATGATGGTACAATAGAACATCATCAAAAGTTTACGAATTCTTAACTTAATTATTTGTCATGACCGACCATGCTATGATAAATTCTTCTGGTTGAATCCAAATATTGAAATTTAAAAGTAATTATTTATCTGTTGGCTAACAGTTATGCCTATTGCTTTTTCGTTGCAGAATGCTTTCCAGCTAATATATTTTCTTTGGATCTGGGTAATTCTCCTTCCATTATTTGTCTATGATTTAATTTCGTTTAGTTTGCATGACAGTAATCTTATGATGGAATCTTCTTATTTATGTGCTTCTTCAAACGTGCAGCATTCGTTTGGGCTAAAGTCATGTTTCCATGAAAATAGGAGCCTTCTCCTTGCTAGAATTTGTCTTGGGTAAGGATTCAATCCTTATTCTCCTCATTCATTTTTTCTTATATTTTTAAACAATTTACCAATGCCATAGTTGGCCTCATGCTAAGTGGCATCGTTGATTCAACTGCCTTGCATGAGACTATGAATATAAAAATTATGCTGTCTTTAAGTCCAGAGGCTCCATAAGTACCAACTTCACATAATCTTAGAAAAATAATTCCGTGCAGTTAAGAACATAAGAAGCAAGTGATTAGCGTGGAAGCTTGCTCTCTTAAATAGGAATCTAGCACTTTGGTTAGGTGATTTGGTCAAGTTGTGTTGCGAGATATGCACAAACACGACAAATCAAGAAAACATGCAAGCGCACTGATTTACAATGTTTATGTAACACCCCAACTCCAAACATAGTGCCATACTTAAAACTCACGAAGTGTGGGTGTGGTTTATAAGTGGTGGGGATTACTGCTTGACAACTTGGGTTTAAGCATTTTGGGTGGTTGTCACGGGTTCATTTGGGCATGAACCCAATAAGTTGTCAGGGCCAGTTTTCCTCGATAACGGATCGGAGACCTAAGTCCGGGACGTTACAAATGGTATCAGAGCAAATTTTCCTCTAATAGTGGAAAGGGCTACCCGAGAGGTGGAGCCGCCCCTACAAAGAGGTTGGAGGAAAAGGCTACCCGGAGCGTGCAGCCGTCACTGTCACTGGGAATAAGTGATGTGTCATGTCGCAACGAGGACGTTGCGAATATAAGTGGGGGAGGTTGTAACACCCCAACCCCAAACATAGTGTCATACCTAAAACTCACGAAGTGTGGGTGGTTTATAAGTGGTGGGGATTATTACTTGACAACTTGGGCTTAACCATTTTAGGTGGTTGTCAACGGGTTCATTTGGGCCTGAACCCAATAAGTTGTTCGGGCCAGTTTTCCTCGATAATGGACTAGAGACCTAAGCTGAGACGTTACAGTTTACCCATAACTGGACTATGCCCTTCGGTTGCAGCGATTGGTTAACTGTTTGTGGAGACGAAAATACAGAGGTCCGAGGATAAAGTCATACAGAGAACCCTAACCTGCGACAGAGGAGGGGAGGGGTTGCATAATACGGTTTTTGAGCTAAGTTCAGCGGAATAGATGGTTAGGATTCGCGTCATATCAACAAGTTGGAACATGATCTAGTTCGTAGTTTGGGCTGTTACTCAGTTAAACTCATTATGCTCGATTTTTATGCGTAGGCAGAATTCTTAATAGCCATTATCACCGAGATACTTCTCTGGTATTTGAGGCTTCTCTCTATATATATATCAGAGTATGTGTATCTGATGGTTTTCTCTAATCTTTTGTGCAGTATCTTCGTGGAGATCTTGGCAAGCTATGTAACCCTCCCTCTTTACGCCCTTGTTTCTCAGGTAACTTTATCTCAACTCCAGCAGGGACATTTATTTGTATCCCTCCTATGCGTCAAAAATTTGTTGGTTCGCATGGGCAGGGATTTTGTTGTGAACCATCGCACAATTCTGATAATTTTATGTCATTCCAGCTGGGTTCAAGCATGAAGAGTTCCATATTTGATGAGCAGACGACAAAGGCCCTCAAGAAGTGGCACCTCAATGCAAAGAAAAACCACAAGAAGTCCGTACATTCTTTGCCTGGAACACCGGGCATGACTCCACCGTGTTCACCGCCTCGTCTTCTCCAGCGATTCAAGACTATTGGACACTCAGGTCCTGCCATGGTGTCATCTCCTACGAAGAACTCTTCTGACCATGATATGTCAGATACGAAATCTCATACTGCCGGGTTTGATCCTGGATGTGCAGATCTTGAGATGGGGCCTGCAACCTCGCACCGCTACACGCAGGATCACTACGAATCTGAAAGCAAAGATTTCTCATTTGTGAAGGTGGGAATTTCACAGTCCAAACGGAACCTTCAGCAGTGATCTTTCTGTTTGGATAGATTGTGAGAGAAATACAACTAATTTTATTGTACAACTAACTGAAAATTGCCATGAAATATTATATGATTTGATTATTCATTTTAGTAATCGTGCAAATCTGAAAATGATGATCATACTGCAGTTGATGGCAGATAATAGAAGCAATAGGAATTCGCTTCAAACCCTTCTGAATCAACTGTAAAAAAAAATATTTTCATTTGAGATTTCGTGGATTGATGCTGAATAAATATTTCAAGTTTCCTGTAAAAAGAGCATTCCTGGCATGTCCATCTGAACAGATTTTGACAATACTTTGATGATTATAGCCCTAAATGAAGGGAGCAAGTGTCTTCGACTATGTAAAATATTTGAATGCCTACATATTTGATTATATGTAATTTAATACCGTAAATGGGTCAGGCATCAACCGATCTCATAACAGGCCCATGAGCCCATCATTTTGACCCATAGAAGAGCTCAATAAGACAACCCACATGACACCTTATAACAATATTTTAGGTCTTGGACATTCCAGTAAATTAATCCCAATTGTATACATGTAATATGCACTCTCTCCAAATATCGATTCCCTGCTTCCTATGTACATAACCATCATGATATTTGTTTGCCCTTATCATTCAGTCACTCATATTATAGGGGTGTAAACGAGCCGAACCTTAGCGAACCAACCCTGGCTCGGTTCATCTCGTTTAACGTACTTTCAGGCTCAGTTTCGATTTGGCTTGATAAAATGAAAATTGTAATCAGGTTCGGTTCCGTTCGGCTCGAGTAAGGTTCATAAAGGTTCGGTTCAGCTCGTTAAAGGTTCGTTTAAAAATAAATGTTGTGCTCACGTTTCCGTTCAAAGGGAAAAATCGTGTTCGGTTCGTTTATTTTCAAATTGAATCTGAATCAAACTTTTAACGAGCTGAATCTAAGTGAATGTCGAACCTGAGAAGTTTATGACAGTCCTAGGTGTGTTTCTTTTCTATATTGATATCCTTTAATAAGTTAGTTGGATCAATCTGGACGAATGCTAAGCATGTGTTAGTTAGGGCATGTTGGCCCATTTGCTGGTTGGGATACAAAATCGCGAGCCATGACTCAGCCCTAGCCCATCAAGCTAAATAGGTCTTAGACTAAGTTACTTTGGATCCGAAAGGACATGGTCTATTGCTCACCCTAGAGCTAGATCTATTTTTTCAACGTATGTATATATGTATTACATGCATATTTGAGAAAATGGACTACCCTCCCAGAGATAGCAACTATCACATCACCTAATAATATTGACTAGTGCTATTTTCAAATGAATCTAACAAGAGAAGATGACTAGTATCAATATATTGCCATCCAATTATCCATTCATTTTGAGATTCCTAACTCTCGGTTAATAATGTTATTCTTTCATATTACCTCCAATTCATATAGTACTATTACAAAGAGATTGATGGGAGGTGGGCAACAAGCTACGCCGCCAATCCTTTTTGGATGGCAAATCCAATTCTTCGAAATACAACATCTATAGATCCGGGAACCATAACATTGTTGTGCATAATTATTTGGACCCTTTTGAGAAGCTCTACTGCTTCTAGTAGCCGAAAATCCGACCGTATTAAACCCAAAAGGAATGAATACATGTTGATTGTCAATACATGCCTTCTCATGCTTACCAACTTTAGCCGAGACAGCTTTCTGTGCAGCGTGTCCCGCAATAAAATCACTCCTTATCGAACTCACCAATGGAGAAACTCCAGTCAAATCAACACATGCATGCTTCCCTCCAGTCCATCCAAATATTAAAACATCTGTCGGTCTGAGTGTCGATCTCCCCTCTTGAGGATCTGTCAGAAAATTCACAGGTGCTTCTTTCTTTGAAGCAACTCCAACATATCTAAGTACATCATAAAGGACATCCCTTACAAAATCATGTCTATATTTAAAATCTGGGAGTTCACGACAATGAACTGCATGCTCCCCAAAGCGTCCAGCATGATTTGTGGCATATTGGGCAAGGTTCATCAGCTGGAAAAAGAAGAATCATAAGACGATACTTGAGTATAGTGCGATACTCAATAGGTGACATATGCATCCCAAGGCCTTCAATAGAAATAGCAAGGAGGAAGTCTTGTGTGTGGTCAGCCTATAAACAACGAAAAATTATTTTTTGCCTAACAGTCATTTCAAACTTAATTTCCATTTCTTCAACAATTTTGCTAAAAAGAGAACTCATCAAGGCATTTTGGGCTTTAGGGGGGACAGTATCCTTGTTAGCAAAACATGTAAAATCGAGAGATGGAAGTGTGGTACGTAGGCCCTCCAAAGCATATAGAAAGTCAGAATCCATACTATGTATCCCATTTTCTCGTAAAATGTGGTCTTGGAGCACCAATGATTGAGCTCTAGAGGCCACAAAAGAATACGAGGAAGCCTCAAGAGCTGAATGAAGACCGAAACCACCAAGTCTGATGGGTAGTGATACCACCCGCCATTGAAGGTCATTAAAGAAAGGGCCTTCACAAACCACAATATCCTCAATAGCTCTGTGAAGCCCTTTGTCAAACCACGTAGCAACTCGTTCCATGTATGCAGGTTGACATGTGCGTAGGCCAAACATGAGCTTGGCAGTGCCCATAAAATATCGTAATAAAAGAAGCTCACTTTGTGGGTCCTCCAATTGAGGGAGTAAATGCATTAAGTCAACAGCTTTTGTGACCCTCATCATAGCGAAGTCTTCAACAAAGTCCTTGTCCCTACTCACTGCACCTCCCAGTAACCTCACTCCCAACAAAGGCCTCCCAATATCCACGGGAAACAACCCTTTGCGGATCTTCTGTCCATCACAAGAAGGCCAAAAAAGTTCGGTTTTTTTATATTCAGCATAAGCCCCATCTCTGGACCCTTGCGATGTATAATGTCAAGCACCTTGGCTACCTCCAAAATATCCCCGATGATAGTCCCATCATAAAGATACCACGCATGGAGAAGGAGCTTACAATTATCTCGTATCTCATGAATAAGGGGGTTCAAGGCAAGAGAAAAAAGAAGTGGACCTAAAGGATCACCTTGCTGCATTCCGGTTGTTGGCCATAAATGATTATCTCCAATATATAATCTGGCTGGTTGAGCATATATAAACTCCACCCATGAAGAAATAGATGGGCATCTCCTCCTAACTTCGAAAGTATCAACGATCTATCTATCATGTTGAAGGCATTAGAGAAATCAACTGTAAGCATGGAGAGAGGCCCGACATGCATTTACTTAAAATTGTCAAAGTTTGATCCCATAATAATGAAGATATTCGAGGTATCGAACTTCTACTTAAAATTAAAAGTTAATGAGGAAGCTAGCTGGCTATCTCCAACTTGTGTGGTTGTCTTTCAATGCATGGTATCAGAGCTAGATATTTAACTTCTACTAAAATTAAAAGCCAAGGAGGTAGATAATTGGCTATGCCCAATATGCATCTCTAATTGTCTCTCCATGTGTGAATGTGTATCTAGTCCTTTTTAAAAATAAATTTATAGAGAATAAGATCATGCAATAGCAACATAATATAATCCCATAAAATTTTGAGATCCTAATCCTCACACGCACATGCACACACACCAATACATGCACGCACACCTCCAATGAGCACATGGATCATTGATAAATTAATAGGCATGTAATCTTAGCATTTCATTTTTTGTATCTTTAATCATCATTAATTACAAAAAACCACTTCATAGTTATAAAAAGTAGTAATTTCAGTTGCTTTATTGCAGATTAAGTAATATAATTCCTTACTCTTTAAAAAGATACTGATTATATATTTTGCAATGTTATGTTTATTTATGACAAATTTTTCATGACATTTTAATACTTTATATTCATTTATTATATACATGTACATATGCTTCACTACTATAGAGTCAAATTTTACAACTTTTAATTAATTTTTACACCTTCATCATTCGGATTTATTTTTTTACAACATCTTCTTTTTCATTTTTACAATTGCATGTTAGTAGTGTAAACTATAAGCTCAAATAATATTTATTTATTACAACTTTGTTATTATTGTGTTTACAAATTATTGTTGACCTCTTTCAAATTCTTTATTATCTTTTACAAATCCTTTTTTACAACTTCGTGGAGGAGAATATGACAGAGTTGTAATAATTATAATGCATGCATATAAAAAATAATGATGTAGTTGTGAATATACCCAATAAATAGTTATTTGTTAGTTCATGCATAAGCATGTATATTTTGATGATAAACAAAACTTGTGCAGCGCTTGTACCTAGATTTAAAGTAAGGAAGTAATTGGACCAAGAAAGAAGCTCAAGCATATGAAGGTTAAGTTTAAGGGAATAAGAAGTTAAGAAGTTCAAAGGAGTTCAAGACCAAGAACTCCAACTTAAGATCAAGAAAGGAACTCAAGCTTATGAAGCAGTCGAACATTTCTTTTATTGAATCATGCATTCTTGCAGTGTTAGTTTATAAAGACCCCTAAAGAGTATTATGCATCTTACATTTCAATATCCTTAACTTTGACATTCATGTCTATCAATTTGATCGAACACCACTGATTGACCAAATTCTTTGCATGATTGATCATCTCTGATCGATCACCTCCTTGTTATGATTGATCAATGTTCAAATTCCATTGTTCATCTAACGATCACTAAATGATAGGTCATCTATTTATTCGACTGATTACTTTTTGAATTATGATCGATAAACCTTTCTTGCATGATAGATCACCTTAGTTTGTGCCTGATAGATCATATGTTATTTAAGGATCCTAGACCTCACTTTTTCAACACAAAACCAAGGCAACAAATCTTTTCTCTTTACTCTTCACTCTATTCTCTAAGAGAAAATTCTAAGAGCTATTTTCTAATCCATTATTCACTCCTACAACTCTGAAGGTCTGCAATCATTTTGCGAGCATGCTCCTCGTTAGCAATATCATTCTAGAGTTTTGTCTCATATTCTTTATTGCATATTTACTTTGATACTCATGTTGTTAGGTTTTGATCAATTGTAACATGATTGCAAGTTGTCAGCATATACAACTTCTTGTAATATAGTTGGGTTACCCGCATAAGTAATCCAATTTAGTTGTAAGACTTGGTTCGCTTAGATTGAAAGCCCAAGTCAGGAGACTCTAACCATGCTTTTTATCTAGGAGGTTCCCACATAAAATAAATGTGCACTTTTAATTTGATTGCTTATCATGTGGCTAAAAGTGCTACATAATGTTGTAGTTGTCTTTGAGAATATTGTGATTGTAGTAATCCAGATCATATAGTCTAATATGTCTCTACACCCCAAAGGTCAAGCAAGATACAACAATATTAATGCCCCTCCCCTCAACCTTTCTCCCTCGCAAACCCTTGTGAGTGGCCCTTCTGCTACCTCCACCGCATACATGCCTCCTCCATCCTTATAGTGGTTGGCCATGTTGCTTGGATCCTATCATGCCAACATGGCTCTTCCTCCTTCCTCGTGGTGGTGTACCATCACTATGGTTCATCACCATTACTACAACATGACACTATTTTCCCTTGTCAATTACCATTCCTGTCGATTGGTATTCCTCTCCATCTCAATATGTGAGGCCATGCCCATCGCTTCACTTATAGTGGTAGATCTGAAACCTATAAGTTTCCATATAAGATCTCCTTGAAGCTCACTAACAAATTTTCGCAGACTCTCCTGAGGCGAAGCTTCTAACTTGGGGAGTAGTGTAGAAGCTCAGTGAAATGAATGTGGTAGTACTGTATTATCGTAGGATCCTGAGTCAGAGATGCCAACTCCCTCCTCTTCAATTCTCCCTAGTGAGAGGGGCATAATTGAGCTTGAAACATTTCTTCAACCGTAGCCTATGGAGCTAGCTCCGGCAATTACTTAGAGATAGCTAGCTCTCTACCATCATCGAGCATGGTCTGCTAGAGAATAGTCAACGAAATACACCCAAAAGTCTGCCATCATGTATTATCCTCAACATTCTGCTAACATCATCCAGCCATGTTTCAGCATTAAAGATGTCTCTATTCCCTTGACATGTGGACTCCTTCCCATCCGGTAAGAGTCCACTATTTTTTGGTACTTAAGAATGTCTCCTCCATTGCTCCTACATCTGGGGTTAGAGTACTTCAATGAAGTGATGGAAACTATATTCTTCTTCAAAAAGCGACAAAACCTTCAACTATTGAATCTCTTCTCTAATGCATGCTACATTTGCCCCATTTCTTGGAGCATTGGCATCACCACATCAATTTTCCTAGCCAAGTCATGATTTATTATGATCCTAGGATGAATCAAGGTAATTGATTAGTTCTTATTCTACTAACATGATGTACATTGTGGAGACTAATTTGTGAATGACAATACTTCTACAGTCAATTATTAAGATATGAGTATCTTAATATATCCCTAGTTTGAATACCACTAATAATCGCTAATTACCATATGGGTTAGTGGAATAATCGAGATTAATATCAATCTGTCACAACCTCGATTTTCGAGTCGTCAGATACTCTCATTCATCAGATTTGGTTACCCAGCAATAACTTTATCTGATAACAATAGCTAACAATTAGAAATAGACTGCAATAAAAATACCATAGAGAAAGTGTGAAAGCTCGTATTTTTGCACTAATTTTTGGAGCACTTTTGACAATTAAAAAATTAAATTGAATTTAGTAGATCTCATCGAAACCTTACCAACGAGACCAAGAACATTGGATTTTGAGCTTCCTAGGTAAAGCTATCGGTGTTTTGAGTTTAATGATCGAGACCTATATATGAAAGGGATCTGAACTGAATCCGAATTTAGACTCATTTTCACATCTTCTTCTATAAATAAGATAGGCTAGGTTGCCCTTTCCAAAAGCTAGCCACCACCACCTCTTATCCTCACCAAAGCACCACCTTATTGGTTAGATTTGTCATCAGAGGGCCATTGTCAACGTCGGAGAAGGTGCTCCAATTGAATATCCGCGACCGCCATTGCACAGGAGAGCTTGAGGTCACCGTCATGCACTTATCCACGCTGCGATCGAGTGGCGGAAACACAGCTTCCACGTGAGAGAAGATTTTGAGGGAACATCCTCGGAGGTAGCGATTTTTTTCTCCTTGCTATTGGGTTCTACACACTTTTTGTCCTATGCTTAGAACATCTTCAGGATCTAGTGTATCATTCTACCACGATTCTAATATGGTCGTTATAGTTTTTTTTTTGGATCTCCTCGTATTTGTATCACTATGCTAAATATTGATTTCAGGTGTAATTCGAATGCTATGATGGCCAACTTGATCCACGTTTTACATTCTTTCTACACTAACATTTTGTGAAAGAAAAAAAAACTGTTAATGTGGATAGCATGCTTAATCTCTTGTGCAAGAGCCACGAAGTTATTAATTATTCATAATATCTTAGGATTTACAATGGAATACTTATGAGGATAATATGAGTAACATTGTTATACATAATCGTTAATACATAGGTCAGATTTTTGAGTTATATGATTTAAACCAGTTGTTATCTATTGATATTCTTTTGAAGTATGAAAGTTGTTTTGGGTCTTTTATAGTACAAATGTTATCAACAAAATCCGTGAGTGATTAGGAGTACCTTATGGACAAATAAGACATGTTTGTGGTATAATTCTTACTGCAATTTTAGTTGAATGTTATGGATTGGCTTAATACGATAAAAATATTTACTGTGCATTTCCAATTATCATCCATAGATAATTATTACATGGTTCAATATGTTCTAATCAGCCAACAACCAATAAAATCATGGAGGTGTGATCGATATATCCATAGAAAGTCACGTGCAAATTAAGATCCACGAGTTATTATGATATCTTCATTAATTTATCTTTTTTTATAATAAACTATTCTCTAATTGTGAATCAATAGCCAACTTTAATCTCTATTTTGACTCCACATTAATACTCGAAAGGGACAGTAAGATATAAATTTTTAAGATATGCTTTGAATATTTGTATCCTCTAATAATAGCCTCCACTCTTGTTGTCGGTTACAAAATATCCATTAAGTCAAACAATCAATGTTGTATCATATTTAACTCACTGGTGAGATGCCTTGAAGGTTGCAACCCCAATAGACAAGTTGGGTGACGTGTTGCATCTAGCATCCCGATAGTATCTAGAATCACTCGATGGAGTAGGTAGGTGATGTAGTTGTCTCTTGCTTTCTCACTTATACATGATATTAGGACTCGGAGTACAATTAGGTGTGTGCATCAAATTCTGTTTCGAGAAATAGTATTGTAAGGGGTGTTCTGAGATGTGGTTTGAAGTTAGAGATGTGAGATTATAATCTTTTCATGTTCTAGTTGAGCAGAGGTCGTTAACGATTATTCAAGATGACTATCAAGTTCCTGCAAAGCGGAGGCCTGCGAGTTGTGTACTTACATGTACTACATTAAATGAGAAATGATTCATGGTCAGATATCAGTAATTGTAATTGTATACCGTTGTGACCTTTTTCCGAAGGGTGGGAATATCAAGATCAACGTGGTAGTTCTCAAACGATGACTAAACTAATAAATAAACTTAATAATCATGTAATTCCTTGTAAATTTGAACAATTTGATCTATTTTTATTTTTAGAATATATGCATGTCACCAGATAGAGTTAAATAATTGTGCATTTATTACCCCTACGTTAGTTACTACAGTATTTTTTCGTTACTGGAAAATTGCTAACGTACCTTCATATGAATCCAACAGGTGTAGCTGACCAACGGCTGCAGCAGTAGCGGCTTTCGAGGAGATCATACCTTCTACATCATACTTGCACCAACAAGGTGTGTTTTACTTAATTAATCTATTTGCTTCTGGATTATGTTTTATTTCTTTCAGAGATAGTGTAATGAGAATATTTGAGTTCAATAGTCATATCTTGTTATCTTATTTTGTGTACATGGACTTGTTGGATATTATTAATGAGAATGAATGAATGTTGCAGTTATATTTTATTTTATATTATCTTCAAGTTATTTTATGTATCTCAAATGTTAATCTAGTGTGCATTAGTTGGTTTGTTGAGTATCAGAGATCATAGACGTATTTGAACCATGGGTCCAATGCTTCTGTCCTGTCGGTTTTGGTAGCCAGAGGGGCCGGGCATAACAAATGGTGTCAGAGCCTGATACTCCATTCGCTCTTTTGTACCTGAGATTATCATCAGTATTTGAAATATTGAATATCATCGAAGTCTTCCGACTTTTACATGAGTTCGAGGAGAATAAATCAAGTCTTGTTGAACATGTCCATTATCTATCTAAGTGTGAAAAAAAATCTAATATAATGATTCTAAGAGGGAATCATGTTGCTTCGTGTTGACCCTGACATTGCACAACTACTTTACTAGTATAGGATGTGTAGAGTATAAAACAACGTAAGGAGGTATCGAAGCAAAGGTTGCTTCAGCAAGACGGCTCCTCTTATCAGCACTCTCATGATGAAGAGGACAATGTTCATCCTTCGGTGTCTTTAGACCCAGAATGATCAGAGGATCTAGAGGCATTGCAAAAATATCAGACGACCTATGTAGCATATCAGAGATCTAAGGTGCCCAAATTCTTTAGCACAAGCATACCAGATGAGGCTGAGCCATGGATAAATCATGTATCCAAATATTGAGGATGATTCATGCGCCTAAAGAGTCTTGGCTAAGATTTGTTGAGTTTTTACTAACGGGTTACGCTGAGCGCTGGTGGTATGCCACCAAGGAACATTCAGAGGATCCCATCACGTTGGGCGCATTTCTTAATGAGTTTTGCGACCGGTTCTACCCTGACCATTATGTAAAAGATTAGAGGAGGTTGTTTGCTGAGATGAAACATGGGTCGATGACGACCCCATAATATCTTATACACTACACTGAGATATCTCGCCACTCACCAGCAACTATTGCTTTTCCTGAAGAGAATTTACATAAGTTTTTATGTGGTTTACATGATGATGTGAAGCATTAGTTGTCCACATTGGATTTCAATTCCGTCAAGGAGGTAGTTGCTAAGGCTACCAAGATGGAGGCAACTCAGAGTCGACTTTAGGGAGGCCAGTCACAGTTCCATCTATAATAGTCGGGGAGATCCATTTATCTATATTTCTACATATCCTATAGAGATTATCGTTTCCACCCAGTGGCGATAACTCCCATAGTTAGCAGATTTGCCCCTGCACCTACTTTGGGGTAGGGTCTGGTGAGTTGTGGTACTGCTTCTTTCTGCTCTTCTACACACTCCCAATGCCACAAGTTAGGAGGCGCTAGCCTTTTTTCCAGATGACATATTAGGTATGGATTGGATCGAGTAGCATCACATGTGTCTTGATTTCTTTGAGAAGATGGTAGTTTTTTGTCTCTCAAGCATACATGTCTTTCAGTTTAACGGACATACCACATATAGTGAGGTGTTGTATGTATCTACGTTGAAGACCCAATAATTTCTCAATCATGGTTGCATAGGTTATCTCGCATATTGTCGTGTCACCTATCCACGATCGTATGATTTAAGATGTCAGAATTGTGCGGGATTTTTCTGATGTATTTCTAGAGGATTTACCTGAATTACCACTAGAGAGGGAGATTGAGTTTGAGATCGCTTTGATACCCTATACACAATCGATCTCCATCCCTCCATATTGAATGACACCAACAAAACTCAGAGATCTCAAGGTGCAATTTCAGGAGCTATTGGAGGAGGGATTTGTTCATCCTAGTACATCACCTTGGGGAGCACTGATCCTCTTCATAACGAAGAAGGATGAATCTATGCTATTATGCATCGATTATATGCAATTGAACAAGAGGATGGTAAAGAACCGTTATCTATTCTCATAAATAAACGATCTTTTTAATTAGTTTCAAGGAGCAAAAGTATTCTCAAAGATTAACCTACGATCGCGTTATCATCAATTGAGGATAAAGGACACATACATGCTTAAGTTTGCTTTTCGCATCAGATATAAACAATACAAATTTGTGGTCATGCCTTTTGGACTCACGAACGAGCCTACCGTGTTCATGGACATGATGAACATTTCCCATCCGTACTTGGATCATTTTTGGTAGTGTTCATTGTTGATATCTTGATCTACTCGATGATGAGAAGAATCATGAGCATCATCTTCACACTATTCTTGAGACACTCAGAGAACACAAGTTGTATGCCAAATACATAAAGTGTAAGTTTTGCATTACCGAGGTAGCTTTCCTCAGTTATGTAATTTCGGGAGCAGGTGTGACAATCGATCCAACAAGGATAGAGGTAGTAATGTCTTGTGAGAAGCCCAAGATAGTTACGGAGATACGTAGTTTCTTAGACCTCACCAGGTACTATAGATGTTTTGTCAAGGGCTTCTCACAGCTAGCCCTACCACTTACCCATTTGACATAGAAGGATATTCCCTTTGTTTGAAGCGATAAGTGTGAGATGAGTTTTCGCACGCTAAAGGAGAGACTGCTCAGTGTTCCGGTTCTCACTCTTCCTTTAAGCACCTTAGACTTCACGGTGTATACTGATGCATCGAATGAGGGTTTAGGAGCATTATGGATGCAACTTGGTCATGTTGTGGCATACACATCACGACAAATAGAGAACCATGAATGGAACTACCCTACTCATGATTTGGAGTTGGTAGTTATAGTCTTCGCATTGAAGATATGGTGTCACTATTTATATGGGATCATATTTGAGATTTTTACAGATTATTAGAGTTTGAAATATATTTTTGATCAACTCGAGTTGAATATGAGGCAAAGACAATGGATGGAGATTTTAAAGGATTACGACGGCACAATCTCTTATCAATGTGGTAGTGGATGCTTTGAGCATGAGAGTGCATACATAGGGCATCGTAGCATGGCTACAAATTTAGGATGTGCTCACGACACTCAATGGATTATGGGACAGAATTGTACATGATCAGTAGATATATCAGAAATTACAAGACACGTTACATAGAAGTTTGAAGGAGGAGTTTTATGGATTCAGAGTCTATGAGTCCACCGTGTGGAAGGGAGACCGTATCTGTGTCCCTAATGATAATGAGTTGAGGAGAGACATCTTAAACGAGGCTTACTATTCTAGATTATCTACCCATCCAAGAAGCACCAAGATGTATATAGACCTCTGTGAGTTCTTATGGTGAAAGGGAATGAAGAGAGATGTTGCAAAACATGTTAACCATTGCCTTACTTGTCAATTGGTGAAGGCAGAGCACAAGCATCCTCTTGGCTTGTTACAACCACTTCCTATCGTGGTGTAGGTATAGGAGAGTATCTCAATGGATTTCATGGCATCCTTACCTTGTACAATAGGCGGATATGATGGTATTCAGGTTATTGTGGACCGGTTTACCAAGTCCGCACATTGCATTCCAGTGAATATGACCTGCACTTCAGTAGATCTGGCCAAATTATACATCCAACATGTTATCCATATGCATGGGACTCCTAGAGAGGTTGTATTCGATAGAGACTCTCATTTTACATCACATTATTGGGGAGAGTTCATGAAGGCCATAAAAACTGAACTATGTCTTAATTCAGCCTATCATCCGCAAATGAATGAACAATCAGAGAGGAGAATTCAGATAATTGAGAACCTACTCTGAGCATGTGCCATTGGCAAGGATCTTAGAAGAATCACCTTCCCTTAGTGGAGTTTACTTATAACAAAAGCTACCATACTAGTATTGGCTTGACACCTTTTGATGCACTGTATGGGTGAAGATGTACCATTCCCTTGTGTTTGCAGGAAGTGGGTGACGAAGTTATTTATTCCACTAAGATAATCTAGGATACAACCATAGCCGTAGAAATGGCTAGAAAGAAATTTTTGACTGCATAGAATCGCTAGAAGAGTTATGTTGATCAGAGGATCCACGATCTCGAGATTGAGTTGGAGATTTTGTATTCTTAAAAATATCTCCAATGAAGGATATTCAAAGATTTGGTGTCAAGGGCAATCGCGTGCCACGGTTCGTTGGTCCTTTCGAAATTTTATACCGTATTGGGAAGGTGGCGTACTGAGTAGCCCTTCCAACACACTTGGTAAGTATGCATGATGTATTCCACGCTCAACCTGCGAAAGTATATAATAGATCATAGGCACATGATTGGCAATAAAGACACTTGTATGTAGAGTCAAACTTATCCTTCCTTGAGGCATATATGCAGATCTTTGACCACGTAGTCAAGAAGCTACGATGGAAAGACATCCCTTTGGTTAATGTATTATGACAAAGTCAGGATGTTGAGGAAGTCACATGGAAGCCTGAAGTAGATATGTGATAGAAATACCAATATGATCACAAAAATCTAGTTCAATTCTCTTTAAGATTTTTATGAGTTTCGTTCTCTTTAAGATTTTTATGCTTGGATACCTGTCTTATTCAAAATATATACATTAGATCCTACGTCTCGAGGACGAGACTTCCTTTTAGATTGTTATGATGTGAAACCTTGTAATTTCGTACAAATTTCTGGAACATTTTTTATCTTTCCAACGAGCTCAAAAACATCAAATTCTGAGCATCCTACCTCAAGTAATCAATGTGTTAAGTTTAATGATCGGGACCCATAAATGGATTCGGAATAGATCCGAACCAGATCTGAATTTGCATTCAGTTTCACCTCTACTTCTATAAATAAGATATGATAGATTGTCCTCTCCAAAACCTAGACACCACCACCTCTTACCCTAAAGAAATCACCACCCTATTAATTAGATTCATCATCGAAGGGTCATCGTCGACATCAACAAAGGTGCTCCAATCGAAGATCTGTGACCATCATCATGTAGGGGTGCTCGAGGTCATTGTCATGCACGTATTCATATTGCGATCGAGTGATGTAACAATTTTTCGCTCCTTGCTATTGACTTCTACACACTTTTTGTCCTATGTTTAGAACATCTTCAGAATCTAATGTATCTTTGTACCACAATTCTAATACGATTGTTATAACCTTTTGTTGGATCACCTCGCATTATTATCACTATGCTAAATATAATTTTTAGGTGCAAATTAAATGCTAAGAGGCCAACTTGATCCATGTTATACATTCTTTTTACATTAACATTTTATGAAAGAAAAAAATTGTTAATGTGGATAACATGCTTAATCTCTTGTGCAAGAGCCCCGAATATATTAATCATTCATAATACCTTACGATTTATAATGGAATACTTATGAGAAATAATTGTATGTAGCCATTAATATTGGTCAAGGTTATATGATTTAAATCAATTATTATCTCTTGATATTGTTTAGAAGTACGAAAGTTGGTATGGGTCTTTTAAAGTACATTCTATTATCAACAAAATCCGTGAGTGATTAGATGTACTTTATGGATAAATAAGATACGTTTCGTGGTATAATTCTTACCAAAAATTTAGCTGAATGTTATGGATTGGATTAATATGATAAAAATATTTATTATGCATTCCCAGCTATTACCCATAGATAACTATTACATGGTTCAATAGGTTCTAATCAGCCCATGGACAATAAAATCATGGAGCTGTTGTGACTGATGATATGAAATCTCATCTCTTTAAGAATAGATAATTGTAGTATAGGAGATGGAAAATGCTTCAATATTATGGAATATTTTAACTTGGTAAGTGTACTAAGGTCGAACTCTGGAAAATATTTTAGTTGCATGATTTTAAATTAATCTAAATGATTAACTCATTGCAATAGAATCTCTATGTTAGAAAATAAAGTGTAAAGAAAAAAATTATAAATAGAGATAAAGAAAAGTATAAATGAACAAAGATAGAAATGAAGAGAAGGATCTTGATGATGAATCTTAATCCAATAAAATATGGTCAATGAACTCCCAAATAATTCACAAATATCTAAAGAATAATCCAAGAAATATTTATCAATTAAAGTCTTTTACAGAGTCAAAGTATCAAATCATGCAATTAATGGAGATCAATATCCAAGTATTTTTTGAAAATTAGATCTCCAAATTCCCTGCACAATAACTCCCTAAAAATAATCCTTAACTAATCAAATATCAAGGATATAATTAATTAAGCCTCACTATTTAATCCATGTAGAAACAGATCAATTTTCTCAAATGAAATTACAAAAATTATGTCAAATTAAGCCTACACATATCAATGCAAACATCAAACAATAATATGCATTAAAAAACTTCTAATATGTTTACAAAATGCTTAGAATTGTATAGCATAAAATTAGCTTCAAAACTACATAAATTATGCAAAATTTTGATTAAAATTGAGAAAGATATTCAATGTTTAAGATCTAGGGACTAAGTGCAAATGACATAAAGTTTCTCTCTCAAAAGACCCCCTTGGAAGACTTATCTATAACAATCAAAAGACGATGGGGGTTCTCTATGCAATTTTCCCAAGAAGGGGGCAAATTTGCAAATACAAAAATTGTAGAGATATTCTGTGCAATTTTCTAGGTCATGCACCTCATGCACGTGACCCGGGAGGCTTAGTGGAGGAGGCTGAGGCTCGTCCGAAGCTCTTGCTTTAGAGCAAACATGGCAGATTCTTGTGGCTTCGACTCGCTTGAGGCTGGAGGCCTGGGTGAGGGAGGATCAGATAGTGGGAGGTTGGCTCCCTAATGTTGATCGATGGATGGAGGGTCCCCATTCAAGAGACATCGGATCTTGAAGATCCAACATCACTCTGTAGGATTTGGGACCTCCTCTTCCTCTGCTAGGGCGGTGGCTCGAGCGCGGTGGAGTCGATGGAGTCTCAGCCCATCTTGATCGGTAGTGTCTCTCCTTTTGATGACCTACAAGAGGATCTTGAAGAATGGTCGTTGGCACGGGCGATAATGGAGCACATGCTCCTCCTGTGTTCAATGGAGGGCACGGTCGGATATGCTCCGTGAAGTTAGTGAACGCAGGATGCAAGGAGGTTCGATCCTCCTTCTCCTTGTAAATCGAGGGGCTTGTAGATGGCTGTGAGCTCCAGATGGTTCTTACTCCTACACATGTTAGTGAAAACCAAGAAGGGGAAGGGGGACGAGCATGGATTCGATGTTAGGTGGAGGAAGGATCTTCGAGCTCCGGCCTTTTCAAGGCCGGAGGTGTGAAGTGGCATGGATGAGTGATATGGATTGAAGTGGCATGGGCGATCGAGGAGTTAGTTGTTGATATGGATTGAGAAGAAGAAGAAGAGTAGGATGAGATGGGTTACTTGAAGTGGTTGTGGGATAGTCAAAGTGTCAATGATCGGATGGAGGTAGATGATCGGAGTAGGAGGTATTTTAGTGTCGCCTGAAGCGGAACTGGAGTCTCCAAAAGGTCCTTGCTCAAAGTCCTTCGGTGATAGGAGGAATAAGCTCAACTATAGCTAGAGCAGCTACACAACCAGATCTCATCGTGGATTGCACTACTGACTACCTCTCATCATCGCTCGATGGGAGTCTCGCCTCTACTATCACATGGGCGACGTCATGGAGCTAGAGGAGGAGTCTTATAGTCGATGGATAAGGTTTCAGCAAGGCGAGAAGGTGTTTTTATAGGGTGTTATTCAGCTAAACCGATGATTCATTATTAGAGTAGATGGCAACAACCATTTCTTTGAACGTGCATATTTTTTATTTTCCAATGGATTTACATGGTTTCATTAATGGAAATTTTTTGATGTAGTGAATAATAGGTTCTGATTGTTCGTCGTGCAAGAATTCTCATTTAGGTAGTTCATCATAATGTTTTGATCTAGGACTTCAATTCTTCCATGTTTCAGAAGTAACATATTGTTCCATGGAGATAAGGTCAAAACTATGGAATAAATAAGTGTTTCCACAACTCTACCACCCGATCAATTATGTTCCACATATCTTTCTAAGGAATGGGAAATCTTTCTTCTAGAAGTTGCGTTCTAGCATTTCGTTTTCCTAATTTCTCTGACTTCCAAACTTGAGGAATTCGTTTGTCAAAACTAACCTACCTCAACAACCCACCTACTAAGGATTGCAACGCTGATCCCACCTTGAGCTAGAATAGTGCAAATAGTCATCTAAAATATAAAATGAAAGGCAATTTATACAAGAGCAAAAAATTAAATAATCAAAGAAAGGCTTTCTCGGGATCTGTAAGCACACACTTGTGTAAAGTAGATCGTTCAACACATATGGCACAAACCCATTTTTGACTGAGGGGTTCAGAGATCAAAGGTGATTGAACGATCGCCCCCCCTAATTACTAGACCGATCTGCTATAATAATTCCATAAACACCTAGCAAAGATATGGCAAACAAATAAAGTAGCCCTATGTTCATATCTGACAATACCATACCATAACCAGAAGGTATAATGGCCTGAGCGACCAGATTTAACATAAATGTATCCACTGGAGCCATTCTAAAAAAGGAGAAATTAGTACTACTTGATTAAATATGTTCTTTTATAATCAATTTCGAACCATATTATGAAGGTTGTAACAATCTGAACGATCCCACTACATCAGACCCTTTCAACGTTGCACAAAAGCCATACCATTACATTCTGCAAGCACAAAAACGGCTGCTCCGAGAAGAAATGGTGCAGTAGTGGAGGTAGCGCAAATGATGAAATGCCATAAACACCTCACAGTGGTGACATTGACTGAACTACTTACCTCATCACAAGACCCACAAGCATGTCCAAGAAATCACGAGGTTTCATCGAACAATTAAACATTTTCGTTGTGTCGACTGCCTCTGCCTTTGGTCTGAATACCTCAGGCAGAGTGAGGTTGACGGAGGGAATATAGAACTCCGTAGCCATACCTAGGTGATGTAGGTAGGAAGCACACTAGCTGCATGCGTTGCATGATTAAACTATTTTTTTACACGTTGGTTGGGTGGACAGTTGATCGGAAGAGGAATTCGATTTACCCGACCAGTAGGAAGGTGACATGTTTATCTTGTGTGACATCACTACAAAGCGAGTGGCTCTCCTAGTTGGGCATCTATGTTACAACACTATAGAAAAAGAGGTGCTTTTTGTGTAACATGCTATGGTCTCAACACCCTGACGAGGTAGTGATTAGTTTCACGTGCTCTAAGCCCAACTCACGTGCAGTTAGGAAGATTGCCCACTATTTGTTTATATAGTTTGAATTTGATTATATTGAGATAGTTTCTTACTTTATATAGTGACTTTTTATGGTCATCTTTGGGGAGTCCACTCAGTGAGCGCTAAGCGGGATCAGAGGTCAGTGACTCCAATCGCCACATAGACACAATACAATTTTTCATTTTCTTTGACCTTTGCATTCAGTTCTTTTTGGTTTAATATGGTATCTACCACTATAGTAGTTTTTCTTATTTACCCATCTCCATTTATCAATTCTCGTTTACCATGTCATTAGTGAGCATTTAGGTCAAGAGAATGTCCATTAAAGGGCCGACGAGGATGGTTGATGGGTGGAGGTTACATGCAAGGTGACATAATGGCTAATGGTGGCGGCAGGATTCGTATATCTGAAGGAGATGGGAAGGGAGTCACAAGCTGGGGCGTATCAAAATAGATGATTTGAGGTAGAAGATGATCTAAGTGATGTTGGATCTCGTGAAATGAGCAGCTCATATGGGGAACGGTGCGCCAATGAAGCACACGTGGTGGGGATGGGATGGACCATGGGATATGACTAGATCCAACGGTCAGGAATGAAGGGTGTTGACCAGTCAAAAGAGCGTGTTAACTAGGGTGTGAGGTGGACAAATGGCCAATGACCATGTGGCATGAAAGTTGACCATAGTTTTGACAAGGAAATAAAAGAGAAGGAAAATAAGAAATAAAATAAAATAAGAGGTCAAATGGAAAAGCAGTGAACATGAAAGTTGTTGATCTCGATGATATATACAACTTTTATGAAGAAAAAAGTAAATAAAGTAAAAAATGCACACAAAATACTTTTGTATAAGGATTAATTACCAATCAATACCCTATATTTTTGTGTTTGTGATTTTTATTTTTATTTTTATTTTTATTAGTGAATTAATATACACACAATATATACATAATTAATATATTTTTTGTATTTTATAGGTTAAGAAAAATGTGGAAAATCATCAAAGATAAAATATGTACAAAATAAATAGGTTCAAACACTTTTGCTTTCTCTAATTTTTTGATTTTTATGGATTTTGTTTCTTAATGTCAAGTTAATTAATGAGTTAAAGATTATATTATAAGAAGAATTAAGTTAAAATACTTAGTATTTGTACATTAAAATAATAAGCTCAAGTCAGACAAAAATTAAGGTCATTTATTTACAGAGAGTAAATGAATCGTGGATTCATCAATGACTGAGTTGTCCACTGAAAGCCAACATGCAAATTAAGATCCACAAGTTATTTTAATATCTTCATTAATTTGTCTTTTTATAATAAATTGAACTTTAATTACGAATCAATAGACAACTTTGATCTCTATCTTGACTCCACATTAGTACTCGGAAAAAGGCCAGTAGAAAGGGTTTTTAAGATCTGCTTTGAATATTTGTATCCTATAATAATCTATGAATAAATTACATGATTAAGGAGGTTAACATAATCTAGCCTCGATGATTAAAGAAAAAATGAAATAGGGATATACATGCTGAGAGTTATATGATTATAACTTTTTCATAACAACCTCCACTTTTTTGTCGTTTACAAAATATCCATTCGGTCATACAATCAATGTTGTATCATGTTTAGCTCATCTATGATAAAATATATTTTCAAAATATTATTTTTAGATGTTACCACGTGAATCGTGTCTAAAGTTTAATAAAATTGAACTTAGAGTAAATGTTAGCATAGAACTTACTAAAAAGTATAATTGAATCACATCTAGTATATGGCAATATTTAGTCCAATAAATTCAAATTCTCAACAATGCACTAATATTGATTCTAATCATTACGTCATTGCATGTATCATTTCTTGAATGATATTTATGGTAATCAGGTAGATCGAGTTGGGTGCCTCAAGGGAAGAGGCATGCACTCTTGGGCCCCGAAGAGATGACTTGAAGGTCGCGACCCCAATAGATGAGTTGGGTGACATATTGCACATAGCATCCTGGTAGTATCCCGAGTCGCTCGGCGAAGTATGTAGGTGGTGCGGTTGACGTTCTTGGTTTTGTACTTATACATGATATTAGGTGTGGCTGCACCAAATTCTATTTCAAGAAATAGTATCGTAAGGGGTGTGTTTTGGGATGTGGTTTAAAGTTGGATATTTTGGATTATAATCTTTTCATGTTCTAGTTGAATAGAGGTCCTTAATGATTACTCAAGATGACTACCAAGTTTCCGCAAAGTAGAGGCCAATGAGTCGCGTACTTGCATGTGCTAAACTAAAATGTGAAATGATTCATGATCGGATATGGGTAATTGTAATTGTATACCATTATGAACTCTAACCAATGGGTGGAAATATCAAGATCAATGTGGTAGTCCTCAAATGATGATTAAATTTATAAGATTAATGATCATGTAATTCATTGAAATTTTTGAACAATTTGGTATATTACAGTTTCTACAATATATGCACATGTCACTAGATAGAGTTAAATACACATACCTTTCTTATCACTGCATTAGTTGTTATAGTGTTTGTCTCGTTACTAGGAAATTTTTCATAACGTTACCCTCGTGTGAACTCAACAGGTATAGCTAACGGCCATAGCATTAGCGGTTTTTGAGGAGGTCGGGCATTCTACGTTATACTCGCACAAACGGGGTATGTTTTGTTTTAGTAATTTTATTGTTTTCTCATTATGTTTTATTTCTTTCATAGACAATGTAATGAGAAGATTTGAGTTTAGTTGTATCTTATTTTGTGGACACGAACTTGTTGGACATTATTAATGAAAATGAATGCATGTTGTGCTTACATTTCATTATATATTATTCTCCTATTGTTTTATATATTTCAAACGTTAATCTAGTATGCATTAGTTGGTTTGCTAAGTATTAGAGATCATGGGCATATTGGACAGTAGGTTCGATGCTCCAGACCCGTCAGTTTCGATAGCCGAAAGGGAGGGGCATTAAAAAACATCCAATATTTTTCCATTCACATGATAAGATTTACGAATCAAACTATCATATCATATCCATTTAAATGTACATAAAGATGAAAAGTAAGGACACCAGAACTAAAGACTACTTGGGTTTAATGGGAAACTATTGATGGTCAGCTGCTAGCTTGCTAATGTCCAGACAATAGTTCACAAGTGTCTACTAGGTTTTTTAAAATGTATAGAGTAGGAAATTTAGAAAGCTCAATATACTAGAAATTTCAATTTATTCTTTATATCTCTTATTTCATTAGGACATATTCATTCTATTCCACGCAAAGGATTAGTACAACGTCACCGATACTATCACAGACTTCGAAGATGCGGATACTTACTGATCGGAGGTAGCCTTGATTTGATGAACTTATGCCATCGTACATTTCTTCAACCAATCCTCCGATGCTACCCTGATAATTTTTCCTTTATTATTTAGGATTTTCAAACCCTCAACATGTTTAACAAGGAAGCACATCGTTCTCGAGGACATGGTTGCTCAAAACCACATGTATTGTGCACATAATTCTTTTTTTATCAGTGACTTAACATGAATGTTATAGTGATCTAGCTGCTATTATACCACCTCATGCCTCCACATGATATGACACCATCTTCAGTAAGGCAATTTATCTGATAGCAGCCAAGTACCACACATAACAAACAATATATTTCATGCATTGAAGTACCATCGCAACCATGTACCACCTAGGTTTGTCCAGCCATATAGATTTATACCAACATACCTACATATTACATGCCCGAGATATATTATCTACTCTAAGTCATCCATGTCGTAGGACACAACCCATCATTAGATCCAATATAAATTATTTCAATTTCACATTATATACTTATACGTATAAATCTTTAGCTTTATTTCTCTGACTAGGGTTGAATATAAATATACATATATAAATATTCATATTTACTTTTACATATTATATCACGAAAAGATCTAACTTTCCATATCATTTATATGTATGCATCACTACATTGATTCAATTTTATCAAATATTTGGGTATGAATCATGAATCAATAATCCCTAATTTCTCAAAATAAGTATGGCAACATTCTTCATAATGAAAGGACATACAATCAAGAAATCAATTTGATTTAATATGAAAATCTAATAGTAAAAGACATGATTCATTACCTAACATATTAGCTTTATCGCATGTCATAACATACTTCGATTGGTGTTCAAATATTATGATTAACAACTTCTAAAATGATTGAAATTTATTTTTCAATTGATAATACGAAAAACATGCAAAGAATGCGCAAAGTACACAAAAATATAGGTTGTCAAAATTTTTTATAGAGTTTTCACTTATATTTGGTGATATTTTAAGGAAAAAAACAAGGATGGAAATAAAATAAAAAGAAGAAATGATGAAGAACTCTGTACCTTGTGTTATGGGTGGTTGGAGCATATTCACTAATGATTATGTCGCCCACAACTAAGTAGGATGTTACTTGTATTTTTACATCATATAGTAGTACTATTACTATATAAGAAAATCAGATAGTCTCATAACATGGGTGAGTGAAGCATGTGAAGACTTACATGTTTACTAACAACACAAGCATCCCCATACAAGCAAGTCTATGCTCAAGTTTCTTCCTTATATTCTAATACTAACATGGAAAAGGAAATGAATTTGAAAGAAATTTCAAAACCTAGATCAAGTTAGATATTATTACCTTCAACCTAAAGCCGACTAGGAGAGGATTGTAACTTTACCATCCTCTTCCTCTTCCTAACAATGCTCCGCCGCTGCTTTGCTACCACCCTCTCCATCTCTGGGCCTCTCAACCTCAATCCTCTGAGGTGGTGTATGGAATGAAATAGTAAAGATTGAATAGGTAGGGGAGGTATTTATAGGCCCCTAACTCGGAAAAATCATGATTTGTATCACATGGCTTTTGTCCAATGGTTTCGCTAATGCTTCATTGGCACTTATAGTGATTAATTAGCACTAAACATGATTAATAATTCTTACTTATAATTAAAAACTCGTAATAAATTATTAATATTCTATAATCATGATTAGTAACTTTAATCACCATTAGTATACTTAATAAAGATTTGTTAGCACTAATGACGATGATTAAGAGTTATAACAACTTACCCAATATCAACCTCTCTTTCTTTCCAAAATTCATAACATTTCAAAATGACATCCGATTTAAATAAAACAAGTTTCATTGGATTCGTCTCTTTGGACCATATCCAACAACAATATTCAAGGTATGGTATGAGGAAATTGATTTTTAAGACTTTAAAGAAAAGATACAGCTCTTTGTAAGATGAATTGCACTTTGACTATAATTGAAAAAGGACACTCTTCACTTTCTTTATTTAGTTATTTCATCAGACCCTTCAACCATATCGTTTCCTTGCAAGCATTTGTTCCCTCCACATATTATGCTTCTATGGTCGAGATGGTCACTATCTTCTATAGTTTAGAGATCCAACTGACGGCTCCACTCCCATGGTAAAAACATACACTGTTGTGCTTTTCTCGCCATCGATATCTTCTGTAAATCTAAGTATACAAAACCTTGAATAGAATTGTCAATATTTTCTTAACAAATGCTATGTTAGAGGTGTCTCTAAGATACATAGAATCCACTTTACTACTTCCCAATGCTCCTCAACAAGTTTCGCCATGATACTACATAGAACTCCCATCGTATTGGAGATGTCTAGTCTTGTGCAAACTATTGCGCACATCAAACTACCAGCAACATACCGGTACGGTATGGTACTTTGAACATGTACTCATGTTCCTCCTTTGTAGTAGGTTCTTTCTCCTTTAAAATTTTGAAGTGTCTAACTAAATGTGTTTGACTGAGTTTTGTATTTTTTATATTAAACCTCTCCAATACCTCCTCATTGTACTTTGATTGAGACAAACTCAACTTCGTGTCCTTCTTGTCTTTGCTAATTTACATTCCAAATATTTTTTTACAGGACCTAAATCCTTTATCTCAACCTTGGATAACATTGCGTCGAGGTTTCTATATCTTCATTGCTAAAGCCGATCCTATAATAAGCATGTAATATACCTACAACAATAGAATGATGTAAGATGTCAAGCTTTTTGAAGTAGCAACAATGGCCAATGTGATACATGGGTAACCCTGTGTTTGTCAACTTTTCTTTTTTCGGCATGATCTTTCGCTCACGTGACCAAGTCATCTATGTCAAATGCTAATATCATACCAGTAAGATACATCATTTATCCTTTCATATAAGCGTGATGCAATATAGGGTTCATTCTTTCTTACCTCGAGTATGAATCAATGATACCTTAGACATTTTCCACGAGTATGCATCGAATTATGTCACCACACTACTTTTTGATATCTATCTAACAGATATGATATTCCTTCTTATACTAGATACCTATCTAACATTTTTCAATTGTAATATGTCTCCACTAAGTTGGGAGAGGTCAATGTCCTATTATTTTATAGCATTCATCATATCCTAGGTACATCTTTCCAAAATCACCTTTCACATAGTTTTGGAGGATGTCCTTTGTAGGATGGTATGAAATGAAGCATCCGAGTCCACAATCCGTGATTCACTTCGAGCATTTGTAAAACACATATCAATGCATAGTTATCTTCATCATCTGTAAGATTTGCTATATTCTTAACTTTGTTATTTTCTCCTTTATTATTTCACGAAGCCTTACAATCTGTCATGTAATGCACCTTTTGGTTACCATTCCAGCATACCATGGATTTCAAATGTCTAGATTGGATCTTCCTTTCCATGACTTTCCTCTAGAATGCTTTTAGTTATTGAAGCTCTATCTTCCTCCCCCTTCCGTACACAAGGAAGAACTTGATGAGTAGTTGTCTCCCAGCATCTTTCGTTGTGCCTCTTCTCACAAAAGAAGACAAACAACATCCTCCAACTTCAACTTCATATAACTAAAAGAGTTGCTCACCGCTACAACTAATGCATTCCAATTGTGAGGTAAACTAGAAAGAAATAGAAGAGATTTACCTCATTATTAATCATGATCTTCATAAACTGCAATTAGTTGATGATACTCTCCAAATCATTCACTTTTGAAGCCACTATAGAGTTCCTACTCATCTTTTGATTGAAAAGTTTCTTCATCAAATACACCTTATTTGATGTGGATGGCTTCTCGAACATCTTTTCAAGGACTTTCGAAAGATTCATTATTGTCGTCTCCATTAAGATATTCGAAATTACAAATAAAGTAAGACTGAGCCTTACCATTCCTAGGGTTTATCAGTATAGGACCTTCCACTCCTCATCCTTCATGACTTCAGGTTTCTTCCCTTCAACTGAAAGATAAAGATCCTTATGGTGAAAAAACATCTTTGATCTTTATCTTCCAAAATGAAAAGTTAGATCCATTGAACATGTCAATCTTGCTCTTCGATTCTTCCACCATATATGTAGAAGTTGATCTTTGAAATAACGACTATGATATTACTTATAATAACAGATCCAATAAAGCACAACACAAATAGAACCATGATCAGAGAAGAGAAGAATGCACAATCGTACAAGACACAGATTTATAATTGTTCAACAATGAACCTACTCAACTTGCTTATACCAAACTCTCTCTTTATTGTTTGAATGATTTGAGATACAATATTTGGTGACCCTAAGGCCCATTTTTAATATAACAAAAAATACCAAAAGTGCTCTGCAATCCATACCTAAGTATTTAATAATCAATATACATGAGAAGAATAAAGCATCTCAGCAATCCAACCCATCAGCTATCAGTCAATTCGGATGAAAGAGGGGGATCAAGCATTTTAACAATTCAACCAATCATCTCTCAACTAATCAAAATGCAGGAGGGGGATCAGTCATCTCAAAAATACAACTCGTTAGCTCTCAAATTAGAAGGCACGAGGGAGATCAACCACATCACTGATCTTCTTCAGTAATTATCAGCTACTCAGTCTTCATAAGATAAATCCCGACAACCCTAGCATAGTCCACATCTATAACTCAGAAAACGTGAGAGTGGGTCATAAGATCAGGTGACTACTACTTGATCCCGGCGCTTCCACGGTGCCCTAGGGAGAGTTACCTTTGGCCCCTAGCACCCTTCCGCCTCCATCGCTTCTCGTCCTCATGACTAGCATCATCGCGCCTCATCCTCAGAACCTAACTTGGGCCCCTAACACCTCGCCCTTGTGCACTCGACCTCCCTGCTTGCTCACAAGACCTCCCAGTGGTCCTCCCCGACCTTGCCCTGGCCCCTCTCGCAACCATTGGCACCGTTAAATCACGCCCACGCCACCACAGGCACCTACGTGCTACCACCAGCACTTGATTTTCCATTGGCATCACTGCCAACACTCCCCCTTGGTATCGCTGCCAGCCCCCCATCCTGTACCCTGGAGCCACCACCAGCCCTCCATTGGCGTCGCTGCCAGCCCCCCTCCCGCTCCTTGGAGTCACCGCCAACCCTCCCTGCGCGACAATGTGGGCTCCTGATTTCTATGTATTGTCTATTATTGCAAGTATAGGCACTTGATGTTCGGTTAAGAATAAGAAACATTCTCTAGGTCACTTCTTCTTGACCTAAGATGCCACCATAACAACCACCGAGACCAAGCCAATGTACCTACTTCTTCTTTCATGGTACATGGTAACTCTATGAAGCTAAAGGGGTCTGAAAATTATGTTCAATGGTCTTGGTCCTTCAAAGTATTTATTGGTGGCCAACACAAAAGCTATGTTCTTACAAAGGACCCGCTTGTAGAAACAGACAAAGACTATGACCTGCTAAGGTGAACAAGATACATCAAGTTATCACCTGGATGACAAACAACGTCGATCCAAATATTGTTACTAATCTTCTTAAGAAATAAATTGCTAAGGCGATGTGGGAAAACCTTGAGCACACATATTATCAAAAGATGACCAAGTCTCGTCTGTCAGATATATACTCGAGGATCTGGTGAGACACTCAGGGATATTCGAGTCTTACTGAGTACTACAGGCTTCTTACAAGCCTATTGAGGAGCTCCTTAACTTTCAACCAGCATGCTGTGATAAAAAATAGGCGAATGTAGTAAATGACAAGTTTATCGATTTCTATCAGGATTGAATCCAAAATACAAAATTGTTAAAGATCAATTTATAATGGCGGACACTCTACCAAGCTTTGATACCATCTTTGGATGCTTACAGGAGCTTGAGGCTCCCATTCAGGCATCTACCAACTAAACTACTATAGTAACAACGACTCATTATGCATCCTCATGATATAGAGGGCGTCAAAGCAACAAGGGTCAAAACTTTGGACGTGGACATGGTCGTGAAACTGAATGTGATCTGAATCTGCACGGGGGCATGATCATGGTCGTGATCGTGATTCCTCTACTGCTAAATATCTAGCTTGTGTACATTGTGGACGCTGGATTCATCCTTCTGACAGGTGTTGGGAAACTTTTGGCATGCGTCCTAATGCCAATAATGCATATGACGAAGCATCTTCTGATGTAATTGAAGATACATATGCTCAACAAACTAGAGGGGTACAAACCCCATTTACTGCCTCTGAATATACTCTTCTATGCTAACTGCTCCAAGATTCTGCTTCCTCTACTGGCAATAATATTGCCTCCGCCTCTTCTTCTGGTCTACCTACTACCTCAGGTACAGAAGCAAACTCAGTCTCTATTTATAAGCATGCATGGATTATTGACTCTAGAGCCTCTACCCATCTGATGGGAGAGGAAAACCTGCTCACGTCTTCCCAACCGTCCTCATCAGTGAAGATTGTTCGTGTTGCTAATGGGGATCATTCCTCAATTACTGATGTTAGTACTATTGATTTCTCTCCCAAGCTGTGATTAACAGATGTTAATTGTGCTCCTACTTTTCCTCTCATCTCCTATCTGTATAGAAGTTCTGTCGTGAACATAACTGCCATGTTATTTTTGACGAGTTATGTTGTTATTTTAAGGACATCCAGACGAGGCAGATCTTTGCTGGGGGATATGAGAGGAACGACCTCTATTACCTCGATATCCCTTCTGATTCAAATTTTATTGATGCAATATCCATCTCCGAAGATCCTCTTCTGTGGCATCTTCGTCTAGGTCATCATTCAGCCAAAGATCTCTCCATGATGTTTGCTGAACTCTTGACACTCAAACCCTTTGAGTGTGAGGCATGTTAGTTCGAGAAGCATTATAGAGCCTCCTTTCCTACACGGACTGTTCATTGTGATATTTGGGGACCCTGTCTCGTTCAAACACTAAGTGGTCATAGACATTTTGATGTCTTTGTGGATGACTATAGTCGATTATCTTGGATCTTCTTATTGAAAAAAACGATCATAAATTCAAAATGTTGTCAAGAATTTGTTTCATTATATCAAAAATATATTCTCCACTACTATGAAAATATTTTGTTCTGCTAATTCCTTGGAATTTACAAACAAAGATCTAACATCCTTTTTTGCCTCCCAGGGCGTCATCCATCAAAAAAATTGCCCATATACCTCTCAACAGAATGGAGTAGCAGAGAGAAAAATAAGACATATTCATGATATTGCCCGATCTCTTCTTACCCAAATGAAGGTTCCCAAGAATTATTGGGGAGATGCTATATTGACTGATGTCCACCTTATAAATAGGGTCCCCTTGACATCACTTAATGGCTCTACTCCCTTCGGCTTACTATACCCAAATGACTCACCCTTCTCTCTGCCTCTGCGGATTTTCAGATGCACAACATTTGTTCACAGTTTTCGTACTCCTGATAAACTTTCTCCTCGTGCGATTAAATGTGTTTTCCTAGGCTACTCTCAATCTCAAAAAGGGTAAAAATGCTATGATCTTTCTATCGATCAATATTACATATCTGTCAATGTCACATTATTTGAACAAACTTCTTTTTTACTCGAGACATGTCAGATATACCATTAGACCTTCCTGCTCCACCGAATGTGTATAAAAGAAATCATGTCTCCGGTCTTGTTCCTATTCCTTTACCTGTTCCTTTATTGCAGGAAAATATGCCAACTTTAAGTGCTCCCACCAATTCTATCTCAGATGATCCTCAAGAGCTTCCCATCGTTCTATGCAAAATCAAGAGGCAATGTACACTTCATCCAATATCTCATTTCACATCTACTAGTAGATTATCATACTCTGACAAAAGACATGCAGATACTCTTATGACAATTTCGGTTCTCAGAGATCATAATAGTGCACTGAAGGATTCTAGATGGTGAAAAGAAATGGATGAAGAAATGGACTCTCTTAATTCCTGAAGGATATGGGATCTTGCGCAGTGTCCCCATGGAACAAAACTCTTGCTTGCCGATGTCTCTATTGACAGACTGAAGGCAAGACTTGTGGCTAAAGTATTTACTACAAAGCAATCTCCAAATGGATCTATGGACAGACTGAAGGCAAGACTTGTGGCTAAAGTCTTTACACAAACATATGGAATTGACTACTTCGAGACCTTCTCACCTGTTGCATGAATGGTCTCCATACGGACCATCCTCTCAGAGGTAGTAAACAAGGGCTGGAATATTTTTCAAGCAGATGTCAAGAATGCATTCCTATACAGTGATCTAGAGGAGGAGATTTACATGATGCAACCTCCAAGATAGAAGTCGAGGGGGAGTATGTATGCTGACTTTACGAAGCAATCTATGGCCTGAATCAAAGATCGAGGGCATGGTTTGATAGACTAAGTACATAAATTAGCACTCTAGGTTCCAGAGAACTACATCTGACTATCTGTTTTGATCAAAAAATGATCATCTGGTACTATTATACTTGTTGTATATGTAGATGATATGGTTGTTACAGGTGACAATGATAAAGGGGTGCTGGAGACTAAAGCTGCTGCAAAAGGTTTTTGTCACAAAGGATCTAGGACAACTTTGCTATTTTCCGGGTATAGAAGTCTTACGTACCAAGAAGGGACTTCATATGTCACAAAGGAATTACTGCCTAAATATACTAACTGAGGCTAGATTACTTGGATGCAAACCCCCTAATATTCCTGTAGAACCAAGGAAACACTCTACCTCTGTTGATCCTCCATTTGAAGACACTACACGATACAAAAGCCTAGTTGGAAAACTATTGTATCTTACTGTTACTATACCAGACACGTCCTATGGTGTGAGCAGAGCTAGCCAATACATGTAGAAATCCTGCTACAACCATTGAGAAAGCATTCTTCCGATCTTCGATATCTGAAGGAATCACATGGACGTGGCTTCTTCTATGGGGCAAATGGATACACTGATGTTGTTGCCTATGCTAATTCTGATTATGCAATCTCAGCTGAGGACCATCGCTCCACTACATGTTATGCTATGATGGTAGGAGGAAACCTTGTCGGAGGAGCAAGAAGCAGATTGTAGTCTCCTGATAAAGTGCAGAGCCAGAATACATGGCTATGGCTCAGGCTACATGTGAAATTACTTGGCTACTTACTTAATTTTTTGCAAGAACTCAACATTTATATCATCACTCCTGTTCCTCTATACCGCGATAACAAATTTGCTACTTGCATTGCCACTAATTATGTATTCCACGAGAGAACCAAACCCATCGAGATTGACTGTCATTTCATTCGTGATGCTGTACGAGGATGAAATATTAAATATTGCTACACCACACATTTCTACAGATCTTCAGCTTGCAGACATATTTACAAAGGCCTTGTCAAAGAAGCGTCTTTCCTTGATTGCTTCCAAGTCGGGCATGATCGATGGATATACTCTAACTTGAGGGGCGTGTTAAAGATTAAAATAGATTCTGTTAAAGATTCACATCAAAAAAAAGATTCTGTTAAAGATTGCGGTAGATTGCGTTATTGAGAGTATATTTTTTAAGAGAATATTCTATAGAGAATATTCTTTGTGGTAGAATATTCTATAGAGAATATTCAATATGGAAGAAGTATATTCTTGTAAACTATAGGGGTATTTATGTATTTTTCTCCTTTGAGCACTCTAGGATTTTGTCCTATAAAGACCCCTAGACAGCTCGAATAAGACAAACCTTTCTATTGTTTCATACTTTCCACATAAGTGATGGATTATATGAAAATAAAGACGTTGAATATATAAGTGAGGGAATTGTAGCACCCCACATAGTCCCATGTCTAATAATCACAAAGTGTGAAGCAAGTAATAAGTAGCGAGAACTTCTAGTAAATAACTTGGACTTAAGCATTTTGTACAGCGGTCAGCAAACCCAGTTAGGACAAAGCCTAAAAATTTGTGAGGTCTATTATTCTTCTATAACAACTTGAGTCGAGAATCAAAACATTCCATCTGGTATCAAAGTGTGCAACCAACATTATTACTAAAAATAAGTGATGGGAAATATAGCAACATCATATAAGTTGGGGAGGTTGTAATACCCCAAGTATATATAGTCCCACATCTAAAAGTCGCAAAGTGTGAGCATGAGTGATTACTACTTGACAACTTGAGTTCAAACATATTGGGTGGTTGTCAATGAGTCTATTTGAGGTCAAACCAAACAAGTTGTTACGACCATTTTTCTTCTACAACAGTCAATGATCTAAGTCTTAAATATTACAAATAAATGTACAATTAGTCGTGATCATGTCAATTCTTTTTAATGCAAAGTAAACTTTATTAACTAGGTAAAAATGATCTCAATAAAAGCATACGTGAAATATATAAGCATTACTCCACTAAAACATAATATGCATCAAGTGAGAGAATGTTGAATTACAATCAATTTCAATTAGGATTTCTCCTCTCAATCCTAATTTTATTGTGGTGTTTTATGATTGAAAATTAATATTATCATAAATTTTAACTTCTAAAGTGTTCACTAACTTCAAATCACTTCAAATCACTTGTGATAACCCCTTTGATGGAGAGTGAATTGAATGGATTGATATGGGCTTCCTCTTTATTTTATTAATGCATCAGGATTTTTCAAAATAAATTATAAGATTCATTTTACATTTTGTTTAAAAAAAGGCAAGAAATAAGAAAGGGAAGGGGGGATAGAAATCCAAATGTTGGTATGATTGTGGAGAGGCCTTCCGTATATGTCGATTCTACCGGGTCCGTAAGAAATAGAAGTATTCATAGGGGTGTAGGCATAAAGTATCCATATGCAAATTCTCCGCGCCTTATTTCCTTCTCGCGCAATGCCGTCCTTCGTTTTAGACGTTAATCTCTCTCTCTCTCTCTCTCTCTCCCCTCTCTCTCTATCGGGCACAAGGAAACCAATGGAGATCCTCCCGACCATCGCCACAAACCGAAGGTGAAGAAGACATGTTCCTCCACATCTAGCGTCTCTCCGATACCATCATACCGGCAATGGGCGGCGGTGGTGGGCATGAAAGAGGAGGCGAAGGTGGGCACGGAGTTGGAGGCGGAGGCGGAGAAGGAGGAGCCGGCGCTGGACACGGAGGCGGCGGGCACGAAGGTGGGGTCGTAGTGGGAGTGAGGGAGCTCGATCAGACACCGACATGGGCTGTCGCATCCGTCGTCTTAGTCATCATCTTGATCTCCATCATCCTCGAGAAAGCCCTACACCGGTTAGGAAAGGTAATGCGAAGATTAATTGTGCCACAAACATTGCAATTTCGGGTGTGGGGTTTGGGTGTTTTTAAATTTGGATTAAAATCCGGCCAAGTCGAGGTGGCCACGAGGATGATTTGGGGCTCTTCACATTGGGGGTTCTTATTTTGCCCCAATAGGCTATAGGAGGATTTGCATTTAGAAGTCTTAAAATTCGGAAAACAGGGACCTTCCCAGACCTTTCTTCTCCAATTAATATTCCACAAAATGAAGCTTTGTTCTCGAGAAGTTGCAGGTAGTAATTTTTTCAGATTATGGGGCTATTTTAGCTGCTCTTTCAAATTATCTTTTACTAGGACTCTATGATCTATAATATAAAGACCCCCAAAGGCAATGAGAAAATGCAACGGATTTTATTTACTTAAAACAATTCGGATTTTTTTATTTGTTATCTTTGCTTATGCTGCATTGTCTGGTCATTGTTATATGCCTTTGATTGTGCCATTTACATCATTGCAGTGGTTCGCAAGTAAAAAGAAATCTGCCATGGTTGAGGCTCTTGAGAAGGTTAAGGGAGGTAAGGCCCATGGATAGTGTATTTTTTCTAACACGCTGTGACATAATTGCCAATTTCAATTCTGCTGCTACTATGTTTTTTAGAATGCAAAGTAAATTGTTGGGCATATGTATTCTTCAGAGTTTGATGGATTCAATGGCTCATTTTTTAGTAGATACGAGCATATCCTTTGTATTCAGCAAAATGGCCACTGTACCACAAATTTATAATTTATGCTTACGATGGTTCTTTTAACCTGTCTTTGCAGAATTGATGGTTCTTGGTTTCATTTCCTTACTGTTGACGTTTGGGCAGAACTACATTTCCAATATCTGCATTACTGAGAAAGCTGCTGACACTATGCTGCCATGTCGTCTTAAACGGGAGACACTGGTAGCGGAGGCCGCTTCTCATGGTCATGGCAAAGAGCATTTGTTGATTGACAGTTTTCACTATTCTAGCCAGAGAAGAATGTTGTCTGGTGGAGGCGGTTCTTCCTGTCCTAAGGTAAGATAATACCAGAACATGGAAATGGTGGTGGAGGCGGTTCTTCTTGTCACCAAGCACTGGATTATCCTTCACTAGCAGGAGCGCAGTCATAAAACTAAGATATCCCGATTTTCCATTTTCTCTTTAACTTTTGACTGCACTAGAAGCCCAATGGGCACCATTTTTTTACAGACGTTTGCTTCAAAAATTATGTTGATTATAAATCATATTACACAAGGTGTTCGTCCGTTTATATCTCCTCATCTTACCTTCATCTCTGTAAAATTCATGTTCTCGATTTTTTAGAATCTATGCATCCAGCTCACTTCTAGTGGTACATAAGTCGCCACCTAAATACTTGCATGTACATATTTTTTTGAAACATGATACATAAGTTATTGCAAACATGTAGAGTCAATATACATATCAGAGTTGAATAGCATACAAAATAAGATTCTGACCAATACAGCAAATAAGTATTTCCAACTTATTATGAGTGGATGTTTCATTTTCTTGTTTTAAAAACTTTTACGTTGTTACCTGATTTTTTTTCCAACAGGGAAAAGTATCTTATGTTTCAACACATGGGCTGCATCAACTGCACATTTTCATTTTCTTCCTTGCAGTCTTCCATGTTGTATACAGTGTCATAACCATGGCTCTCGGAAGAGCGAAGGTAGGAAAAAGAAATTATTTTGTAATCTTTAAATGGATTGTAACACACAAATACAGAGATGATTTCTTGAGTTTTTTTATTTGCACAGATTCGTCTGTGGAAGGATTGGGAGAGAGACATTGTTGCTGCGGAGAGTGAACAAAGTGGTTCGTTCATGTACTTTCAGTCCACAATATAACCCCCCCCCCCCCCCTCTTTTTTCTCAAGGCTGAATCAAAATTTTAACGAATGCAGATCCTACTAAGTTTAGGTTCACCCATGAGACTTCTTTCGTAAGGCTGCACACAAGCTCATGGAATAAGGTCGCTGCAGTATTTTATATGGTAAGAAAAGATCATTTTCATATTTTATTGATGTCCAAGAATTTAGTAATTTCTTCATGAGATACTTTGAAATGTATAGCATCATAACATTTGTTCTGAACATCGACTGCTATCTCATCAACGCAGTCATTGCAACTCCTCACTGAAACCCATAGCATAAGGTTCCATGGAAGTATTTTTTAAAAAATAAAAATAAAAATAATGGGGAAAATGAGGGGGTGGGGGCAAGTTAGCTCCCTAAGGGCAGCCTCCTTTTCCCCATACATGCATGCGTACATGCATGCATGCATATGTACATACGTACGTACATACATACATACATACATACATATAGGGGGCCCTTCCAATGAGGTGGACTTTTCCTGAAATTGAAAAAACTACTACCAAATTTGTAAATTGTGTAATGATTTTGTAAAATAAGAAGTGCATATTGTAAAATAATGATGATCACAGTGTTTTGTAAAATATAGCATCCATATTGTAACTAACATTTATTGCTCAATATAATAATATTTTCATAAATATTTCTTGATATGCATATTATTTTAACATTTATTATTAAATTTATGGAGTTAGAATTTGTAAAATAAATAGGAAAAATACCTAAAATGATGTGGCTTTCCATGCATCCAAGAAAGGCCCACCTCATTGGAAGTTTCTCTCTCTCTCATATATATATATATATGGAAAAAATGGGGCTGCCCCCTGGGGGCAGCCAACATGGCTGCCCCCGCCCCATCGATTTAAAAAAATCCTGTTACCGTTAAAAAATTACTGTCCGGATGGAGGCCGTAGGAGTCTTTGTTTCTGACGAAATTCGAATGGTATATAGGAGGGATATAGGGATGAATGTAAATGGTGTTATTTTTCAAAAAAAATAAAAAATTTTGCCCAAATAAGGCGGGGGCAGCCATGTTGGCTGCCCCTAGGGGGCAGCCACATATGACCCTATATATATATATAGAGAGAGAGAGAGAGAGGAGTGATCCTATGAGAGCAAAAAATTGTGAGAGCATGAGAGGAATGATTCTGGACCACATGATTCTGTTTTCTCTCTCCTGGTCTTCTCTCTCATGGGTGGATCATGTGGCCCAGAATCATCCCTCTCATGCTCTCACAACTTTTTGCTCTCATAGGATCACTCCTCTCTCTCTCTATATATATATAGGGATAAATGGGGCTGCCCCCTAGGGGAGCTAACTTAGCTCCCCCCGTCCCATTTTCATCATTTTTTTATTTTTTTGAAAACTTCTTCCATGAATATTCATCATTATATCCATATATTATGCTATTCAAATTTTGTGCGAAACAGAGACTCCTACGGCCTCGATCCAGACAGTCATTTTTTAACGGTAACAGGATTTTTTAAATCGATCCTGTCTGGATGGAGGTCGTAGGAGTCTCTATTTCGCATGAAATTCGATTGACATAATATAGGGATTTAATAATGAATTTACACGATTTTAGATTTCAAAAAAAATAAAAAAATGTGAAAAAGGGGTGGGGGAGCTAAGTTAGCTCCCCCTAGGGGGCATACACATTTTTCCCATATATATATTCTGTGCCCATTTGAGATGAGATGAGCCCACTCATATTTTACCAATATTTTCCATCATTTTGAGTTCAATGCTTATTTATTTACAGTTGTTATATTATATTCTTACTATTAGTAACTATTTTCATATAAAGAAGATCTTAGATACACAAGAAATGGTCATTAGTAAGAATAAAAATGTGAGTAGTAATACAAATAATGATACAATCATTTTGTACGAATTTAAGGTTTTTTTCTGAAAATAGTTACTAGTAGTAAGAATATAATATAACACTTGTAAACAAATACCTATTAAGCTCAAAAAGATAGGAAATAATGGTAAAAAATGAGTGGGCTCATCTCATCTCAAATGGGCACAGGGCTCATTGGATAATTTTCCTATGTGTGTGTGTGTGTGTGTGTGTGTGCGTGCGTGTGTGTGTGTGTGTTTGTGCGTGTGTGTATGTGTGTTGGGTATTTGTATGTATGTATGTAAATCGCCCCCAACTCTCTCATAAAGAACAATAGTACACAAAGAAGAAGAATAACTCATCCCTCAGTGGGTTTATATAGTACACTTGTACATAAAAATATCCTTGAAAATATGCATATTCCCAAATCATCCTAAACATGCAAATTCATATGCAGAGACCCATTATGCTGTATGGATTTGAATGTTAGCCTGTGAACCGTAGACACGTACATAGAATGGAAGTAGCAGAAATGAACATGCTAAGGTGGATGTATGGACACACACACACACACACAGACAGAGAGAGAGAGATCATATTCATAATGATGCAATTAGAGGGAAAGTTAGTGTAGCTCCTATCTAGGATAAGGTTCGAGAAAACTGCTTAAGGTGGTTTGACCATTTGCAAAGAAGGTAGGATGGTGCACCAGTTAGGAGATGCGAATTTTGGGATGTTGATCCAGGTAAGAGGGGACGAGGAAGGCCCAATAAGTGTTGAAATGTGGCTATAGAAATGGATATAAGATTTTTGGATCTAAGTTTGAGATTGACCCAAGATAGATTTGAATGGAGGCAAAGAATCCATGTAGCCCGCCCTACTTAATGTGGGAAAAGTCCTTGTTATTGTTGTTTATCCCAAACAGGCAAATTCATAAATCTCCCTAGATATGAGACCACTTCCAGAGTTAGTTGATAATGGATGCATGATTATAATTCACCATGTAACAAGATGTATTCAGAGCTTCAACCTAGAATGCCATATCTGGGTCAACGTTTGAAAGCATTCATCTACTCTCTCCAAGAGCGTAATGTTTGTTCAATATGTAACATCATTTGTGTGGAAAAGGGAAAAGAAATCGTGTAGTTCATGCGACCTTAGGACTCCTATATGGGAGAAAAACCCTATGGGAAAATTACATAAAGGAGACAGATTAATAATAAATATAAATAAATGACAAATAAATACAAGTATGTCAACACTCCCCCTCAAGTTGGAACATGTATATCTATCACACTCTGTTGGAACAACAACAATGGAATGTGCCTCTAGCAAGTTCTTTGGTGAACATATTTGCAGACTGATCTCCTGAAGTAATATGAGAAGTGGAGATAAATCCCTTCTGAATCATATCTCGAGTGTAGTGGCAGTTTACCTCGATGTGCTTGGTTCATTCGTGGAAGGTTGGATTATTGGCTATGAATTTGGTGGCATGGTTGTCGCATTGAAGGTGCATGGGAAGTGGCACCTCAATAGTCAGGTCAGTCGGGACGGATTTGCCCGACACCATCTATGTGATACCTTGTGCAATAGCCATATGTTCTGATTTGACACTAGATCTAGCAACAACCGTCTGTTTCTTACTCTTTCCATGAAACAAGTGAACTTCCTACAAAGACAGTGTAGCTTGAAGTAGACTTCCTGTCTTTGGGGCATCCTGCATAATCTGCATTAGGGCAAGCTGTAACTGTAAGGGATGCATCTCTACTGAGCAAGAGTCCTATACCGGAGAAGCCTTAAAATATCTCAATATCATGTGTACAACATCCAAATGTATTTGTCTAGGCCACTCCATAAACTGGCTAACTCTACTCACTGCGAACGATATATCAGGTTCGATAATGGTGACATATAAAAGCTTCCCCACGAACTCTCTATATCGTCTCTTATCAACCTCCTCAGCGTCGTCATCGTAGAGTTTAATATTAAGATCCATGGGAGTAGTAATATGTCTACATCCTACCATACATGTCTTAGTTAGGAGATCAATAACATACTTTCTTTTCATCATCATCATGCCACACTGGTTCCTAATAAATTCAAGGCCAAGAAAATAATAATGAGTGCCAAGGTCTTTGGTCACAAATTTCTATCCAAGGAAATCCTTAGCTTCCTGAATACCCTGATTATCATCCTTTGTAACAATGATATTATACACAAACCAAAATAGCAATGGTACCTCTCTGGGATATTTGAATAAAAAAGGAGTGATCTACGGTTGATCTAATAAAACCTGATGCTCAATCAACTCAAAGAGCTTTTGGAACCAATCCCTCAGACTCTGCTTAAGGTCATGGATAGCCTCATGAAGTCTTCAAATCATATGAGACTCCTCTTAGCAGCAAAACCCAATGGCTTCTAAATGTTGACTTCCTCCAACAAGTCACCATACAAGAATGCATTCTTGACATCCAACTGAAAAAGAGGCCAATCACATATCACAACAACATAAATAAGAATCCTCGATGTAGAATGATGAGCAACAAGAAAAAACTTATCCTGATAGTCCACTCCATATGTCTGGGTGAACCCACGAGCAACAAGTCTTGCCTTGTACCCGCAATACCATCTGCACGGTGTTTCATTGTAAACACCCACTTGCTTCCCACAACATTTTGAGGGGTTGGCGAACGGGGGTTCTTCCTAGAGAAGTAGGAACAATACTCCATGTGCCTTGAGACTATAACATAGCCATCTCTTCCTCCATATCAAGGTGCCACTGACTAATCTGTAATACCTCCTGATATGTCAGTGGTACATCCATGATATATAGCCCAAAAACAAACCTTTGAAACTCCTCTAAGAGATATGCAGACGAGAAACACATGAAGCAATAGGGTATCTAGCATAGGTAAGCCTCTGCTTCTATAAGGCAATGGTCATGTCAAGGTCCTCAGTCTCCTTAGTGATTGAGACAAGGATATCTATATCTACCTGCTCATCCTGTTGTAAGTGCAAATCACCAATGCCGTCAGTAGAACCCAAGTGCTCAGAACATACCTCGGACGTGCTGGATGATGGAGGAGGCTCATGAGAATGAGGTCTCCGTGTATAAACCTGTGGAAAAATGATAGAGGTTGTGGTGAAGACGGTGGAGGAGGTGGTGGTGGTGAGGATGGTGGTGAAGGAGTGAGAGGTGTAGGAGTCATGGGCATGGTAGATGAAATTGGAAAAAGAGGCATGTATACCTCTTCTCCAGACTGTAAAGGAAGTAACCTATCACATGCATGAGAGAAAAACATAATAGATTCAAAGAAAGTGACATTCGCAATAACATAATATTTCTGTTGAACAAGATCAAAACAATGATATCCCTTTTGAGTCTTGGAGTACCCTACAGACACACTTGATAGCTCTAGGAGAGTGCTTCTCATGGCCAGGAGATGTATGATGAACAAAGGCAACTGAACCAAATACATGAGGAGTGACGGCGAAAAGATCCCTCTTGGCAAACATAATCAACAATGGAATCTTCTCTCCACCATAGATGATGCATGCGATTCACCAGTTAACAAGCGGTTAGAACCATATCTCCCTGATAGGAATAAGGAGTATGACTCTGAATTAAGAGGGTTCTGTGAAGTCAAAAAGGTGATGATGTTTCCATTCAGCCACCCCATTTTATTGGGATGTATACACACACGAATTTTTATGAACACCGCCAAGAGTTCTGAAAAATTGTGAACATTGTAAAATATAGAATTCTAAGGCATTATCAGAACAAATATGCTTGACATTAGCGGAAAAAATATTCTTTATTTCATTTATAAAGGACTGAATAATATGATCAACATCAGGCTTATTTTTAAGTAGAAGTACCTTACATAATTTGGAAAAATCAACTATAACAAGATAAAATATGTGTCCTGATGTTTAGGGATATGACTTGGACCCTAAATATCAAGATAGATTAACTCAAAAATACTATGACTACTACGACTCCGAGACTGAAAAGTAGACCGGTGGTGATTCCTAAGCTAACAAGCCTTGCACTGGAGGGTAGGGTAATAAGAAATCCGAGGAAGCACGTGACATACCTTCTGCAGAGGAAGGTAACCAAACCAGAGGTGCCATACATAAAGAGAAACTGATCTAGTGTGAATGGTTGATGCACCAACATATGAGAATTGAACCAGTCTATAGAGACATTCTTGCTCATGACCAGATCCAATCACCCTGCTCGTAAGAATGTCCTAAAACACAAGATAAGATAGATCAAATGTGGCACAACAATGTAATCTTTGGCGAGTTGACTAATAGATAATAAATTCATAGAAAAATCAGGAACATGAAGAACTTTTTGTAGACTCATTGTTGAAGTCAATTGAATCTCCCCTTGTCTTGTAATGGAAGAGTGGATCCCATATGATATCACTACAGATCTGTTCGGCAGTGTTGATCTATATGAGCTAAACTGTCCTCTATCAGCACATAGGTGATGTGAAGCTCATGAATCCATAATCTAATCAGATAAATCTGCTCTATAACAGTTAGTAAAGGCATATGCAGTACACGATGTGGTGGTAGATGCCGACACAACTACCTATGAAGACCCTAAAGGAGTAGTAGAGGACCCAGATGCATGCATAATCTCTCTTAGTCTTGCCATAAGTTCATCGAACCTCTAATCATATGCAGGAGGAGGAACACTAAATAGATGAGCCGGCTCTTTAACACGAGCTAAATAAGGAAAGCCATACTTGGAGTAGCATGTATCCTTAGAATGACCTGGCTTGTGGCAATAAGAGAACGGGTGATGAGATCGATTGCTCCCTCCCTTACCACAGGTACTACGCTCTCGGTATTATATAGAACTCCCTCTACCACAAAATGCAACCATAACTGAGGAGGTCAATGATTGCTGAGTAGCACCACCTAATGCTATAGGGAGCCTACTCAACCTATAATATGCCTTCTCCATTGGAGGTATAATGTCATCAGTAAAGATCTATGATCGAGTTGCATCATATTTAGGATTAGAACTGTTAGATCGACTCCAATCATCATCGAATCTTTGTAAGCCTTGAATGTTCTGGTGAAGCAGGAAAGGGAATGAAACTATAAAGCTTCTCAAACAAACCCCTGAGAGAAGTGTAAAAGGTATGAATAGGACATCCATTTTGCTTAATGTGAAGATATCATACTGAAGTTTTAGTATTTTTGTTTCATTCTTCGCATGCGAGTAAGTAGCGATGAGAATGTCCCACATAACCTTCATTATAGGATAACACAAAATATCATTGGCTATCACCATGGACATCATCCTAAATAACCAGACACACGCATATGCATCATCTGCCTCCCATGAGGCATTAACCCTAGTCTGGTTAGTTTGTTCACCATATGTCAGAATGTGCTTCTTGTCGTTGCATTACATTAGGCTCATGAATTGCATAACCTGTATATCATAATTAATCTCATCCACCTTGACAATAGGTGTTGGACTTTTGAAGGCACACGAGGATGAGATGTCGACTTTGGAGTCGACCCTGGTGTCTGACATGATGACAACAACGTTGAAGACAGAGGTTGTAGACAAAGACATATGCATCTACAAAGTCATATATGAAGATGGTTGTGGGTGTAGGCTCATACCACAACCTCTTTCATCTGTTAGAGGCTCTTCTGGGTAACTAGAATTGTTTTAGATGATTAAACAACACTCTAAAACTCCAAAATATGACTGAATAGAGGACTAAATTGCTCTTTGGAAGTGATTTTCAGACCTCAACGGACAATGAAGAGAACCACTAGGGCGCCACGGATATTGCTACCAATAAGAAAGGGAAGAAAGACCTCTTTATGGTGGTGGCGACATCCATAGTGTTGCCGCTACTGTGCATCACTGGCAGCGACGATAGTGCTGGCCTCTGACTTCTGCTGTTGCCGAACAAGAAGGGGAAAAGTCCCCTTAGGGTTTTAGTGGGGAACAATGGCTAGCACACAGGCTTTGGTCTAGGATCATTTTTCTGATACCACATGGAAAGAGAAAAAGAAATTGTGTGGTTCATTGCGACCCTAGGACTCTCTTATATAAAAAAAGCCATATGAGAAAATTACATAAAGGGGATAAAGGGGACAGAGAAATAAGAAATATAAATAAAGGATAAATAAATGCAACTATCTCAACAATTTGTTTATGGTGTATCATTGATAATGTGGTGTCATGCAAGACCCCTATCCTTGTAGAACCATTTAAACTTTGATGAACACAACTCTAAGCCATATCAGAATGCAAATACTTGACCTTCTTTGAAGTCTAATTCTCCATCAAGATCTTCCACTGTCTGAAAGTCTTCAATGCATTGCTCTTGTAATTTATTATGAAAATCCAAACTATCCAGGAATATCTATTGAAAATATATATCTAACACCTCCTAAAGATAGAGAAGGGTAAGGCCCAATAACACACACATCACTTTCATCTTCTGAATTGCCTTACTTAACTACTTCTTGTATTTTTTTCAACCACTTAATGCTCTTAGAACTCCAACTTGGATCCTTTAATATATTTGAGATCTTTCTATTGATAATATCCACCCCTAACAGAATTAGTTATTATAGACCCTTGTATAATACACATGGTCTTTTCCTTGATTCTTTGGATGGAAAATTTCCTTTCTTTTCCACTTTTAAAACTCCTCATAGACCATTGTAGCTATACCATTAAATCTTAAGACTTCAGGGATTCTTCCTCAAATTTGGAATATGACAAACTTACGATACTATCATCACCATCCCGTCATACATTTTGATTTTCATAAGAGCTATGCAAATGATTTTGAATGGTAAATATTTCCACATAATGCTACTTCTAACATTGGTGTTCCTGTGGTTAGAACCAATATCTAGAAGGGGTCACATAATATGAACAATCAGAATCAAGAATCCATGTATCTTCGAGATACATTTGTTCCATACTAATCATATAATCTTTATCTGACTCTTCTCCTTGAGACACTATGGCGATCATGTTTGTAACATCCTGAGCCTAGAATCAAGCCATTATGAGGATAACTAGCTCTCATAACTTATTGAAACTAAGCCTAGCTGGACCCATTGATCACAACCAAAAAATTTTAAGCCCAAGTTGTGAAGTAGTACTCCCTGTTACTTATAACCCACTCCCACTCTTTGTATTACCATATATGTGACTATGTTTGGGGTGCTACAATCTCCCTTGCATATATGATCAACGCCCACCTTGTTGCCATACGACCCATCACTTGTTCCCAGTAATAGTTGTGTTGCACGCTTTGTGTAGACCTGTCCTATCTCTTTGGTGGGGGTTGCTCCACATCATGGGTATCCTTTTCCACTATTAGAGGGGATTTGCTTGGGTATCACTTATAACATATGGACCTCATCCTAAACCGTTGAGGAGGAGAATTGGCCCTTATAACTTGTTGGGTTCATGCCTAACTAGATTCATTGTTCAACACTCAAAATGCTTAAGCTGAAGTTGTATAGTAGTAGCCCCTACTACTTATAACCTACTCTCACACTTTGTGAGTATGATATGGGATTATGTTTCAGGTGTTTCGATCTCCTCTAGTTATATTTACAACGTCATCATTGTCTTCATTAACAACTAGACCTCCTCTGCTTAGCTTTTAAAAGAAATAGCTTAGTAGCAAGGTAAATAATTTATGTCAGGGAGGGGATTGCTGCATGCTTTTAGACATAACATACCCTCGCGATCTTCACCCATGGTGAACCCCTTGACCTTCCTCTACGTGGTAGCTACTACCCAACCTCCTTCATACACGGATACCTGAAGGACAAAGAATATGAAAAAGGAGGGTCACAAATGTTATAAAATATATATTAAACACACCTTGTGTAACGCCCCATCTCGGTAGGAGCGCATCTCAATGCCCAATCACAATTATTACCCAACAATAGTTATATACAACCTGCATGATAAAACATTCATACAAAAAAATGACAGGAGAAAATATCCATTCAATATAAAACCGTCCACCGCTTAAGATGACAGGAATAATCCAAGATCTTATTATTACATCACCAATAAAGGAAAAAAGGAAAGACAAACAAGAAATCGGTTCCACTGGGTATCAACCTCCGAAATGATTCTCAACTGTGCTGCCAAAAACTCTCGCCTCGATCTTCTGCTCAAGATTTTCTGTTGGATTTCAAAGAGGGGTAACTTGTTAGTCAAATGACCCAGTAAAGATATACCAATAATTTATAAATGAAAGAAAATTTAGGTAGGCAATGCAAGTGCAGTAACTACAGAGATATAATGAAAAACATTCTAAGAAACTCAAGTAGAAAGCCTCTAATTAAGTTACTTGCAACGATAGATTTTTGACAATTATATAATTAATCCACTTCTAAGTTCTTTGGTCTAGCTTATTTATTTATTTATTAATCTTGGAGGCACCTGTCAAAGGAGAAAGTCTATACTATGGATGAAACATGCATCGCTTCATTTAGAGTACAGACTAAGACCTGTGAGCAAGCACGACCCTTCAGCTAGTCTGGTGGATAGTACTCTAACACTCGAGATGCGAGGCATATAGCTCATAGAACCATGATTCTATCAACTAAGTCTGCCAGGGGAGTCTTGCTCGCCCTAAACCAATAGTCATAAACAGATCTGCATGGTGCGATGCATACGTGCATCCACCCAAACTTTCCAGAGTACCTACCACCACCCCACTTTGTGATGCCCCTCGAGTGGGGGTGACTCACCGTCGATTCATCCGGACCGCAAGGGTGTGCACCCACCTTGTGGTATAATATTTCCATAATCAAGCATTAAAAAAAGACCCTGATGACATAAATCATTTCATTAGAACAAATTCAATGAACATTCACAAGTATAATAGTACAATGTCCCTAACGTCATTGGTTTTTTTTCTTTTTTTTTTCTTTTCCAGCTGCTTAGACAAAACCCGAGCACCATAATCTCATGCAAACTACAAGTACTATAACCAGGCGAACTTTCGTTTACTTTTTAGGGCATATGCCATATAGAGCAATTTGTTCTCGTATTTCGATCATGGAATACATAAGTTATCGTTCTCAAATTGTATAACTTAATCATATAGTGATGTGACACCAATCATACGTATAAAGAATATTAATGATATCTACGGTTGTGTGTGGTTGAAACAAAGCAACACCAACATCTAGTACTTGTATATAAGTAATACACATGATTGAGACACTAAAATTCCACATATCCTATATACAAAAAAAAATAAAATATAGGTTCTCATTATTCCTGGAATAAGAGAATCTAAATAATAATATTCAAGATACTGTTCAACATTTTGAAAAAAAATGTTAAACCATATAGATATATAACTAGTCCTTCCTAAAAGATGACACTAAAGATTATATGTATTGCATGGTCTGGGAAGAAAATGGCCTAGTAGTAATATTCATGATAATTTATATTAACATTCCTAATATGATCACATAGTGTTACAATGTAAGAATGCTAAATTATTGACGAGAGATGCTCGCCTTATTCTATATATAGAAATAGAATATCTAGGACAACCGGAATTCCTATTACGCGTGGGAGTAATAAAATAAGAAAGAATTAGCACTAATGCTCTCTATATAGTATGTTAAATACAGTTGGGTACAGTTTTAACACCTCGTAGACATATTAAATTTCTTTGACGGAAAAGAAATTCCTAAATTTTTTTGGTCAACACTAAATAATACTAGAGATTAATTGGATACAACGTCTAATATGTCAATTTCACGAATACTAGAACTTACATTGTGTTCTCTGCCACCCTTACGTTATATGATCCGTAAAATTCTGTCTTCTAACTGGTGGATTATATTCCATGTGTCATAAATTCTTAAAATCGAAGGGTAAATGAAACTTATGCATCCTTGTAGACATACATTATGCACCTCAAATTATTCTCCCATTAACTTTGTCCATGTATGCACGCTACCATGTACAATGTAATTTATAGACAATATGATAAATTTAAGCATCAAAATAAATCAGCATGAATTTACATCAAGACTCGCACAAGTGCATCACGTATATGTAGACATGGAAGGACTGTAGGCATATGTGATATATGTCTTATACTCAACACCCGTGTGTGCGTGTATATGCATATTATATTATATGTATCTCTGGTTACAACATTGGTCGAGCATAATACACACATAATAATATAATATACAGGGTTAAAGGTGGATATATAAGTGTATATAATACAGAAGATAAATTCTTTCTTTTTTTTAAACAAGTAGATCCGCAGGAAAAGGGTTTGTTTCCAAGTTATACCAACAGCAAGGGGCAATCCTAGGGTCGGATCAAATTGGAAAACAATCCCCAAAAACACGTTCTCCATAATCATGAGAAACAACGATTGGAAGGGAGAAGGTTGAGATCCGTTACCTAAATGTGAGTCCTTTGATCCGTGCATGCGGTCAACGACCTGAACTAAGCGGCGCCTTTCCCTTGCAACGACGTTCTTCCTCCTCATCTTGTAGTGAAACTCCGAAGCTTCGTGTCTCGCCAAAGGAAGGACCCTCTTGCTCTTCTCTCTCTAGAGAAGAAGGATGAAGAATCAATTTTTGAAGAAGGGTGAGAATGGAAGGAGATAAAATGGATCTTAAAGATCATTCAAGGGTGGAATAAGGAAGTATGATTGTCAATTTTGAGGTGAATAATACTCCAAAATATCTCGCCAACATGTAGAACAAAATCAAAATCCGTGGGTCCAATTTCCATAAATGTCGTCGACCATAGTTCACTAAAAATGACATAACTTCCGCATACGGACTCGGATTCGCGCATTTTTGGTCTCGTTGGAAAGCTTGCGACGAGACGCTTTTATTGTATATGTTTTAGAATTTTATAAAAGCCGAAATTTCCGAGGTGCTACACCTTGATTTTAACAAATCATTGTTTGGTTCATCTAATATCATGTCAACTAATAGATGGGCACAATTGTTAATCATGGAAGAACATAAGGTCACACATGCTATTACAAAAAAGGTAAGGATATAAGTGTATCTGCAGAGTCTCTGAGGAACACAAGTGTAAAAATCCTAATTATTCTTATATCATGAATATTATGCCAAGTTATTAGCATAAAGAATAATTTTCTTTTCCATGAAAATATAAATTATAAAAAATGATCATGCATGCTTTCATATGTATTTAATACATGTGTTTTTCCATTTATTATAAATTAGAACTTGATAATATTTTAATTTATTTGAATAGTATAGACACCTCATTTTTACAATAAAATTCCATATACAACTAAGCAATACAATCAGGTTACACATTTGTCTCAATCTGATTGAATCATGTGCTCATTGAAAAATTATCATGTGTGTGTGTAAACACAAGATTCACTGATTTCTTGTCCCATTTTTATGTATAAGATTGATTATTGATGCATATGTATTTCTTTTTTAAATCTTTAAAGTTAAATTTCTATTATTAAGTGCCACCAATGGCTCTAAATTGGTAATAATCACCGTTCCTTTGTGTGGGTAGCTTGGAAGTCGATGATTTATGAACTTATGATGCCTATTTCTCGTAGGTTAGTTTCTTTCGCCAATTTTTTAGGTCTGTCCGCAAAGCAGATTACCAGGCAATGCGCCATGGCTTTATAAGCGTGAGTTTTATTTTCCAACTGCAAATCTATATCATTCCATATAGTTTTCTGTAATTTTATTTTATTTATAACATGTGCAGGTTCATTTAGCACCAGGTAGTAAATTTGACTTCCAGAGGTACATCAAAAGATCAATGGAGGATGATTTCAAGGTAGTAGTTGGGATCAGGTAAAATTTAATCTTTTTGTTTAAAATGTTGGTGTGTTTTTATTAATAAATAGTGTATCATTGTTTTGGAAATATTTCGCAAGCAAATATATTTCCCAAATAAATTCTTAGTGACTTAATTTATTTTACCTAGAGTGCTATATAAACTTCTAGGGTTAGAGTTCTTTGTATCCTCTATATTTTCTTCTCTATAAATACTGAAACCAATATAAATTGGTACTCAGTCAGTGGGGTCACTAACTAAAGATTAATCGGCAGTCGGGCGACTAATCGGATTTAGTCAGCCCTTAGTCGATTTTAATTTTTTATTTATTTATAATATATAAATCATTTTGTCTACATATATTCTTATGTATTTGCAATATGAATCATTTTTACATATATTCTTATATATTTGCATAGATTTGAACATTTTCTATACTACTATAATGAAACAAAAGGAATAATTGACTTTAAATATAACATTAAGCATATTAGAATAGGTTTGATTTAAAAAAATAAAAAACAAAAAACCTCTATGTAAAAGTCGGCCGAGTAGTCGAACCGATTAGTCAGGTTGACCGACTAATGACCGACTAGGCCTAGTCGAGTCAGCTACCCCCCCCCCTCGACTCGACTAGTCGGCTTAGTCGACCGACTTTTACAACAATGGCCAGAACAACCTTATCAATTTCAATACTATCATGATAACTTTATAACGATGACACTAAGAAGGGTAGATTATGCCATATGTATTTTTCTATATAAATATTAGTAATCATTTCAAACTCCTATTTAGAAATCTGATCAAGGATGTCTAGGTTTTTTAATGATATTTTGTATCCTTTTTTCATAAATTACTTATGTTCTAGTATTTTTTATTTGTTTAAAAATCTAATCTTATGGATGGACTTCTTATAACATAAACTATGCTTATCCCAATATGTATTAAATATAAAATATATTATACGTAATTTAATAAATTTTGTTATGAATAATTTGAAATGTTAATTTAATGTACAAGAACAACAAAGCCTTTTCCCACAATTAAGTAAGGTCGTCTATATGGATTCTTCGCCTCCATTCAGATCTATCTTGGGTCAATCTCGGGCTTATATCCACAAAACTAAGATCCCTTTGTATAGTCTCTTTCCAACACTTCTTGAGCCGTCCTCGCCCTCGCTTAGGCGGTTCAACATCCCAACACTCACTTTTCCTAACTGGTGCATCAACTATGATCTTCTTTGCAAATGATCAAACTATCTTAAGCGGTTTTCTCGCATCTTATCCTCGATCGGAGCTACACCAACTTTCTTTCTGATTCCATCATTTCGGATTCGATCTTTACATGTGTGTCCACACATCCACCTTAGCATTTTTATTTCAGCTACAACCATCCTCTGCACATGTTTGTTTGTATAAGAAATTACTAATAAAAGTCGATCCAAGATAAAATATACTCGGATTTGGTGATAAGTTAATGTTAAAAGATAAGTTATTTGACTAAATAATCCAAGAGGAGGCATGTATGGTAGTTTTTTAACTCCAAGAATCCCATAGTATTGAGTACATATATACATGGAAGACTATGAGGTTTTTTAAAGCAGCTATGTGCACACATGAGATGTATTATATTCTCTCCAAAAATTTAAAGGGGGCGTGTGCCCCTCCATGCCCCCCTCGATCCGTCCTTGCCTCCGATTAGGAAGGGAAAGATCATGGGGTGAAAGATCCTTATTGAGGTGGGGTGAATTACATATAAGTTTCTAAGTGAGTAAAAGGATCCTCACCCATGAACCATTTACCCATATACAAGCAACTCAACAATACCAAAAGTTACTTGGTGTTCAGGTCAAATAACAACTGTCCTACTTCGTCCATATTTAACCCAATATGCACAAAATTGGGTCGCAAGAGCCATTAAATTTTTCCTTAGTCATGATGGGTGCTCGACATAATTGAAATATATTCAAGGCATAATCAATGCCTTTTTGACTTGAGCTCACCGCTAACGTGTAAAATGTATCCGATCCTAAGTGGGTAATCAACTTTCAAGAGTTAATAAAAAGATTCAGCGAGATGGATCTTGGAACAAGGGACCTCATGGGATACACGGTGGGAGACTTGGGATCTCTTCAGAACATATAATATTCACGACCACCAAATATGAGCATGGCAGAAGCGTTAGTGAAAGAAGTCAATCAGGCCATGTCCAAATGCAAAGACGGGGGCACATATGTATCCTACAGTGTGTATCTTCTCAGGTATCATGAGCTAGTCCATCCAATTAACATTGAGGAAAGAGATGAACAAAATGGATAGTTTCCATTTCCTTGGACAGCACAGAGATTTGCTGTATTTCTGGTAGTTGTCTTTTTTCTATCACTGCTAATATTTCTTCCATTTACCGGCCATGTTCACCTTACTCTGATCTCTATAGACTATATCCTATGGCACTAAACTCCAGCAATATATATGTGCTGGTACAAATTTTGCTAGCAAGATGTTACTGTAAAGCATTTTACAGCAAACACTTGTTTATGATCCTAAAAAGCCTGTTTAGTGTCTCTGATTTTTTTTGTTATTGTCAACTTTTTCTCATGGAAACCTACCTTTCAAATGGTGTTCTATTTCTTCTTGTTTATCAGCGTGCTCATATAGTGTATTTGGTTCCTTTTAAATTTATCAGTAATTGTGTGTTGTCTTTGCAGTCCTCCTTTGTGGGCATCCGCTATACTGTTTTTGTTACTTAATATTAATGGTGAGTTACCAACCAAATAAACAGCTTCTCGTTAGAGATTCTTCCATAATTTTGGATTTTTTTAAAACCAACTAACCAGCAATGTTTGTATTTTAGGATGGCAGACCATGTTTTGGGTTTCGGTCATACCTTTACTTGTAAGGAAAATCAACTTGACTGCTAGGCATCTTTGGTTTTTTTCTGCTTGATTTCATATCTTTAACAATTTTGGATTTAGATAATCTTGTCAGTTGGAACAAAACTGCAAGCTATCATCACGAGGATGGCCCTTGAAATCAAAGAGAGACATGTAGTTGTTCAAGGGATGCCTGTTGTGCAGCTCAGTGATCATCATTTTTGGTTTGGCAGCCCCCGTCTTGTCCTGTTTCTCATCCATCTCACCTTGTTTCAGGTGCTATAGTACTTTCTGTTATGTTTCTATTAATAATTTCTGCTTAAAAAGTTGATAACTTATCATCGCCAACATGGCGAATTGCATTTAACAAAAGTTTTCAAGAAATGTTTTATTGTTCCTATTCTGATGTTTAGACAATAAATTTTTTTCTCCCCTTAGTCCCAACAATGATTTGAATGTTTGATGCTCTATGCAGAATGCCTTCCAGATAATCTACTTCCTCTGGATTTGGGTATGAAACTGCCCTTATTTCCTATGCTTATAAGTAATGACTTAATAATATCAACTGTTTATACATCACATGCATTGACATGTCTTAATTATTCCGAAAATCACATTCATTTAGTATCATGTAGTTCTTATTTTTTGCAGTACGAATTCGGACTGAACTCGTGTTTTCATGAAAACTTCACACTGATCGTCGTCAGGCTTTGTTTTGGGTAAGCTATTGATTTCTTATTCGTCACTCTCAATTTATTTAAATCTGGTTCTGGTAGTGTGAAGATTTTGAGTATTTTTGCAAGTTACTGGTTTGCATCACCAAACTGTAACAATAGAATACAAATGTAAAATGAACATCTTGCTTTGTGCAGAGCTGGAGTGCAGGTCTTGTGCAGCTATGTCACGCTTCCACTCTATGCGCTCGTATCTCAGGTATCCTTTCTAACCTGAAAGACATTTGTTCCACAAATTCAATCTAGACAGATCTATTCAAGTTGAGTCTGGTTTTACTCTACACAAGTAAGATTGTGTTCAAAATGTACAGACACATGGTCATCAAATGAAGACCTACCAAGTTCAAAGTAGAAAATATTTAGATAAACCTATTGCCAAGGAACTGAACACTTGAAAACACCTCTGCATTGGTATCTAGTAAAATAGTGAACATTATTCATATTCTCTCTGTTGAAAGCAAAATCCAATTCCTAGTTGTTCACTTTAAAAGGATACTAAGAAATAAAAGTACCAGTAGCTTTTGCACATAATCTGATTTTCAGTTTGCTGTTCTTGGAAGTAAATTGAGTTTAAATAAGTCACTAATGTTCATGCTAACATTTCTGCATCACCCTCACACATCCATTATCATCGTGAACCACGTGTAGATGGGCTCCCACATGAAGCAATCAATTTTCGACGAGCAAACGTCAAAAGCTCTAAAGAACTGGAGAAGAGGAGCCGGGAAGAAAAAGCAAGGTGGGAAAACATCTGGAAACACTCCCCCGGGTGGCAGCCCAGGAGGTAGCCAGCCTGATTCCCCAACGAACGCTATTAACCGGCTCAAAGGAGCTGGGGGGCAGTCAGCATCCACACCCATGCTCAACCTCAGTGACATAGAAAGAGGCGCGACGGAAAGACGTGCATATTCCGATCATCAGCACGCAAATCCTGCCCCAACCAACTTATTATGATTCCTGTCCTGACTTGAAAATGTGTGTGATGTCCGGCACATTCCCTTGCCTATAGGAGTTTTGAATTTTGCTGTGATGATCATACATATACACATGAGAATACCAATTCTTTGTAAATTTGTGCTGAAAGTTGATCCTGATGGAATTGTTTTCTGTCAACTTTTTTATGTACACATTACAGATGTTGTGAGATATTACTTTTGGATAATATAGTGCTTCTTCCAAATAAATTTGTACTGGATGTTGAACAAAACATCTCTAAGTCTGTTTCTTACAACAACCCAAAGATCCTATATGGGCACAAAACAGAATCATAAGAAATCTTCCAAAGATGGTGCTAGGGAAGATAGACAGGTGAGCTGATGGCTCAAGTCTATCGACCAAAGCAGCAAGAAATATTTGGATTTAAATTGGATGATGGGAATGGTGGACAGTATCTTGTGAGGGTCCAATGAAATCCCATCTCTTTCCTTAAATCTCCAGGGAGCACTTATTAGGATTTGAAGAAAGCCAAGAGCATGAAAACATGGTGAAAAGTGGGGCACTTTGTGCAGATTATTCTCGGGTCATTGGACGCGAGACCATTGTTTGTTGGAGGATGACGATGGTTCACTTCGCGATGATCATCCTTGACTACCACCTCACCGACGAAAACATAGACCTCATGAAAAACTGCGGAGAGGAACCCCAAGCACTGTTGTAAAAGTCCTCCAACTGACCCGATTAGTAGGTCCGACTAGTCTAGTCAGTGGGGAGACCGATCGAGTATTGACTAACTTCGACTAGGGCCTAGGCCCACTTAAATGGTGTGGTGGTAGTGCAGTGTGTTTACCACCCAAAAAGACCAGGGTTCAAATCCCGCCTTGTATTGTTGTGTTAGGTAGTCTACAACCAGCGTAAAAAATAGTCGAATCTTTAAACATGGATTTGAGAAAGAATCCATGTAGCCGACCCTACTTATAGTGGGAGAAGGTTTCATCACTTTTCAAAGCAAACTTATTCCAATACGCTTAATGTTTTTATTAACCTTCAATTACATCATTTCTTTCATTATGATAATATAAAAATGCACAAATCTATGTAAATATATAAGAATATACATATAAAAATGATTTATATATTTAGAATTATCAAAGAAATTCAAAGGCGATTAAAGTCCGACTAAATACAATTAGTGGCCCGAGTACCCGATTAATCCTTAATGAGTGACCCAACTGATCAAGTACTGACTACTAAATCTTGCAACCTTGACCTCAAGAGAGGAGGAAAGGAAATACAAGTCATTGTGTATCTGCATCTTAAACATAAGCAATGCATCTGAAGGTTACTAAAACATGTGCTAATGAATTAGCATCCATCAAACCAACTATTTCAAATAAAATTTTGCATTATTTTTTTATAGCTAGAAGGTTATACACCTTTCTCAACTCACAATTGTAGCACGTGTCATCAAAAACATTAAGAGGAAACTGAAATTCAAAAAAACTCTCCATGAAGAAATACACCCCCAAACCACATTAGCCAAGCATGAGTTCTGTCACGATGCTCACAGGATTTGATGGTGCATTCCCATCGATGATTCACTTCTCGATCATCCTTGACTACCACCTCATCGACAAAAATAAAGACCTCCTGAAAAACCATGGAGAGGAACCTCAAACATTGTTGTACAAGTCCCCCTACTGGCCCAATTAGTAGGTTCGACTAGTCTAGTCAGTGGGGTGACCGACCGAGTATTGACTAACTTCGATTAGGGCCTAGGCCCACTTAAATGGTCTGGTGGTAGTGCAGTTTTTCTACCACTCAAAAAGATCAGGGGTTCAAATCCCTCCTTGTGAGGGTTGCTTTTGGTAGTAGATGGCTAGCGTAAAAAATAGTCGAATCTTTCAGCATGGATTTGAGCAAGAATCCATGTAGCCGATCCTATTTATAGTGGGAGAAGGCTTCATTATTTTTTAAAAAGCAACTTATTCCAATACACTTAGTAATTTTATTTATCTTCAATTACTTCATTTATTTCATTGTGATAATATAAAAAATGCATAAATATATGTAAATATATAATAATATACATACGAAAATGATTTATATATTTAAAATAATTAAAAATTCAAAGGCAATTAAAATATGACTAAATAAGACATATTTAGACCTGTAGAAAATCTCGAATATCAAATGACACCATTGTCGGGGAGCAACAGATTGTAGCACATTTTTGTATATATAGTTGTTCATTATTTACTTACATTTTTCGGTTATTTATTCTTTATAATTATTTGACTGTTATAATCCATTTTTCTTGTTAATCTTTATTGTGAGGGACTGCTTGACGAGGGTATCTCTTAGGAGGTGGGTGCACCCGAGGCAAATGGAGATCGGCCTTCTCTTTGTGAGCTGATCAAGAGAGCAGTAGAGAAGGATAGGGAAGGAGGAAAATAGCAGACTTAGCATAGCATTTTCTATTTTTCTAGTGAGAGATTTAATTTTTTCAAAATTATTTGTAATTAAATTGGACACAACTCTCTCTACCACAGAGATCCATTGCTCGAGTGTCTGTTGATCTGAGGGCCTCATATCGGATTTTTCGTGTTCTATCACCTTTGTTTTATTTATTTCCCGTGATTTGAGCTTTCCATCTTTGTTTATATTTGTTTTCTATATGTGACCTCTTAGATAGTAGGTTGTCTGACTCAGTAGCTAGGACCAAAGCCCTAACAACATTGCATGCACCTATAGTATATTTCGCTTGGACTTAGTCAAAAATTAGTTGCTAATTACTTGAACTTAGAACCATGAGCCGTGAAAGACCTCATACAACACTTGTAGGACCTATTGTTGCGGGCACCGTGAGGTCTCCAAGACCAGACATATAGGATCCATTTTTGAGTTATTAGCATCTAGTTCTTCTCGATAATAGCAACTACTATTTAGGATGTTTTCTCTCTTTTGCATATCACCATATAGTGTAAATATTTGAATTCTACCTTGCTCCCTGCATGGAGAGAGTCACAAAGCACTGTAAGTAATTCTAACTTTTCATACATCATTAGTCACTAAGGTAAGATTAATCCTTAGTCAGTGACCCAACCGACCGAGTACCGATTACTAACTTTTGCAACCTCGACCTCAAGAAAGGAGAAAGGAAATACTTTGTCGTTGTGTATACACGTAGTTAACATAACCGAGGCATCTAAAGGTTACTAAAACATGTGCTATTGAATTGGCGTCCATCAAACCAACCATTTCAAATAAAATTTTGCAACGTTTTTTTTATCATTAGAAGGTTGTACACCTTTGTCAACTCACAATTGTAGCATGTGTCATCAAAAACATTAAGAGGTAATTGAAATTAAAAAAAAAACTCTCCGTGAAGAAATACACCCCCAAGCCAAATTCGTCGAGCATGAGGCCTTGACACGATGCTCACAGGATTTGATGGTGCATTCTCACCGATTATTCACTTCATGATGATCGTCTTTGACTACCACCTCACCGATAAAAACAAAGACCTCATGAAAAACGACGGAGAGGAACCTCAAGCACTGTCGTAAAAGTCCTCCAACTGACCATATTAGTAGGTCCGACTAGTCTAGTCAATGGAGTGACCGACCGAGTATTGACTAACTTCGACTAGGTCCTAGGCCCACTTAAATGGTCTGGTGGTAGTGCAGTTTTTCTACCACCCAAAAAGATAAGGGTTTAGTAACCTTCAGATGCCTTGCTCAATCTTTTTGGACCCTGGTTTAGTCACCCCCACTGACTAGACTAGTCGGACCTACTAATCGGGTCAGTCAGAGGACTTTTGCAACAATGCCTAAGTGGGCCTAGGCCCTAGTTGAAGTTAGTCAATACTCGGTCGATCTCCCCAGTTAAATGGTATGATGGTAGTGCAGTGTATCTACCACCCAAAAAGAACAGGTTTCAAATCCCCTCTTGTGGGGGTTGGGTTAGGTAGTGGACAACCAACATAAAAAAGAATCTTTCAACATGGATTTGAGCAACTATCCATGTAGCCGACCATACTTATAGAGGGAGAAGGCTTCATTACTTTTTTAAAAGCAAACTTATTTCAATACGCTTAATGTTTTTATTTACCTTCAATTACTTCATTTCTTTCATTATGATATTATAGAAAATACACAAATCTAGGTAAATATATAAGAATACACATACAAAAATGATTTATATATTTAAAATAATTAAAAAAATCAAAGGTGATTAAAATTCGACTAAATACAATAGTCGCCCGAGTACCAACTAGTCCTTCCAACCGAGCGAGTACCGACTACCAACTTTTGCAACCTCGACCTCAAGAGAGGATAAAGGACATACTTTGTCATTGTATATCCGCATATTAAACATAAGCAAGGCAGCTGAATGTTACTAAAACATGTGCTATTGAACTGGAGTCCATCAAACCAACCATTTCAAATAATATTTTGCATTGTTTTTTCTATTGTTAGAAGGTTATGCATCTTTGACAACTCACAATTGTAGCATGTGTCTTAAAAAACATTAAGATGCAATTGAAATTAAAAAAACTCCCTGTGAAGAGATATACCCCCAATATTTGGACTAAGATCAGATTACTTCTCTATGAGAGGAGTTACTAAAATCCAGACCTATTTCATCACTCCCTCGAGATGGAAGGCACATGGTTATATAATCATTTATGATCACATCACCCTTAGGAATTCCTAATACCTGTACATCCTGCATACTGGAAGACCTAGAATAAACCCGAAGTTTTAGATCTCTTTTAGATTGTCTCCTTCAGGGTTTTATCATTAAGATTCTAATTCGATCGTTGGGAGTTGGTATCGATCATATACATTCCAAAAGCATATATCATACCTAGATGTTGATCATATTCTTTCCAAAAGCATATATCAAACCTTACAAATTCAGTCAAGCTTCCAAAGCGAGACGACACATGTGGAATTTGATTCTTCCCAATATCTCACGAGTGAGCTCATGTCTTCCGGTTCAGTAAATGAATGTGTATGATCCCTTTGAGATATCGTATTACTCATATGCCCTTGCATGCACACCAGCGCGCTGGTGTATAGACCTTGGTTAGGTCATCAACCTATTGGTCTGCCAAATGTATATACTCGGACATATAATAACACATGTCTCCGATCAAAGGATGCATGCCTATATTGTGACAGCATACGACATTGCTCCTTAGTTATCTTGATCTCGTTAAGTCAACTCTTTGACCTAACTAATTTGATGACTCTAAATCTGTATTCCCATGCAGAGGACCTACATCAAGAGGTCGGTCAGATATCAGCCAAATGAGAAAGAATTTCCATCTCCTACTCAGGCTGGAGATCATATCTTAACAATCATTTGACGGTATTTTATGAGTCATCAATCTAATTATTTATATATTCATCCAAGCACCAGCCTCTATGATTAATAATTGAATCAATGGCTGCATGATCATTAAGATAGCCATGGAACATAACCCTAATTGTACTATGAGACCTATTATGTAAATTAGTTATTCTTCATTTCAGATCAGAGAATGATATTCACGATAACATTTATTGCATAATGGCTCATCATGGGCTCACATGTCCAACATCCACCAATCTTTTGTTTCTTCTTTTATAGTGGTGACCCAACCATCGGAGTAGCAACTACCAATTTTTGCAACCTTGACATCAAGATAGGAGAAAGGAAATACTTTGTTGTTTTGTATCCACATCTTGAAATAAGCAAGGCATCTGAAGTTTACTAAAACATGTGTTAGTGAATTGGCCTTCATCAAAACAACCATTTTAAATAAAATTTTGCATTGTTTTTTTATCATTATAAGTTTATACATCTTTGTCAACTCACAATTGTAGCATGCATCCTGCAAACCTGTGCATGTTGACCTTAGGCCACTCAGCCGGGTGTTGAATGCGAAATCTGCCTCTTTAATAATAGATAATTGTAGTAGTATAGAAGGTAAATCTGATTCGTCAAAAACCACAATCTTTGAATGTTGTGTAACATTTTTCTTGGCAAGTCTACCAAGGTCGAACACAGGGAACGGTGATTCTTAGTGTCGCGGTTTTAAATTAAATTAAATAATTAATGTTCAATTAATTTCTGTGTTGGGGAAAATATAATACAAATGCGAAGAAATGTAATGAAATAAACAGAGAAACTAATTCGGCTCAGGATCTGCGACTTTTCACGCTTTAAATCATCAATTAATGCAGTCAATTAATCCCCAATTCAATCTCAAATCGAAAGAGATTACGTCCATAAAAATATCTCCAGAAGCAGGCAAGAAGGAAAATATTTCTGATAAACAATCCTACAAATTACTGAGGTAAGGCAAATGATTCTAATGGTAATTTGTTATTCTCTAATCGAATCCTGAATAAAATTGATCCTGTAAAATAATGAGAGATCAATGTCTATCCTTCATAAGAACACCCCTGTAAGGATTGATTCATCAATTGATCAATGAAAATATAACATAAATATGTCAAAATTAGCCTGCAAGAGTCAACAGAGAACCTCAATAATAATTATCAATAAACATCCTTGGATCTGTCGACAAATTATGCTAAGTGGTAGAGCATGAAAATAGCTTCAAAATGGCATATCATATGCTTAAATTAGAGTTCGGATGAAATAGATATGATGAAGTGAAATATCAGAGACTAAAATGTAATTAAAATAAAGTTTTTCATGTAGAGGGGCTTATCTGTAATTTCACAAAGTTGGGGGGTGTATGCAATTTACCCCTAGCGGGGGTATATCTGCAATATAAGGAACTGACGGGGGCCTTTTTGCAATTTGCCCCAGCGCACGTGCGTCGTACGTGCACCTGGAGGCTTGATTGGCGGGGCGGAGGCTCGGTGAGGCCGAGCCTGTGGTTCGGGCGTGGGCCTGAGGTTCGATGACGGGGCAGAGGTCTCGGTCCGAGGCTAAGGCTCGGATGGACCGAGCCTCTATGTGGCTGGGAATGCGAGGCTCGGGAAACCGACCCTGGTGGTGTGGGGCCATTGACGTGTCAGGAGAGGGATCGTCATATCAAAGGTTGATCCGACTGCTGAACATCGAGGACGAGGGGCGGAGCAGCCTAGCAGTGGTAGCGTGCGGCTTCGGGTGGAATTGACGATGGCGGAGCGGCACGGGCGGAGGCGCGGAGCCACTGCTATGTGGCGAGGCAGAGCTCGACCGGTCGACACACGATCGGGGAAGCTCGATGGCGAAGGATGTATAGGGCAGGCTACGAACAACTATGGCGGTGCCTCCGCACGGTGGAGGCTGAGGCAGAGCAGGGCGAAGCCGACGTGAAGGTGGTTGGCGACACCTCCGCACGGCGGAGGCTGAGACGGAGAGATAAATGGTGGCGTACGGTGGAAATGGTAGTGCTGATGATGACCTGGTGGAGAACGGAGGAAGGAGATAGGTCACCGGGAAAGGTGGAGGCACGAAGGTTGTCTTCGATCTTCGCTTCGAGGGCCTGACGGTGGAGCTCCGAAGCTTTGGCAGTCTTCACAAGGAAGAGCAACAGAGGATGGCAGAACATCTGGATCGCTCAAATAAGGCCGCTCTCACCAGCCGTTAGGGGGTAGCGGATGCCTCCGTTCAGAGGAGGTGGGGGTCACTTTATAGGAGACGAGGTGTTGAGGGTTACGCCGTCGTCGTAATTGCCAAAGGAGGCGGAGGCGTTACAAGGAGGAGAGGAGGCAAGAGGTTTTGGGAGGGAGAGGAAGGGGAATGACCGGGGGGTTGGAACGACTGGATGGGAGAAGGTGGGGTCACGTGCTGGGCACGTGACCCAGGGTGACTGAAGGATATTGAGAATCCTTAAGAGAATCACGGAAGCGTGTTGATCGCATCTCTTGCGATCGGAGCGACTAGTCATATTAGTTGCAAGATGCAGCGGAAATTAAAAAATTTTTAATCAAGTGATGAAACCACATGATCACAAGAACATTTCTTGGATCGTTTAATCAAACTACAAAGTATAAGAAATACCTCTTGAAGCGTGGTTGTAATCACGAGATCTCTAAAACAAGAGATCCTCCTGTCTCAAGTCCGATCCACGAAGATGGCACTTGCGGGCGCGATGATGAGACGCGTTCCTCCCGCAATCCTCGATGAAGATCCAAGCTATGAATCCCCTGATTTCGTCCAACGAAATACGCCATCTTCCTTTAGAGCAAGTAGCCCCAAAGAAGATGGAGATCCTCGAGTCGTCGAAGGCGAAGTCGAGAGACTCTCTTTCTCAATGCTCAAGATGGGCAACATTGAATAGAGAGAGAGAGAGAGAGTAGACGAGAATGAGAGAGAGTAGTAACCTTGTACAACTCTTAATTATGTACCTTGAAAGGGCTAGGGTTGCCCTCCTTATATATTAGTTTGGGATCCAATGGATCTCAATCCATGGCACACATAGATCCAACGACTAGGTTGATCCATGCATTAATCAATGGTCATGATTGTTGTTGGTTAAAAACCAACAACATTAATTTTTATTTAAATAAAACATATGTTGCATTATCATCAACATGATTTAATTTAACATAAATTAATTATCAAGAAATAACAAAATAAAAAAGGAGGAGATAATTAAATCACCCCCAAAAAATAAGGGGTGTCACCCATAGATGATGCCACCTATATTTTGTGGTGATTTATCTCCTTTTTATTTTATCTATTATCTCTTAATAAATTTGTAATAACCATTATCACAAAATTATTCACCAAATTAATTCCAAATTAATTTGTGAATATTTCAATCATGCCATTGATAAATATGTGTCACTAAGGTAAGATTTCTATTTTAGTGACAACTTGCATCGCTTTTCCATCCTCTCTCCCATGTGTTTATATCATTTAAGACATAAAGGAATAATATACAAAATTTGTTAGGTGGCTTGCTCTGAAAAATACTCAAAAAAATTGAAAACCCAAAAAATAAAAAAGGACTGCTAAATAAACTTACCTTAATTAAAATTCGTAACGAACCATCATTGTTTAGGGTTCATAAAACCCACATTATTTTCAATTACACTCCAGACTGAGTGAAGTATGACCTGCTAAGGATAAGAGCACAAATCTCGATCTGTGGTGCCTTGATTATCACCTGGGTTGGTGAAGTATTGGTGCTTCTATCGTACGTGATCGAGTAGGGCCTGGTCGAGCACGGTGTTCCTGCCTTTTGTGGAGCATCAAACTTGGTCTAAAATACTGAACTTAGGCTACACACTCACGGGTATGTATCTCTCATTGGTTTGCATTTGAGTAGGTCCTCGCACGCTCACGAGTGATTTCGTTGCGAGCGAGGTACGAAGTATTGGTTTCGCCTATTGGCTTCCTTTCTCTATTTTTTTAGTTGAGTAACCTCCCAGGAACGAGATCAAGGACTTTTTAATGTACAAATCACATGTTACAAAGGAGGTGGAAGAAGTATGGGGCACTTGACTAGTAGTAGACAAGCTCCTATAGAGTTAGCGTACTTGAGGACTTGTTATAAGATTGCCTGAAGATAGCAATAAAATTGAAAAGATAAAAATAGTCAAACTCTTATGGTTTCACGTGTATTGAGTATATGAACCTATCCTTGTTTTGTGTTTGTTTGAATTAGATTAATGTTCAAAGATCAGTCATGCATATTGTGTGCCTTTTTGCACTTTATTTTGACTCCCTACTTGATCCCCTGCTCATTTGGAGCCTTATACTATTTTACACTCCCTTTATTTTATGTTTGACCTTCGTAGCATTCTTCCATTCTCGATCTCCTCTTGACCTTCGAGATGGCAACACATGGATGGCTTAGTCGGGATCCCATTGATACCAACATCGATTCCATATGCTCGTCACCTCCAATAATTCAAGGTGATTCCTGATAATCCAATTCAAACTCCGTGAACCTCTCACCAGATTCCATGTCTTCTCCAATAATATGAGATAACTCTCGTCCTGAACTTTGCCCATTTTGGATGGTTGTTGATTTCACTCCTTACACATCGTCATCCTTAATGAAGTTTTGTGTTGACCTTAAACAAACTGATTTGTTACATATGGTTCCTTTGTATAGACTTATCAAGGAATTATTCCATTTGCAGATCAAGAGCCCAATCTGAAGCTAGAAATTGTGACAGAATTAGACTCAAGATCAGAGAGAGAGAGAGAGATGACTCCTAGAGGAAAAGGAAAGGGACCACAACCACCACCTCAGCCAGATTAGAGTCTGTTGCTAGATCAGAATGTAGTGAATGCCTAGATCCTTTCCTCTATTCAGGCAATCCAGCAGCATCTCAGGGACCATGCTTTAGCACAGGTCACTTTCCAAGACATGCTCAATGACTTGAGGAGAAGAGAAGAAAACCAGGGAGGATTTGAATAGGATCCCGAAGGTGGAGGCAATAGAGGCACAGCAGACGATCCTAGAGTAGAGCAGACTAAGGCGACTCTCAAAGAAACATGTAATCATGGGGCGAGACAAGTCATTAAATGGGTCCAAATTCCTGCAATCCATGCTTATTTTGAATTGAAGCCTTAGCTACTGGCGCTCCTACCCACCTTCAGAGGAAACATCAATGAAGAACATTATATTCATCTACAACAGTTCGGGTGCATCTGTGGCACAACTCACTACCCTGGTATACCTCTTGGGGTATTCAAGATGATGGCATTTCCCTTCAGCCTTCAGGATAAAGCCCTTCATTGGATCAACCACTTAGGGAAGGTCATCACTACCTGGGGAGAATTGAAGTTAGCCTTTTTGCATAAATACTATCCTCTTGGGCGACTTAATCAGATGCATGCCTGCATAGCAAACTTCACCCAAGCCACTCACGAATCCATCCATGAGGCTTGGGAGAGGTTTACTGACTTGTAAGAAAAGTTTCCCCATCATGAGATTGTTATGACCAGCATGGTCCAACATTTCTTCGAGGGACTTACAATAGAGAGTCAGAAGCTTGTGATGCCGCGTGTGGTGGCTCACATTTCAATAAGGACGAGGTCGTCATCTAGTAGATCTTTCAAGAAATGGTCGAAGGAGAGGCCGCTTTATCGTCGTTTCATGCCTATGAACCTGGTCACAGAATATTCAAAAGCTTATGCATATGGAAGCATCCCATGAGCCAGACAGGGATGAGAGCTCCAATATGAGAATTATTGGGAGCCACTTATCCAAAGTAACATCATCAAAAAGTGATCACATGACCTGGAAAAAACTTGATGTGATCGAGCACAATATATAACACATGGACAAGCTAGATAAAATCACCAAGCAACTAGAGCTGCTGGGGAGCTGATGAATCTCGTATTCATCATGCTAAAAGCCGCTAATTAAACCCCATGCTTAATCAAACCAACAAAATTACCCTCTAAGTCCTTATTTTTATCCTGTAGTATATTGTGTATAAATTACCTTTATTTTATTGTATTTAATTTACTCTATTTTCCTTGTAATTATTTTATCCTCAAAAACCCTTAAAAATCAGGTAGAATAATTGTCGATAATTCACTTACCATTAAAAGCACTAAAAAATACAAAAACATCTCAAAACCACAAAATCAGTGTTTTTATCCCCTTAAAAATACCCCCAAAAATACGTTTTGTACAGTTGACCTCTTTTGGCTTTTTGACCAACATGAAAGATGTAGATCTCGTCGAGACGAGCAACTTTTATGTTTTGACTTTTTTCTAATTCGGCCTCTAACTATTTCTTTTCTAATTTTCTTTGTAATTATTCTCTAAATTTTCTCATTGGGCCACGTGGCGCTCTCTGGAGCCGCCACGTGGCCCGCCTCCCCTCTCACCATCCAACGCCTTCCTGGGCGGTAGGATCTCCCCGTGATCGCCTCTATCCCTGCCGTCCAACCTCGCCTCGCTCTCAGCCCTTGGATCTATCTCCAGATCAAATCACCACCGCTACTTACCGCCTCGTCTACAGCCGTTGGATCGACCTCCTATCCTACGCCTACCCTCCTGCCACGTCATCGCTTCTCCATTGCCATCCGATCAATCTATCATCTAACGCCCCTCAACGCACCACATCTCCCTTTAAACCCTCACCGTTAGATCGCCCCCATCATTCAATCATATCCACTCACCCCCGCCTAACTCCTAGCCACACGATCAGATCCTAAGGATCTGATCATGGCCTTCCGCTCGCGATCCCATCCTAGTCGTTGGATAGTTAGATCCAACAGCTATGGTCCATCGTCAACCGCCGTAACCCCCCCTCCCCAGCCGTTTCGACTCGCGACCCCCGCTCCCCCTTCCTTTTTTGGCAGCCACCTCCGGCCACCCCTTTCTCTCCTAACGGCCGCCCAACAGACCCCTTCCCTCTGCCATCCTCGTGCCACCATCAACACCCCTCGCCATTACCCCCCTCACCATTATTCCCCTCGCAAAAATGCTCCCTCCTCACGTAACCCCCAGTCGCCTCCGCCTATTTAACCCCCTATTCCGCCACCATAGCGACCATCCACCATTTGGGGGCTTTGACCCGGCCTCTGGCTCTCCGGTGACAGCAGAGGAGCCTTCGAATAGAGGCAACCACGACCGAAGCCCCGGTGAGATCCATGGCTTCTCATCCATGTACGCTCCGCCTCCCCGGCGATAGCCAAGCTCCCTGGACCGGTCGGCCAGGTCGAGCAATGACCGGAGGGTCGAATCGACCCTTAGCCTAGACCTCCTCCTCCATGGGTTCCCCTCTCCGACGAGGTTCTCCTCCCCCTTTTTTTCTCGAATTTTCTCCCTATTTTTCCGACTACACCGCTCACCTTCACCCCCATCCGACCTCCTCATCAGCTCCGACCATCCACTCGCATCTTCGCCGATCACCCTTCTCTTCTCCAGAACCCCCTCACGCCTCGACCCAACTCCTTCGCCGTCACGGCGGAGGACTCGCCTAAGCCACCACCTTCTCCACCTCCGCCGGCTCCCATCTTACTCACTCGCTTCGCACGTCACTTGCACGAGCTTCGGCAATGACTAACAAGTGCAGGAATCCTCAATGGCCGAAGTTCGTGTCGGAGCTTCTTCAAGCTTCGATCCTCCGACGAAGCTCCACCGACAGCCCACGCCAACCAGCTCCGGAGCATCGCTGCACCTCCAGCTCCTTCGCGAGGACATCAACATTCTTCTCCGATCTTCAGAGGGCCTCGCGGAGCCAGGCGGAGCCCTAGGGGGCACACCGGAGCCCCGCCTCCTCCGGTGACTCGCGGCAGAGATGACGCTACAGGCACCGTCCGATCCTCCTGATCGAACGGTCCTGATGATGCCACGTGGTGGACCCGAGCCTCTAGCCCAACCTACAGGCTCGGGTCATCCGAACCTCAAGCCGAGCCACAGACAGCAACCACGTGTCCCGAAGTTGAGCGGCCTCGTCCCGAGCCTGGGCCTCACGTGCACGCACGTGAGGGCTTGGGTAATTTGCATGAAGGACCCTGAAGTTTCTGCTATTTGCATTTTGGTCCTCCAGGCGCGTGCGTCACGTGCACGTCTGGGGTATTTTACAAAGAGGCCCTTCTAGGTTTCAGAAATTACAAAAAGGCCCCTACGCTCAGTGGAAAAATTATATATGGGCCCAGGCGGTTTTCTTTATTTGCAATTAGGTCCCTTCAGGGACCTAAATGCAATATTTATCCCTTTATTTTATTGCATTTTATTACAATTATGCCCTTGCACTGTTTTTAGCATAACTTGAGCATCGTAGGTCCAAATTGCATGATTTTAGTGTCGTTTTGATCATTGTTTTATCCTCTTCATTTTAGCATGCTTAATTGTCTCATTTGCTCCTATTTTAATTGAAGTAAATTTTTATGTGAAAAATGGGACCCTGTTCTCCTTGTCTTGCTTTGATCTGATGACCGATTTTATTGATGTGCTCAAATTGACTCTGATTTCATTTTATATTGTGTTGCTCACATTTTAGGGTATAATTGTAGCCTTTTATTCAGCATACTTGTTTCCTTGCATATTTGCTCATGCAACACTTTAACTCGCATAAAAAGAAATTAAAAAAATGCATGCATCATGGCATCGCTTTGTAAATAGCATAGTACTTCATATGGGCCTAAAATTGGAATTTATTCATATTGTGTCATCTTGAATCGAAATTCAATAACTGAATTAGGCAGTCGTGTCCCTGTGTTCGACCTGGGTAAACTTGCCAAGTTAAAATATTCCACGACATTCAAAGTTTGTGGTATTTTGATCGACCGAAATTCGCTTCCTATACTACAATTGTTGATTATTAAAGAGGTGAATTTCGCGCTCATCAGTAGCACAATAAATACATACAACTCCGTGTCTCCATCGGTTCCCACTCCAGGTGATACAAAGGAACAAGCATTGCCACAGCCTCCTCAGCCGAGTCAGCACCAACCGGTGGTTCAACATGTCTACTACGTGCAAGCCTAGAGCCATCCACTCTGCAGCAGTCGTAGCAACAACTCGTCGTCTACCAGCCGTCGCCTCAGTACATTCCAGATCAGTTCTCCCCTCCACCACATATTCAGGAGGTGAATGGTGTGTGGTCAAATTATGCGCAGACGACCTGTCCAGGAGGACCTCAGCAGGGTCTGACTGCTAACTCTTGTCGGTTCCATCAATAGCAGGGAGGGAGATTTGAGAAATACCATCAATCTCCACAACTCCATGGTAATTGGAGACAGAACCAATACCAGTAATAGCAGTACCAGCAATATCAGCCAAATCAGCAGTATACGGTTGTGCCCTATCAACACCCTCATCAACAGTAAGACCAACAACACCCTTCTCCTCAGTATCATTCTTGGTACCTGATGAATCCACGATTCATCATCTCAATATCTTGATCTTAGCAAAATCCACGAGTAAATTCCAGAATAAATGTATATAAAATCCATAAATTAACAAAATGACTCTTGTAAATAAAAATACATTAATTATTGTATATTAGATTGTATAAAATAAACTAACAATAAAAAGCCGCAAAATCAAAGGAGTTTTTCACCTGTAAATAGCTTAAAACTTCATCTATTTTTAATAATTTCATTTCAACTTCTTTTTGTCTAATTCTTTCTCCAATGTGTTCATAGCAATGTACTTAAATACAAAAAAATACAAAACAAATTTTACCTCAAATAAATGCTCCTAGATCCCAAAGAGAAAAAGCCGTAAAGACCAACTTCCAAGCCAAATTCCCGCTCCGTATGAACTCCAAATTCACCAAACTCACTTTTAAAGTTCAAATTAGAAAATTATCTATCCAACAGAAGTGGTTTCATTAAAATCGGAGCTCATTTGCAAAAGTTGGGTTTTGGGACCTAGATGTACATTGTATACCTTGTATATATTCATTCTTTCTTAATTTTTATTGTATCTTTCATAATTACTAAAAATACAAAATATCATGATTGTGTTGTATTTTAATTGTACTATTTTATTGTATTTTTCCGTTGTAAATATCTCTTATTAAAAAGATAAAAAAATACATATTAGAAAAGTAAAAAAAATGTGTACATGGTGTTTTGTCTTCTTTTGTAAATTCTCCACTTTTTGTCTTCTCTTTTTAATTTATTATATTTAAAGTAGACAATCTTATTTATTTATTTATTTATTTATTTATTATTTAAACTTCCATTCTCTACAATAACCACCAATTCAACTCCATTACTCCACCATTTTTTTCTAACTTCTAATTCAACTCCACCATTTTATTAACCTCCATCCCACTCCTCTTAATTCTAACTTCCTTTTTTTCCATCTCTTTATATACATTCCATCCTCCTCAATTTGCATTTGATCCATCTTTATGTGAGGAGAGCCAAGTTCCTAGAGTTGAATCGGTGACAGCGACGCAACCGCGGTCGAGCGACGACGACCCTCTCTCCGGTGAGATCCGTTGGCTCTTTGGCCAACATCGCAGCTGCATCCGCGTGCTGCTCGAGCTCATCGTACGCCGGCGATTTGAGCGAAGACCGTGCTCACGAGAGCACTTCATAGGCGAACGTCCATCTTAGGTAATTTTAATTTCATCTCGTCATTATTTGTTTCTTTGCAAATTTTTTTAGCACATCATATCACCACCATCTCCCATTTGTTTCTACTCCATCATATTACCATCATCATTTTTCTCCATCATGTTCATTCCCTTTCTTAACAAAATTTTAAAAAAATAAAAAAATTTAAAACAAAAAAAACTTTTATTACAGCAGTAAAATTCTAAAAAAAAGAAAAAAAATTAAAAAAAACACGGCAGCAGCAGTGGGTGGGAACACCCACCGCCGGCACCCACCGCCGCCGCCCCTTCCTTCAACGGTTGGCGGCTCCGCCGCCGGCCACAGCCACGCCCACCAGCACGGGCTGTCGCGCCCACCAGCGCGGGTCGCCGCGCCTCACACCGCCGCTACAGCCGGCGGACCCGACGCCCCCGCCTCTAGCCGAGTTCGCTGTCGTCCAAGCCCTCCTCGTCGTTGACCATCTGACGCCCTCTTCAACCTCCGTACTCCGCCGCGACCGCGCGTACGTGGGCGGCACCACCTCCATCCCCAGCGGCGAGCCGCCGTAGCCGCCGTCGACCCACCCCCACGTTGGGTTCCTCATCTCCGTGCAACGAAGAAGGAATGTCTTTTGTTTTCTCTATTTTTTTTATTGTGAAAATTGCAAGTTTGTCCATCCTGTTTCTGTAATTACAAAACGGTCCATGTGCATGTTTGTATTAGTTAATTTCAATTTCTGTTTTGCACTGATAACCCTCTCTTCATGTGTTAATTTGGACTTATATTTTGCATCGTTTTATTCAATGAAAAATGCTATGATGTTGAGCAACTTATTATCAACCATCTGAAAATTTATTAGTATTTGTGTGAGTTGTGGGTAATTAATTAAAATTGTTTAACTGAAAATCTCCATATTTTACCCAATCAGTGCTTTTAAAATCATATCTAACTCATGGTTGCTCCAAAAATTCCACAAAAATTATATATGATGCCTTGAAATGTGATAAACTTACTGTCCAAATTTCATCTAAAATGGATATGTCATGTGCCCGAAATAAATTATAGAGTGATTTTTTGGTATTTGATTTTTAATTAAATCCACGTATATCCTTTTTGTGAAATTTAAACTCCCCTGGATTGCTTATCTAAATATCTTTCTGAGATAATTCGCACTCCGATAAATTTGATAATGTGGATTTATTAAAAATTATTTACTCACTGCCACTCTGTTTTCACTAAAAATCCATAAAAAATTCATAACTTGTCAAAAAAATCCAAAAATATTGCTGTGGCTTCCTTGCATTATGATTATGTTCTCGTAAATTTTTCATGATTTTTGCTTACTGTTTGTGTGATAAATTGCGAAAAAAACCCATAAAAAGTGTACATTTTTAGTTATTGCTTTTTAACCCCTAAAATTCTAAAAAAATGTGTTTTGTGTTCATCACTGGATTAGGATGCTAGAAAAAATATAATTTGGCTGAATTGGATTAATTTAACATTAAAATTAATTTGGCCTTGTTGTATGCTTTCTTAGTGTCGTAATTCAACCGCATCTTGCATTAGCATTTCATTTTGCATTAAAAAATATAAAAAAACCGCATTTTAAAATCTAGACCTAAGTTTTCAAATTAAACCCAAGTTGTTCCTTTGCCTCCCTGAGTTCGACCCCGGACTTGCCTGGGATATAAATTAAAGCCGAGACACTCTTCACGGAGATCTTCTCTCGGTTCTGACTAAATCGCTAAGTACATGTACCACAACGTGACAAAATTAAACATCATATTTAGCGACTCGTCAGATGGCGCCGTAGCCGGGGAGGAAAACGGCTTAGGGACTAATTTAAAATTTTGGATTTAGATTTCATTTACTCGGGTAGTCTGACCCCCGAGCCACTTGTAATTAGTCCATTTTCCTTTCAATTATTTTTGTCCATATTCTTGTATATATTTTGTTGTTTATCTCTCTAATATAAATCTCATTTTCCTTGCGAGGGCTCGGTGGACTTGGAGTGCATCAGAGGTCGACGGACGCGACGCGCGCCGACTGCTGAAGAGAAAGAGAATTAATTTATCTTCGAGAGAAATTTTTGTAAATTCTTGTAATTATTTAGGTAGCTTGCTCCTTTATAGCGGCTCTTGTTTGAGAGCTCGCGTGTGTAAAAAAGACTTGGACTTTATTTGTGCTGTGTCGAGACCTGTTTCAGTCTCCGGTGAGGGTGGGGCTCGACTTGAGTGGCGAATTTAAGGATTAGGCACATGATAGTGTAAAATCAAATTTGTTTGTGCCCATTGTAAGTCAGGCCACACATATCTTAGAAGATTCACTTATCTTATAAGATTCATAAAGAGACGCACATAGACACGTACTACTTAGCTCAAATCAAATCAATTCTTCCCCGCTAATAGTATACTGTTTAGGTGCGGTTTTTCTCGATCTGCATCCATTTAGTGTAATATTTACAAATTCTGTTCTGCATAACGCATGAAGAGTGCTGGGATTCACTGTAAGTATACCTTCTTCTGAGCATGCATCATAGTTTCTCGTTTGCATTCTGATTTCCGATTCCCCTCTTGTTTTATAACTTAAGGTCAAAAGGAAATTGGGACTGAACGGTAGACGTGCTTGTCTGTTCACATAAATTTCAAGTGATAACCTCACTCTAAAATTGGGACTGAATTGAGCAGGTCGATTTAAAAAAATTGGAATAAAAAGAACCCTTGTTCTCGGGTGCATAATGCCCTCATTGTTTGTTTTACTTGCAAGTGAGAGAGAGACGACCCTAGGATGGAGCCAAGTCTGGATTTCTTACTTACTACTGGTTCTTTATTTTTAGGTGATTAGCTACTTTTCAGTGAGGAATATGGGTAGTCGTATTTATACGGTCCGGACTTCCTTAGCATAGTGGGAGGTTTAGAGGGCGCTTTAGTCCTCAAGGAACGGGCTTCGGCTTGTACTTACTCCTATACTGGCTGAAAGTAGGCCAAACTAGTCGTAAGAACCGGGTCAGTCTGTAGGAAAATACAGGCATCTAACAGCTCGTTAATCTTTCCAAGATTGTATTCTCACCAACTAAAATTGACAAGATAATTCGACCGAACTCTTACGGTCATCATGTGTTGAGTTGGTGAAATTGAGGGTTTGAATTGTGTTTGTATTGTGTGAGTTTACTCCGCACATTTACATGCACCGTAGAACTAGCACCTCATTGAAATATCGTGTTCTAAATCGGTTCTTTTGACATCGAAGATGACTGATTGGGGGGGTAATTATTCGGACTTTGCGAATTTCCCGTTGAATCCTCCAAGAAGTATGTCTTCACAGGTCCATGCGCAACATGGACCAACCTGGACTCATGACCCTCTTGAGCCCAGGATCACCCACTCTCGGGATGGTTACTCTCAAACCATTCCCTTTCTCTCTTCCCACCTCACTGAGGAAGACCTTCGCCTCGATGAGAATATCTTGATTCATAAATCCTCTTCTAATCAAGAACACATTGCTGATTCAGGCCATATAGAAGACACAAGTAAAATGCCTCCAAAGAAGAAAGAAGAGGAAGAAGAGAACAATGAAGACCCAATGAAAATGATACTTGCCAGATTAGCTGCATCTGAGCAGCAACATGCACTTCTCAGAGCTCAGTTAGGACAATTGAATGTTGGGGTCCAACCACCAATGGATGCGGCGTATAACCCCGGACAATATCAAATTCGGAACTACTTGAATCCGGCCCAACCCGAGGTTGATTTTGAATTGAAGCCGCATTTTCTGAACCTGTTGCCACACTTTGATGGGAATGCTTCTGAGGAACCATATGCATTCCTAAGGGACTTTGAGCTCATCTGCACTAACCTCAAACATCAAAATGTTAGCCAGGATTATATTAGGCTCAAAACCCTTCCATTTTCCTTGGGTGGCAAAGCTGATTACTGGTTAAAGAATCTTGGGATCGCCGTCACCACATATGCCCAGTTCAAGGACCTGTTTTTTAAAGAAGTTCTACCCTTTGAGTAGAACTAACATGATGAGGACGCGCATTACGAGTTTTTCCCAATTACCCCATGAAGCTTTTTGTGATGCTTGGGAAAGATTCAAGGACATCCTGCAGAAGTGTCCATGTCATGGACTAAATGATAACATCTTGGTCCAATCATTTTTCACTGGTCTCAACCCTGAGATGCAGGGTTTAGTGAGCGCTGCATGTGGAGGCAGCTATACATCTCGAGGAGCGGATACCGTCTGGAGGGTATTCGAGCAGATGGATGAAACTAGCCGCTCACAGATGGCCAGCAGGGCCTATACACCATCCCCCAGTTCACTCTCATCTGGAGGGGGAAAACCAGTTGTAGTCGATCTCTCTCAGGATGTGATCCCTAGCATGGGACTCCTTGCTGACAAGCTTACTGTAGTCGAGAGGATCGACAGGAGGATTGATGAGTTAGAACGGAGTGTCTCCAAACTTCCAAAACAGATGGAGGAGTTGACTGAGAAGGTATCTAAGATAAAGATACCTGCCGTGACTGCACCCTCTGCTCCCGTATACCGAGTTTACCATGTTCAGGAGCAGTTGGTGTCAGGGCAACCCCAGCCGTGGGAGCAGGACCAATCCTACACCCACTCTTTCCAGCAGCCACCTCCATTAGCAGAGACAGTCCAGGAGGAGCCTCCACCGGTTTGGGAGGTGAATGGAGTATGGTATACTCAGGACCCTGCCAGGCAGGGAAGTACGGGAGACCAACAGACCTATCAACGTCCCTTGACCTTTCATAACACCGCATTCACCTCCGCACCACCTCCTTCACAGCATAGCCCTGGATTCCAGCCACCCCAGCAGCAGAGGCAACAGTACCAGCAGTATGGCCGAGAAGGCCATTACCAGGTGGGCCAGCAGGGTCCGCAACCCCAGCAGTAGCAGCAGCAGAGGCAGTATTCTGGCCAGTAGGGCCAGTCTTCCCATTCTTCTTCCCAATCTTATCCACTTCCTTCTTCGTCTAGTCCCGTGGATATCCAGCAGCAGATACTCGACGAGCTACGTTCCTACAGGAACGAGATTCATGACTTACGGGTGGATGTCAACCGCCTGTCCAGATGGCGAGACGAGCAGACTGCACCCTCTACCTCTATTCCAGCCCAAGTTCAGGCTAACCCCAATAGCCTGAACAGATCTAGTTCTCAGCAGCACTTTGGTCAGGTATACTATTCAGCATCTCCTAGATCTGAACATGAGATTCTTTCGTGTGACGAGGCTAACCACATGTCACTCAGGAGCGGAAGGACCGTGACCGTACCTGACCGGGCGAGGGATACGAGGAGGGGCATCTCTGAAGCTCTACCTGAGGAGTCTTCAGAGGATGAGGAGGAGAGGCATCATATTTCGGAGCCCCATCAGCATCATTCGAGGATTTCTACTCAGGGAGCCGAGAGGAGAAGGAGAGCACGTATGTAGCATCGGCAGCATGGATACACTTCTGAGTCTACGGAGGACCTTGCATCTCCGGTTGTGGCTGATACCACTCCAGCTTCTATTCCACAACCTATAGTAGATAGTTTTGATATCGATCCCATGTTGCATCAAAAAGATTCATGTATGAAGAACTCTGTTTCCGTTAATGCCAAGAATGATCTTTCAGTTCATGATTCAGACTCTTCATCTTCAGTTTCTCTAGCTTCCATCCCTTTCCCCCGTGCTCTTACGGAAGGAAAGCGCATCAAAAAGATTCAGAAAGATGACCTCGATATGGCATGGTTTTGTAAAGAAAATATCACAGTTAAGGTGCCATTTGATGAATATGTGGCTAACCATCTTGCCTTCAAAAAGTACCTTAAGGTGAGATGCACACTTACAAGGGTTAGCAGGAAGAAAGATAACCGAAATATAAAGACACATGTCTTATCGGTAGCCACAACCTATTGTCTCAAGAATCAGACTTTGCCAAGAAAAAAGAGAGACATGGGTGCTCACTATGTGGAGAGTCGTATTGACGACATTGCGTTTGCACGCACACTCTTAGATAACGGTTCTTCGATCAACTTACTCCCCTTAGCATTATATTAGAAATTGGAGTTGGGACCACTTCGCAAATCTAGAGCTTTACTCCAATTCGTAGATCGTTCAGTGAAGAGACCTAAGAGAGAAGTGAAGAACGTCGTTATCTCGATTGAGGGGCAGAACTATCAGGTGGACTTCACAGTCTTGGACATGGAGATCCCTAATCATTGGAGAGAATCTATATCATTCTCGGGCGACCCTTCCTTAGGACCGCAGGCGCAACTTTCGATTATGGTACGGGAATGATGAAGTTCCGTTCTCCAGGTGGAGAAGTGAACCTTGAGATGAAGCAAACCAAGTGTCAGTGACCCGATTCAGAGAGTAGCACAGAGTACTCATCTTCAGAGGCAGATTGCGGTATGATTAGCACAGTTGGGATTTGGGGACAGATTCCTTCAGGACAGAGCGAGACCCTTTCATCTGGAGAGGATATGGTGCATGATGCAGTTTGCCAGGTGTTGTCTGATCTTGCTAGAGATGCATCAACCTATTCTCATGATGACTTAGAGATCCATCCGGATCTGTCAGTTTCATCCTCTTCGGAACAATCATGGGACATAGATGACGAGTCGGACGTGGCTTCTGCCGATTGTTTGGATACTTTTGACGATCCGACTCTCGATACTTCTGATTTGGTGGCGAGTACTACTCAGCTTAGCCCACCTTCATGCAGCACGGAACCAGATTCAGATTCAGTTCAGCCAGATCTGCTTGATGATACCACATTACCAGAACTGAAATCACTACCTCCTACACTCAAGTATGCCTTTCTTGTGGGACCCAAAGAGAGATATCCTGTCATCATTAGCTCAGACTTGACTTTAGAACAGGAGTCTAGGTTGTTAGAGGTCTTAGAGAGGAACCGCAAAGCAATAGGCTGGACAGTGTCGGATCTCGTAGGGATCAACCCCGCTCTCTGCTCGCACCACATTTTTACTGAGGATAATGTGAGACCTTCCCGTGAGTTCCAGAGGAGACTTAACCCCAATCTAAGGGAAGTAGTGAAAAAGGAAATTGAGAAATGGTGCAAAGCAGGGTTTATATACCCTATTTCTGACTCCAAGTGGGTGGCCCCACTTCATGTTGTCCCGAAGAAGTCGGGAATTCAGATGGTCACCAACGAGGAGGGGGTAGATATCGCGACACGAGTACCCACATCGTGGCGTGTCTGTGTTGACTACAGGCGCCTGAATGCCGCGACCAAGAAAGATCACTTTCCCTTGCCGTTTATTGATCAGATCTTGGAGAGACTTGCAGGGAAAGAGTTCTTCTATTTTCTTGATGGGTACTCAGGCTACAACCAGGTGGCCATAGCCCCTGAGGACCAGGAAAAGACCACATTCACATGTCCATTCGGCACTTATGCTTTCAGGCGCATGCCATTCGGGCTCTGCAATGCTCCGGGCATATTTCAGCGGTGCATGATAGCCATATTTGCTGAGATGGTGGGAGATTTCCTGGAAGTGTTCATGGATGACTTCTCGGTCCACGGTGATTCTTTTGATACATGTTTAGAGCACTTGGACCGAGTCCTCACGAGGTGTAGAGAGGTGAATCTGGTACTCTCCTGGGAGAAGAGTCACTTTATGGTGACGGAGGGTATCGTGTTGGGGCAAGTCATCTCCAAAAGGGGAATGGAGGTTGACCCTGCCATGGTGGAGGTGATCAAGAAACTCGATCCACCTACCAACGTGAAGTCAGTGCGGTCATTCTTAGGGCATGTTGGATTCTATAGGAGATTCATTCAGGATTTTTCAAAGATCGCCCGCCCACTGACTGAGCTCTTAGGGAAAGACACAGAGTTCATTGTAGATCACAGGTGTCTGGAGGCCTTTGAGCTCTTGAAGAGGAAGATTTGTGCCTCGCCTATCTTACAAGCTCCTGACTGGTCTCTCCCCTTTGAGATCATGACTGATGCTTCAGATTTTGCTATAGGAGCTGTGTTAGGACAACGACGAGAGGGGATTCCGTTTGCGATTCATTATGCGAGCAAAGTTTTAGATCCTACACAGAAAAATTATACAGTGACTGAAAAGGAAATGCTCGCGGTAGTATGGACCCTCGAGAAGTTCAGATCATATATTTTGGGCTCAAAGGTGACAATTTATACAGATCACACAGCCATTCGATATTTAATGGAAAAGAAGGACGCGGAGGCGCGTCTTCTTAGGTGGATTTTACTCCTCCAGGAATTTGATTTGGAGATAAAAGATAAACCTGGAGTGAAGAATGTTGTGGCTGATCACCTTTCTCGAATTGAACTTAAGGATTCTCCTGATCATGAGCGGGTTAGAGAGACCTTCCCAGATGAGTCAGTTTGTGTTATTGACTCCCTCCCGTGGTATGCCAACATGGTGAACTATCTTGTCTCCAAGCAGGTTCCCCATGGTTGGACTAGGAGCAGCATTGATCGACTGAAGTCGGATTCGAGGAGATACCACTGGGACGATCCTTTCCTTTTCTTCGAAGGACCGGATTGTGTTTGGAGAAGGTGTATTCCTCAGGAGGAATACCAGAGTGTCCTCACATATTGTCATTCACTTGAGGCTGGAGGACACCATTCGGGAAAGAGAACCGCTCACAAAGTACTTCAATGTGGATTGTATTGGCCGACCTTTTTTAGAGATGCTATTGATTTTGTGCGGTCGTGCCCGATCTGTCAAAGGATGGGAGGGACAGTTGGACAGAGAGATGAGATGCCCATGCAACCGATGATTATTTGTGATGTTTTTGATGCATGGGGCATAGATTTTATGGGTCCCTTTCCCAACAACCAAGGACATGAGTACATATTGTTGGCGGTTGATTATTTATCCAGGTGGGTGGAGGCTATCCCAACCCGAACCGCAGACAGCAAGATTGTCTGTAAGTTTGTGAGAGACCATATTATTGCTAGGTTCGGGGTGCCAAAAGTCTTGATATCTGATGGGGGTAGCCATTTTGTGAATCGAGATATGAGATCTTTAGCTAAGGACTATGGATTTGAGCATAGAGTTACTAGTCCTTACCACCCACAATCCAACGGCATGGCAGAGAATTCGAACAGAGAGGTGAAGAGTATTTTGCAGAAATTGGTTTGTCCCGATAGGAAGAACTGGTCTCAGCTCTTGGACCAAGTTCTGTGGGCCTATAGGACAGCCTACAAGACACCATTGGGCACTTCACCATTTAGAATGATCTATGGCAAGCCATGCCATTTGCCCGCAGAATTGATTCATAAATCCAAATGGGCAATTAAGAAGATCAATTGGAGTTGTCACCTAGGGAAGCTTTGTCGAGACTTGAACTTGAACGAGCTCGTGGATATCTGAAACAGGGCATATGACAACAGTTTGATTTATAAGGACAAAGTAAAAAGATGGCATGATCAGCACATTAGGTGCAAAGACTTTTTCCCTGGGCAAAAGGTATGGTTGTTCAATGCCAGGTTGAAGATGTTCCATGGGAAGCTCAAATCTAAATGGACGGGTCCCTTTGTTGTTAAGAAAGTGCACGAGAATGGAAGTGTAGAGATAGCTGATCTCACAGATGGTGCACAATCTCATGTGGTAAATGGACAACTGTTGAAGCATTTTGTGGATTCAAAAGAGCAGTTAGTCCAAGTCGAGGTCATCAACTTCAAGCAAGCGCGCACAGCAGATACATCATATTACTCATCATGAAGATGCAGCATCAAGATTCAACATCTTAGAAGATTCATTCCTCTTGTACATTCACCCTTCTTTGTATATTCTCCAGATCACATCGGTTCTTACACTTATTCTTGTCCTATACTTAGGCTTACCAAGAGCCTAAGTAGAGGGGAGTCGATGCCCTCCATATGTATACTCATCCATTTCTCTTCTTGACCTCGTCCGCCCCATTTTTGCTCTTCTTCTTTACTTAGGCTGACCAGAGCCTAAGTATAGGGGGGCGGATCGACTTCTCTACTCTTTATTATTTTTAGCCATCCTACGCTTAGCACGAGCTATGTCTTTTTCTCGCTTCTTGTCCATGAGGACATACACATGCTAAGTATAGGAGGGTGTGTATATATTACATATATACTTTACCCATAGCCTCGTACTTTCACGTATTTTTGTATCTATTATACAATAATTATGAGGTGGGTAAAAAAAATTCAAAAAAAAAACTTTTTCAAAAAAAAGTCCTTTCTTATTTACTTATCTTTTCAGAAAAAACTTTTCAAAAAAAAACTTTTCACAAAAAAAAAAAAAAAAGAAGCAAAACTTTTCTAAAAAAATCCTCTTTGCCTTTGTTTATCAAAAAAAATCTTCAAAAAAACTTTTTTCTGAAACTTTAAAAAAATCACACAAAAAAAGCTAACTAATAAGTTGATTTAACCTCTGACACATTCACTTTCACACAAGACTAGTGATGTTCAAGAATACTTGGTTTATGAGCTCTTGAGATTTTGAGTTAATCAGCCTTAGTCATTAGGGTCTTGGACTTAATTATTCACATTTACCTAGTTTGAAAGATTTTGTGCTATATTTCATGCTTAGTCTCTACCTTAGGAATATGATCAGCACCTCACATACACGACGGCAGTTATGATGAGATGAGTTGTAATTTCACTTAAGGAACTGGGATGAGGGATTGAGTTTGGACTTGATTTAATGATGCTCGAGGATAGGATAAAATCAATGAAGGCTTCATGAAACCTGAGTGTCAGCACATTTAGCCAGTATGAGAACATGGTTCTTGTACTATCTCTTGACATCTACCTTTGTGCCAGGGTGTGATAAAATAAAAAAAATGTTGATCAGTGTGCGCCAACTCTTGGTAAAAGTAGTGGAGCTAGCCAAAATACTACAAGCAATGAAATGTCAAAGAAAAGCTCTCATTCCACAAAGTCAATTATCAAAAGAGCTTCCACCACAGGCGAGCGCTCCCAACCATTCAAAGTGTCCACTTGGACCACCGCTATTAGGACCAGAAGTCGGGCTTGCACCAAAAAAGGGCTCTGCATCGTAAATGCTACAAGTCTGGGTGTAGAAGGTATAATAGATACTCAAAAAAGACACACCCCGGTTGTACTCCCAGGAAAACAAGTGCAGACGACTCCAACTTCTCTTGACGGACGCACTGATCAACACCAAAAATCATGCGTTGCATAATAAGGCACTCGAGAGGATCCTTGTTCCAATGAGAGGGAGAGAAGAAATGACACAATCATATACCCTCCATCAACTGGCCTTCCATCTACATTTTTAAGTCTGACAACTAAAGAGACGGTGGATTGAATGCAAGAAATGGTTTATTCCCTAGTGTTGATGATCGGGTCCTTAGGAGAGTCTCTTGGACTGGAACCTTGGGTGACGTTGTGACTCTACTCTTGTAACTACGGTCAACACTTAAAGTCATATCCCTACTATATATGTATACAAAGAGAGTCTGATGATTAGGGAAATTGGATACCTTTTGACTAGAGCTTGGTTCAGCTTAGAATTTTAGGATTTCTAAAACCGAGAGTTCTTGAACGATCAAGTCTTGTATTCACATGCACAGTCAGGGGTTAATCCAACTTATTCATTCTTTATTTGCTCGAGGACTAGCAAAGTTTAAGTATAGGGGGTGATGAATCCACGATTCATCATCTCAATATCTTGATCTTAGCAAAATCCATGAGTAAATTCCCCTAATAATGTATATAAAATCCATAAATTAATAAAATGACTCTTGTAATTAAAAATACATTAATTATTGTATATTAGATTGTATAAAATAAACTAACAATAAAAAGCCGCAAAATCAAAGGAGTTTTTCACCTGTAAATAGCCAAAACTTCATCTATTTTTAATAATTTCATTTCAACTTCTTTTTGTCTAATTCTTTCTCCAATGTGTTCATAGCAATGTATATAAAAATACAAAAAAATACAAAACAAATTTACCTCAAATAAAATGCTCCTAGATCCCAAAGAGAAAAAGCCGTAAAGGACCAACTTCCAAGCCAAATTCCCGCTCCATATGAACTCCAAATTCACCAAACTCACTTTTAAAGTTAAAGTTAGAAAATTATCTATCCAACAGAAGTGGTTTTATTAAAATCGGAGATCATTTGTAAAAGTTGGGTTTCGGGACCTAGATGTACATTGTATAACCTTGTATATATTCATTCTTTCTTAATTTTTATTTGTATCTTTCATAATTACTAAAAATACAAAAATATCATGATTGTGTTGTATTTTAATTGTACTATTTTATTGTATTTTTCCGTTGTAAATATCTCTTATTAAAAAGACAAGAAAAATACATATTAGAAAAGTAAAAAATGTGTACATGGTGTTTTGTCTTCTTTTGTAAATTCTCCACTTTTTGTCTTATCTTTTTAATTTATTGTATTTAAAGTAGACAATCTTATTTATTTATTTATTTATTATTTAAACTTCCATTCTCTACAATAACCACCAATTCAACTCCATTACTCCACCATTTTTTCTAACTTCTAATTCAACTCCACCATTTTATTAACCTCCATCCCACTCCATCTTAATTCTAACTTCCATTTTTTCCATCTCTTTATATACATTCCATCCTCCTCAATTTGCAATTGTTCCATCTTTATGTGAGGAGAGCCAAGTTCCTAGAGTTGAATCGGTGACAGCGACGCAACCGCGGTCGAGCGACGACGACCCTCTCTCCGGTGAGATCAGTTGGCTCTTTGGCCAACATCGCAGCCGCATCCGCGTGCTGCTCGAGCTCATCGTACGCCGGCGATTTGAGCGAAGACCGTGCTCACGAGAGCACTTCATAGGCGAACGTCCATCTTAGGTAATTTTAATTTCATCTCGTCATTATTTGTTTCTTTGCAAATTTTTTTTAGCACATCATATCACCACCATCTCCCATTTGTTTCTACTCCATCATATTACCATCATCATTTTTCTCCATCATGTTCATTCCCTTTCTTAACAAAATTTAAAAAAAAATTAAAACAAAAAAACTTTTATTACAGTAGTAAAATTCTAAAAAAAAGAAAAAAAATTAAAAAAAACTCGGCAGCAGCAGTGGGTGGGAACACCCACCGCCGCCGCCCCTTCCTTCAACGGTTGGCGGCTTCGCCGTCGGCCACCACCGCGCCCACCAGTGCGGGCCGCCGCGCCTCACACCGCCGCTACAGCCGGCGGACCCGACGCCCCCGCCCCCAGCCGAGTTAGCTGTCGTCCAAGCCCTCCTCGCCGTTGACCATCTGACGCCCTCTTCAACCTCCGTGCTCCGCCGCGACCGCGCGTACGTGGGCGGCGGCGCCTCCATCCCCAGCGGCGAGCCGCCATAGCCGCCATAGATCCACCCCCACGTTGGGTTCCTCATCTCCGTGCAACGAAGAAGGAAGGTCTTTTGTTTTCTCTATTTTTTTATTGTGAAAATTGCAAGTTTGTCCATCCTATTTTTGTAATTACAAAACGGTCCATGTGCATGTTTGTATTGGTTAATTTCAATTTCTGTTTTGCACTAATAACCCTCTCTTCATGTGTTAATTTAGACTTATATTTTGCATCGTTTTATTCAATGAAAAATGCTATGATGTTGAGGAACTTATTGTCTACCATCTAAAAATTTATTTGTATTTTTGTGAGTTGTGGGTAATTAATTAAAATTGTTTAACTGAAAATCTCTATATTTTACCCAATCAGTGCTTTTAAAATCATATCTAACTCACGGTTGCTCCAAAAATTCCACAAAAATTATATATGATGACTTGAAATGTGATAAACTTACTGTCCAAATTTCATCTAAAATGGATATGTCATGCACCCGAAATAAATTGTAGAGTGATTTTTTTGGTATTTAATTTTTAATTAAATCCATGTATATCCTTTTTGCGAAATTTAAACTCCCTTGGATTGCTTATCTAAATATCTTTCTGAGATAATTCGCACTTTGATAAATTTGATAATGTGGATTTATTAGAAATTATTTACTCACTGCCACTCTATTTTCACTAAAAAATCCATAAAATTCATAACTTGTCAAAAAAATCCAAAAATATTACTGTAGCTTCCTTGCATCATGGCTATGTTCCCGTAAATTTTTCATGATTTTTGCTTACCGTTTGTGTGATAAATTTCGAAAAAACCCATAAAAAGTGTACATTTTTAGTTATTGCTTTTTAACCCCTAAAATTCTAAAAAAATGTGTTTTGTGTTCATCACTGGATTAGGATGCTAGAAAAAAATATAATTTGGCTGCATTGGATTAATTTAACATTAAAATTAATTTGGCCTTGTTGTATGCTTTCTTAGTGTCGTAATTCAACTGCATCTTGCTTTAGCATTTTGTTTTGCATTAAAAAATATAAAAAAACCGCATTTTGAAATCTAGACCTAAGTTTTCAAATTAAACCCAAGTTGTTCCTTTGTCTCCCTGAGTTCGACCCCGGACTTGCCCGGGATATAAATTAAAGCCGAGACACTCTTCACGGAGATCTTCTCTCGGTTCTGACTGAATCGCTAAGTACACGTACCACAACGTGACCAAATTAAACATCGTATTTAGCGACTCGTAAGTACCCCAATTAACAATCTCAACTCCATCAGCAATATCAGCGTGACCAATATGTTGAAGCATGGAAGTTGCATCTCCTATGAAGCCAGCCCTGGACCGCATGGCCCAGCTTGTCAAGGGACTTGTAGATCTTAGTCATAAGTAGGATGATTTCATCGCAGCCAAGACCTCCATTCCCGCATAAGTGGAGGCTAACCACAATAATTTTAAGATGAAAGAGCAGGTAGTATGTGATGTTCCCTCGAATCTTATAGAGTCAAATACGAATGAATTGTTTTTATCTAATGTTGTCACTCTCTAGAGGGGTAGGATCTTGCATCCATCAACCACTTGCAAAGGGAAGAATAAAGCAACCGCGGGCGAGTTGTCGTCTTCATCTGCATCAGTTGAATCACCAGCCAGGCTAGGTGAGGAAGAAGAAGGAGAAGCACCATCAAAAATCCCAAAAAATCAGAAAATCAAAAATGCCACAAAGAAAGAACCAACAGTAGCAGTCGAAGCACCAACTAGCTATCCTTGGAGGAGACCGCACCAGCAATTGATCCGACGCTAGCCTATGGAGACTTGCCTGAAAATTTTGGGTGCCTCTCTTTCCTAGATGACCATGCTCATTTTAGTCATCCATTTGTACATCCTGATATAGGCACAGATTTTGTTGTAAATAAGAACACTATTCCTACTGTTGCTTTTGATTATTTACATATTCCATTTCCTAATGCAATGAGAAAATCCAAAAAAAATAAAAATTTGAAAACTACCTTGTTTGACTTTGATGTGGTGGAAACCATTTAGAATCTTATTCTTGAAATGCCTCTTCTCAAAGCCATCAAGTACATGCCTAATATCAAGAAAGGTCTAAAGTAAGCATATACATCGAAGAGGCAGCCTCATAAAGCTCATGAAAGAAATGTGAAGCACATTCTCATTGAGGCTACAATGAATGCAATCAGCAATCTCCTAACAAAGAAGAAGGATATGGGAGCTCCTTTAGTTAAATGTCACATGTTTGTTCAAGAGTTCGATCGAACTTTGCTTGACAGTGGATCCTCAATCAACCTGATGCCCACTTCACTACTCAAAGAATTTAGGTTGGGACTGCTCAAGTCCACAAGAATGATTCTGCAGTTCGCAGATACTTCCATTAAGCGGCCTCTAGGAATTTTGGAAGATGTTGTGGTCACCATTCAGGGAATGCAGTTCCCTGCAGACTTCATAGTTCTGGATATGGACATTTTAGTTCCTCTTCTTCATACCGTGATAATCCTTGGATGACCGTTCCTTTGAACATCTGAAGTAGTAGTGAACTATGCACTGGGAAGATAATCTTGTATTCAAACATCGATAAAGCGCCAATTGGGACAATTCAAGTGCCCAAACCTTCATCATCTCCACGTATCTATCCTTCCTTCTGTATATCTAGTCTCAATCGATCCCTTCCATTTAGAGCTTCTACTGTCACTTCTGCTCTGACCAGCTGGTCTGAGCCCCATTACCCACTACCATCCTTTCCCATCGAACCCCCTACTCGCCTCACACCTTTTTCCACAGTATGATCACCCTGAGGATCGACCATCGGGTCGAGATTAGGTTGGCTTTCCACTCCCCGCGTTCGTCGGAGACCTAAAACCACAATCCCCATTGCTTCACTTGTTTGTATGCTCAAATAACCCTCACCGGAGCTTTTCCCCAAGCTTAGGATACCTTGCAGGAACTCACGCATGTCTGGAGCGCCATTTTGACTCCTAGATGCTCAGGAGGAGGAGCTCCAGGAGATCAGCCACTGCCACACTCATCCGGCCATCATCGCCTCCATCAAAGCCCCCAATTTGACATGCATCACCTCCACAAGTCTCCAGGGACCCCCAGATCCTTCATCAAGTCAGTGGATCCCCTCCCTTGCCTGATCAAAGTTCAACCTGGGTGTGTTCTTGCATACCCCTCCCTAGTCATTGGATCATCCTGTCTCTGTCAGATCTAATCCGAGCCACCCAACATTTGCAGCTTTTGGGTCATTAGATTAGAGCTTCTGATGCATTTGCCCACACATCTGCGACATTCTCTACAACCGTCAAATCTGTCATCAACAACAATCAGAGCCATACGTTTGACCTGCCTCCAATGTGCGCCACGTTCCTATGTCCTGGGTATATTTCTTTATCAGTCCTGCATGTTTGTGTTTTTATATTTAGTCCATCAATAATTGTGTAGTTGAGAACATTTGTAGTTAGACCCTCACCCTTTTCTTATTTGCATTTCAGTCTAGTTGAGTCTGAGTCCACACGTGTTCGTTTGGGATATTTACGTTATATGCCTCATAATTTCTCCTAGATATTGAATGAATGCTAAGTTTTTAGTATTTGCACTTATGTCCCCGTGAGCCTGGATTACGTGAAGTGCACGTTTATTGTGGATTATTTCCATATCTGGCCCTAAGCATTATTTGGGTGTTACTATTTAGCCCCTGGAACTTATTTTCTTCGCATAAAGGTTCCTGTAGACTTTTTTCACTGCTTGCCTTTTTATTGGATTTTAAAAATATTAAATTAACCTTAATTGCACAAAAATTACCATTGGCACTTGTTAGTGTGTAATATTTACTGAAATTTTGGTGGGTTTGTTTATTAGCATTTCTATTTTTAAAAATTCAAAAACCCTTAAAAAGTTCTTGTTTTCATTATAAAAATCCTAAAAATTTGAAAACCCCTTTACAAATCCATAAAAATTATCATTTGAGCCTTTTATTGTTTTTTAATTACTATGCTAATTTTGTTTGAAAAATCATCATAAAAACCATAAAAATTATAAAACATTCAAAAACTTATAAAAATCATATAAAATCAAAGAAAATTTCAAAAATTGCGATTTCAGTTTTTGTTTTTAGCTTTATACATCTATTTTGTCATAAAATTATTGATTAGGACTTTGGAGCATTGTAAGTATTTTTAATTTGCAATTTGGTCCTGATTGTGAACTGTTTAGAGTTTATAGACTTGTTTAATTTTTTATAAAATCGCAAAAACATTTTAAAACCTAGAAAAATTATGAAAAACATATTAAAACCCAGAAATGCAAAAATATTTTTATTTTTATTTTCTAAGATTCTTTAGCCTTATTAAAAAATCAAAAAATTATTGTGCTTGGTTTCCTAATTTGTGCTTGCTTGCCTTTATTCTAAAATTAAAATTTTGAAAATTTAAAAACATTAAAAAATATTTTGTTTCTCTGAATTTTGACTACTTAGTTCTTTATTTGCGCTCCTTGTATTCGACCTTGGTAGTTATATCAGGTAAATAAAAAATAGCGAACCACTTACATTCATTGATTGCTTAATTCTTCGTTGAGTGGTTTTATCTTCTCGTTGACCGCACTTAGCGATTTGGTATCACAACGACCTTGTATTATTTGCTTACTTAAACCTGGTCGTTGGGCGCATCATCAGGTGTTGATTAGACCTTCGAGCAAAGATCAATGGTTGTGGATGCTGCGATCGAACGGTGGTTACACACGTGTGCGAGGAAGGCTGATCGGAAAGCTGTAAGATAGCCTGGTGGAATATGGAAGAAACCTGGTTCCTCCAAGCTTCAATCGGATAGAACTGGGTCCTCTGGTCCTCCTTCATGTTGTCTAGCAGCTCAAAACATTCCTCCCAATAGTCCGCTGCAGCTAATGGCTTCAAAAGTCTCTGAGGTTCACTGTAGTGCCCCCAAGAGATCGGAGGAGCTCGAGGTGCCTGGGAGCCTCCTTCGACTCCAAAACTACCCCTAGATACGCTTTATGCTCAAGGGACCTGCACAGGAAGAAGATAGGGTTGAGGGCAAACTGCCTCGACTCGTCAATGGGTGGAACAAGTGCAAAATGGGGGGATGCGGAGGTGCCCTGGCAATGTGGCAGAGGTGGAGCACCTATCTTCAGATCCACAGAGTATCTAGATGGATGAAATGGTATGGGACGAATAACAACAAAAGGAGAAGGAGATGGCAGTAACAACAACGTCAGAGGGTAACCGAGAAGATCGAAAATGAGCGACGGAGCAGAAGCTCCGACGAGATACAATTTTTGATTTTACGAGAAATAAAACAAAATCAAATGAAACAAAATATGTTCATAGAATGAGTATGGAAAAGAAGAACTGAGCAGAACCTGGACTAAGCAGAAGTGAGCTAGCGACAGAGGAGTGGCTGAGCTCGGATCAACTTTGATTCGATGCCAACCAGGTCATTGATCTCTCCTAGGGCTTCCTTCTATCAACATGATTCTCCTAGATGTGAGAGAGATAGGGTTTGGTGGTAGAAGAAGGATCAAAGTCAACTGAGGCATGGAGTGAAGTATATGTACAAGGGGTTCTTCATTAGGACAAGGCACACTATTGAGAGGTGCCTCGACCAAGAAATTATCTTGGCATGTAAGAGCTTTGATTGAGGAGCTAGATTGAAGAAGAAGTCGAGCCCAAATTTTGCAAGATATGATGGGGAGAAATCATTGAAGATGGGGGTATCGTTTTGACAGCAGCAACCCAGGGGAAAGGGCAATTGACTTAGGTCAATCAGGGATGAGCCTTGACTGGTCCACGTCAGCTGCTAAAAGATAAAAAATAATAAAATCCTTTACTAATTAAGGTAAAAATAATAATTGATTTTAATAATTTTTGTTAAAAACATATAAAATGTTTACTATTTTATGTAGTATTTTATTGTATTTTTTATTTATTTTTATGACTTCATTTATTACAAGTTACTTTTTAAGGGTTCATCTATAGGTATATTTACATATGTTTTGCACATTTTTATTTTTATTTTGCATTTTATATTTTATTATTTTTATAAACTCAATTTATATATTTTAAATATACATAAATACATTTTTCTTTTATTTTTCTTATGTATTTTGTATATACTTATTATATAGGTATAAGTATTGTATATTCATCTATATATTTGATACAATATTTCATTTTAGTGCTTTCTTTATGGTTTTATTTTATTCTAAATCTGTACATATAATATTACTAATAATTACAAAATCATAAAAATATAAAATAATAAAAATATAAAGAATAAATAAAATGAATATTTTATTCAGGTATATTATACAATAAGGGTTCAAAACAAAACATCTACATCTTAATCCAAATTAAATGAAACCACCTTCATTGAATAGCTAATAAAAATGAATTTTGGTACATTTTGAGTTCATGTGGAGAAGGTAAGGGTCTGGGAAATTTGGGGTTTGGAATTTTATTTTGAGTAAAAAATGTACAATTTATATTATTTCTTGTGTGAAATCAATTTTATATTTTTCTATATATTTTTATCTAAAACTTTCACGTACAAAGTTCATTGATTTTAGGTTTGAATAATATAAAATAAAATGGATCCCAAAAGTGAAATATTGAAGGCTAAAAATTAGGGTTTTGTTCATGTTTTTGGCCCTTATTCCCGTACTTTATTCCTTGTCGACCCAATCATCATGATGTTTAAGTTTAGGGGTTTAGGGTCATAAAATACCTTTGATATTTTATTTTTATCTTTTCTTTATTCTTTTTTTTATCTTTAAACAATGTATTTTATATAGTATTTATACAAAACTAATAATGAATGTTAATTTATACAAAATAATGATATTTACAAGCATTTAGCTAAGGTTTAAAGACCAAAATGAAAGAATTAAGGTGGTGAAATGGAGATTCATCAGGATGTAAGGTCAAAATAAAAGAATAAAGGTGATGAAATGGAGATTCATCAATGGGTATATACCTAAAACTACTAAGGGATGAATATATGGCTGACTTGGTTATTAGAGGCAGTCGGTGATGGTCTCGAGCGATGGATGTGCTCCACGAAGCATTATGAGCTTCAAAGCTCCAAATGGTCGCCAAGGTCACACGATTACACCTTGCTTAGACTAGGACTCGTCGTAGCTCTATGTGAGTCCATCAAAGACTATTACCCTATGGAAACCATGGTGCTAAAGTTACTCTTTAAATTTTGGCAAATGAGATTCAAAAGATGGGGATATTTTCTCATTTAGTTGGAAATCGAGGAGCTTGGTCGTATGACATTCGAGATTGCTTTGCTTGGAGAGATCATAAACGTCAGCTCTGATGGAAGGAACGAGGCCATCGAAGGTCAATAAGAGAGCTCGAGGTTGAAGATGAGTTTAGAAGGTAGGCAGGTAGGAGGAATGTTGGAAAATGAATGAGAGAGGGAGTGGTGACATGGATAGGGGGAGTGGTCTCCATCCAATATCAGAAGAGATATGTGGGGCTTGATTAGGTAGAAGACCAACTGAGAGGGGAGTCAAAAGTGGTGGGGTTGACTACTAATAAATTAGGAAAATCAAGAAATGAAAAATAAAGAAAAGGGCTTCAAAATAAAAAAAAAACATTTTTTTCTCCAAATTATTTTATACAAAAGACTGCATTAGAAAGTTTTCCAAGAAAATAAAATTAAAGGTACACTTTGAAAACCAAATTTTGGTCTATATTATTAATGTTTTGGATTATCTAATGTTTCTTTTATTTTCTTGTTATTAATGACACCATATTATTTATTAGAATATACTCATAATATATACTACAACATGATTTGGGTTTTTTTATTTTGAAAATCAAAAAAGATAAAAAAGAGAGAATAAAATATACGTCAAATAGACTTGTATAGAAAAGATATTTTTTATTTTGAGTTTATATTTTTTAATTGACTTTATATTTTAAGAGAAATAAGACATACAAGTAATAAAATAAAGTTGGAATCAAAAGAAAAAGAGTTAAAAGTACTATAAAACAGGATTTTTGCCCCTTGAATCATATAAACTCTATAAATTATCTTCTCGACCTTTGAAACAACATAATTCCCCCCCTTACCCATAAAATTGCTAACTCTTACCCCATGAACACCGTGGTTAATCTGTTTGAAGTTTGTGGGGGTTCTTGGGGTAATTTATGGGGTCGATGGGGCAATTATGTTGAGCCTGCTAGATTTCAAAATATTTTAGAATTTAAAATATTTTATATGACAAAGTTTAAAATTAAGTACAGATGAACTAGATTTCATATGCTCAAATATAAAATCTGGAATGCATGCATATTAGAAAAAGTGAACCGTTTGCATTTGTCAATAATTTATGGTGGTATTTTTTGAAAAATTCTATACATTTTTATTGAATTAATGTAAAAAAATCAAAGTTAGTTGGAGTTGTATATAATATAAATATTTGGAGTTTGTATATTTATGTTTATACTTGTATTCCTTGTTTTCTTAGTTGTTTTTGGATTTTTGTTTTGCATATTTTTAGTGGCTTTTAGTGATAATTTATGTATCATATTTTCAAACATGAATATATAAGAAACAAATATTAATGCATGCATGAACGCATTTGTCAAGGAATTTAACTTGATTTTTGATTTTAAGGAAGACGAAATCTGATTTCATCAACATCTACTAATTTTGTTTTTCTTGATATACTCTTATAGATATATAGACACACTTTGTGTAGGCGTAATATTAGGATTACCTAGGTCCATATCATCCCATGAACAAGTCAATCTACATAAATTCTGGTTAACAATTATGATTGCATTTTACATCCATCTGTTAGCTAGCATATGTACGATTTACATATGTAATACATATAATATGACATATTTATTGGTTATTATAAAATAATTAGTAGGGAGATAATTCAAATGTCTCGAACTAAGGGCATCCATGAAGATTCGAAAATGACGATAAGATAGACTTTATTGCATGTAAAGCTTACGTCGAACATATTTCAGAAAAACATCCACTTAATCTTTGGTATACCAAATTAATCTCAATCAAACCTGAATGACTATAGTTATGTTCGAGATGGGATTACATGATAACAAAAAAATGGATTCTTCTCACATCACTTAATAGTAGTGTAATAACCTTAGACCAACGTTCACTCCTTCCTATTATTGTAGTTTAAAACCTGAGTTATACGGAAATTATGACAAGTCGTAGAGAGTGGCGATACAATCGTAGAAAAAGGTAAAATATTGGAGTCCTTTCAGGAAAGGTGCAGATGAATTTATCAGCATTGTGTGCACTCATGGTTTTCGTCTTCTGGATATGGATGGTAGCCTTATATCTCTACGTAGCATCGCCTTCTTGAAAAGAAGATGGATGATAAAGTTCCGCTACATCTCTACAGAAACAGATTCATTGAGGAATATTATATTTGGTGAAAACATGGATATGTCGTAGAAGATAACTCGAAACAAACTTTGGCACTTTATAAATGAAGATCAATTTGTTGAAATTATGATGGATTTTACTCGTCTAGAGTTTAACCCTCATTATCCCAACTATGTGGATCCATAAGGAGAATCAATGGAATTTTTTGACCTGTTAAAAAAAATAGAGGGGTTGATGTCAAAGAGGAGTTCAAAGCTCTTCTTTCCACATAGTCCTCTAGGGTGTTTATCGAGTTCAACGAGCCGAGTTGGACTCAACTCGGACTCGAACTCGATAAGAAACCTAAGGCTCCAACTCGAGCTCGATAAGGGTCGAGCCCTGGATCACCAACTCGAACTCGTCAAGTTCGAGTTGACTCACGAGCCTCTTATCGAGTCATGAGTTTCTGTGCTGGCTCACGAGCCTCAAAATGAGCCGACTCACGAGCCTCTTATCGAGTCATGAGCTTCTCAGCTGGCTCATGAGCCTCAAAATGAGCAGGCTCATGAACCTCTTAATGAGTCATTGTTCCATTTTATACATTAAATTATGCAAATGATATTTGTAATTTTGATTTTTTATACTCTTTTCTATAGCTTTTTGGGCAAGAAAAATGTTAACATCTATTTTATACCAAACTCAACGTGGAAGTTTCGGTGTATATGTTTTTAGTTTTTTATTAAGCTGGAAAACGAATTATCGAGTCGAGTTTTTGAGTTGAACAATGCCCAACTCGGACTCGACTCGATAAGCTAACGAGCCATAGAACCCAACTCCAGCTCGGACTCGTTAAGGTTTCGAGTCCGGCTCGCGAGCCCTTAATGAGCTGAACTCGAGTTGAGCTCATCGAGCTCGAGCTTTCCTGACAGCCCTATTTAGAGTTATTGGTAACGAAAATGGAGTACAACATGGCTGGTAGGAATTTTGATGTGATGCATATAATTATGAAGAAGATATTGCTTGAAGACATTTGTATTAACTTATTACTATCAAATTAAAAATATGATGCGAAAGATGGATTTTGCATAGAAGATCAGTGCCTGTGTAAAGCATCATATATTATATTACGGAGAACGTAGAGGTAGGATAGAATGTCCTCAATGTCACGAGCCCATATTCGAGCAATCAACTAAAAGTGGCAAAGACATACTATGGTAGGTGTTACGCTATTTCCCCATAGCGTCAGATTGAAGCAACTATATTATTGTAAGGAGACAACAAAGGAGATAATATGGCAATCAAATCATTCTTGGTGAAAATATACATATGGAACACTCTTCAATTTTAGAGTGTTGAACGGTTGTAACGACTATGTTTCCCTTGTTTCCAGTCGAGAAGCGTAACTGCATTATAGGTCTTTGTTCCAATTATTTTGATACACATGGTCCTAGTAAGGCCTCCTCTTCTTGATTGCATACACATTATAATTTAGCTCCATAGTGTGCGATAAGCGACCATTTATGTTTCTATCTCTTCCAGTGTCTAGTCCAACGCATCTTTGGAAATATATTGACGTATATTTACATCTACTTTTATATGAATCAAAGTAACTATGGTTCGATGATACAGATATGTATGATTCATCATTAGACATTCAATATGAAGGTTTTCCGGATGGAGTACACACAGAAGAAAGAGTTATCTGTATTACATGGAGTATAAGAAGTCCTTTAAGAAAAAGTAAAAACCACCAAAAGCAATGTAAAATCTCTACATGAAAAAGGGTTCGAGATTGATGATCAATTATGAATATTATCACAGAAAGCAATGTATAGTAATATATATCAACTTAAATAAGAATTTCAACAACTAAACATGTAGGTGCTAGCATATTATTGAGGTCCATGTATTTGCATTTAACAACACAATAAATAAAAGAAAACCTAGATATTTATACAAATAAAACAATTATGAGTGACAACTATTTAAGATAATCAATAAGAAATAGTATATTGTGAATAAGATCATCAACAACTATAGAGCAATAAAGGAAGATCTTATTCAGCACCGAATTATTCAACATCCAAGACCATGCTTAATATTTTATTAAATTTTTAAAATATAAGATTGATAACAATCTACCAAAAACTATTCAGAAATACTACAGCGCATCAGAAAAAATTAGGCGAAGAAGTTTTTGCAATCAAGTAGAAAAAGAGAAATGTTTCTTATATTTTTGAGTGCGTGCATGTTATCATAATTTCTCTAGGTGTGTGGCTGAATCATCGCTCTTCTTCTTAGCCCTAACTTACTTGGATTGAACTTGAACAAAGCTATCTTTCTTCCAAAATTATCGGGCCTATTATTAAAAAAAACTTCAAATCTTCATATGAGCACACATTGTCATGGAGAACCCAGAAGTTGTGCCTTTCAGCATGAAAAAGTTATGGCTGAGTGTGTGTTTGTATAAGATGACTTGATTTAAACAAAGAATTTTGTCGAAATAGTTAAAGGAGTTAAAGATGAATTCTAAGGCTATGAATGAGTAGAATGATAATGGATTTAGATTATACGTGATGTACATGAGACCATCAAAGTTGCCTCACCAACAATGATTACACATCATGTTGGTCAAACTGACCAAGGTTGAAGATGGCCTGGTATTAGAATAAGTTCTCACTATATAGTAACAAAATATAGGCTTTTTTAGCTAAAGTGATGAACATAAAAAATTCTTATATGGTCAATTCATATTAATTTTTTTCCGATTTGGCTGCAAACGAGCGACTATGATCATTAAAATGATTTTATCATATATTTTACATAATTATTGCTTCGTAATTATTTTTTTATAGAGTTGTGGTTATTTTTATATTTTATTCATTAATATATAATATATAACAGATTGATAGAAATAGAATTTATTGAAGAAAATAATTATGGTTTTTTAATTATATATATATAGGTTTTTTACACATAAAAAAATATGCGAATTACTACTATTTTATTTATTGGAGTTAAAAAATCTGCATTTTTTATATTTATATATAAACTATATGAGTATTATAAAACTTCAAATAAATTTAAAAGCTAATAGATAAATAGGTATAAAATGATGGAGTTTATTATAGTTTAAAAATACTTGTATATAAAATAGTCATTTTTCTCAACTTTTAAATTGAGAATTTTTCACATTCATTTTGAGCACTAATTGCCCTGATCTACCAGCTTGCTTCCTGTGTTTGACACTTTACACTACTTGCACTATACACATCTTTTGTAGAGTAATAATATATTTGAACTCCACTTATTGCTTTTCATTGTTTGATCTTTGTTGTGGGTTAATTGTTGTTTCAACCCAAATTTTGTGCGAGGTCAACTCAACGATTGTTGATTCGCCTTGTGAATTAACACGGCCTCCTGATTTTGGGGTTAAATAAATGACGTTGTTGCCGGGGAGCAATGATGTTTAGATTGGGATTCATTTTTGCTTGTGATTATTTGTCTATATTTTCGCCTTATTTATTTGCTCATTTATTTGATATAATTGTTTGATTTGTCTAATCAACCTCTCTTGTTGATTTTGTGCGAGAAACTGTGGATCGAGGGGGGCACTCTACCCTAGGCGCCTACACACCCACGTGAAGGCGATGTGAGTTTCCGACCTAGCACCAAAGGAGACAAGGAGGATTTGAGGAGATAGTCACCTTTTGGGCATTTTTTTATTCATTTGTGTAATTTAAGTGAGAGCGAGACTCTATTATTGTAATAATACTGGTACTCTTGTTATATTTTTAGATTTTTTTCCTATTATCTTAGTTGGGGAAATTTTCAAGGTCAGTTTGGATTAAAAAGATATGTATATAATTGTTGTGAATTTTTGAAGATTAGCTTTTCATATATATTAACAAAACTAGGGTTTAATTTTGTTTTTTAGTTATTTTAGATAAAATCTTACTTATTTTTTGTTGTGTTATTTTATCTATATCATATGATATAAAGAAGCTAAATCACTTTGAGATATTTACAAATGGTAAAATTATTTGAAGATCTATATACAAGTAGACACTTTATCTTCATGTACAATTAAATTTATTCTCTTTTGGTCTTTGATTTTTTTATTTTTTATACAAGTTATTCTAACTTGTTTTTAAAATCTTTTTATCATAAAATATAATTTATACCAATTTTTTCTCTAATTTAAGTTTTATTTTCTATATTGCACGACATTATAATTCCTTTCTCTTCTTTTTATCCCTTTCTCTTTTATTCGTTTCATCATGTTTTCAATTGTTATAATATGTGTCATGTATTTGTTTGTTTTATTAATAATTCTTAGTTAAGCCTTTATCGCAAGTGATTTCTTAACATTAATTATTATTTTTGTTTAGCATGAGTAGTATACTCATCAAGGTCAGTCTAACATAAAAGGCTTGTAATATATTATAGTGTCTCTTTTGAAATTTCTCCTATATATTTATATATAATAGGGTTAAATGGGGCTGCCCCCTGGGAGTAGCCAACTTGGCAACTCTCACCCCTATTTTTCCCTCATTTTTTTATTTCTTTGGAATATAAAATTTTGTAAATTCATCATTATATCTCTCTAACATTTTATTAAAATCTCGTCAGAAACAGAGACTCCTACGGCCTCCATCCAAACAGGGTCGACTTAAAAAATCCTACGACCGTTAAAAAAATGACGTCTGGATAGAGGGCCTAGGAGTTTCTGTTTCTGACGAAATTTTAATAGAATGTTAGAGGGATATAGTGATGAATATACAAATTTTTATTTTTCAAAGAAATAAAAAAATGAGGGAAAAATAGGGGTGGGAGTAACCAAGTTGGCTACTCCCAGGGGGCAGCCCCATTTTACCCTATATAATATGCATACATACATACATGCATGCATGCATCCATGCATGCATGCATGCATACATCCATACATGCATACATGCATACATGCATACATACATGTGTGTGTGTATGTATGTAGTGAGACGAGAGTTAGTCACCATAGTCATTAATGTAGATGTAGTATCTTTAAATAATAGTATATCTTTCCATATTCTTTAAAGCGACATATGGCATTGTCAGTGGTTATTTTTGTAGGTTTTGTGCTCAAACCTTCGAAGACTTCTATCCATTTTTCAAAATGCTATGAAAAGATTAAAGTTCAACAAACAATTTAATTTTGCTTAATTTATATATATGTTTAATTACATGAATAACCTAATTTTTAACTACATGATCGACCTTAATTTCGATCTTGAAGCTAATTACCTTTCGGATTATTACTTGGATACTTCTGTAAGCATTTAATATTGAACCAGTGCCCATCTATTTTAATCGCACTTATACCTTTAAATTGCATTTTATTTACATCTAAAAGGGTAAAATGAGGATGCCCCCATGAGGGGAGCTAACTTGGCTCCCCCGCTCCATTTTCCCCATTTTTTATTTTTTTTAAATTTCTTACGTAATTTTCATCAATATATATATCCATATATTATGCTATTAAAATTTCATGTGAAATAGAGACTCCTACGGCCTCCATCCAGATGGGATCGTTTTTAGCAATTCTGTTACCGTTATAAAATGATTGTCTGGATGGAGGCCGTAGGAGTCTCTGTTTCGTACAAAATTTTAATAGCATAATATAGGGATATAGTGATGAATATTCACGAAGAAATTTTCAAAAAAAATAAAGAAAATAGGACGGGGGACTCAAGTTAGCCCCCACATAAAACCTTTTAGAAAATGTAAGTATTTAGAAGAGGGAGGGGAACAGTGAATGGCCACGCGTCCACCCGAAGAGAGAAATACTACGAGGGCGTCTTTCTTAATAGGAGGGATTCCTGAGTAGGAAAGTAAAAAAAACCAAGAAAGTCGGGAAAATTTAAGACACGCACCCCAGAGTTTCACTTGCAGGTCCCAAAGAATTCCCGCCTTTTCCTCTCGTGGGCATTTTTTTGTATGGGCATTTTTCAGTATGTTTTAGCTCGTATTATAAAGAAGGCCTCCCTCCCCTCCATCTATCACACGTCCCCAACCATTCCAGATTGATGCGGCCATGCCCTCCCCTCCCCCCCTACCACCACCGCAAGCTCCTCGTCCCCCCTCAGCCACCCGACAACGATGCCGCCGTCCTCGACTCCGACGTCATCATCATCCTCTCCGTCCTCTTCTGCACCCTCATGTGCATCGTCGGCATCGCCATCGTCGCCCGCTGCATCTTCCTCCGCCGCCGCCGTCCCTCCTCCTCCACCGCCCTTCCTCCCCCGCCCATGGGACTCGAGAAGGACCTCATCCTATCCCTTCCCAATCTCTCCTTCTCCCCCTCCTCCGCCGCTTCCGTCCCCCGCGACTGCCCCATCTGCCTCGCCGACTTCGCCCACGGCGACGAGCTCCGCATCCTCCCAGTCTGCAGTCACGCCTTCCACGTCGCCTGCATCGACGAATGGCTCTCTTCCCACTCCTCCTGCCCCTCCTGCCGCCGGAGCCTCCTTGAGCAGGACGGGACCGACGCGGAGGCCGGGGCCAAGCAGAGGGAGGACCCCTCGTTCTTGCCCTAGATGTCGACTTCAGTCAATATCATGTAGATGATCGTCTATATATTAGAGATTCAATCTGTTTGCGATCATGAAGAAATTACGAGAAAAGCTGTATTTTTGGGACGGTGGAATTCTAAAAATTCTTGTTATGATATCCGGTAGGTGACGTTGATGGAGCATCAAGAGTTATATCAGAGCATGCGTAACCACAATATAAAATATGAACTCCTTTGACGAATGGGACGAGAAGCGAATAATAGTAATAAATTAATAATAGAAAACAAGACAGTTCTTCTGTTCTGTGTTGGACGAGGTTTCAAAACAACAAGCACCTCAAAAAAAGGTCAATTCTTCACCCTATTACCATCACGTTTTATTATTTCATCTTATTTTATTTTTATTTTCATCTTTATTCCATTTTACCTACTTATTCCTTATTCCATGTTAATTTCCTTATTCTTATTTTCCAGTCGAACTCCTTATTTCTCTTTATTCTAACGTCCCATAAAACTAAATACTCCGCAACTCCACCATATTATTTTACACGTAAGTTGTTTAACAGATTAGCATTTCCCTGGGAATAAAGTGAACCAGTGTTTAAAAAACTGGACCAGATCGGTCCGTCGGACCAATCGGACCGGGAACCGGCTCCGATCCAATTGGTTCGGCTGGTTTTGTGTAATTAATTTAAAAAAATAAAAAATCAGGTCCACCGGTGGTCGGACTGGGTTGACCCAGATGGTCGGACCGGTTGACCCGGATTGACCCGATTTTGATGATTGGTAAATTTTTAAAAAAATAAAGGTTAAATTATGAAAGAATTGGATTTTTATCACTTGTGCCCTTAACTTCTACGATATAAGTTATGTCCCTCTCTTTTTTAGAATATACATTCCTCCAATACTTTCTTAGACTAATTTTCTAGAAACAACTATAAATAAATGATTATATATTATACTCATTTATAATTGTAGTAAATGTGACTAACTTCTGTAGAGTTTTACTCGAAATGGGCGATCATGTTATTCTATTGAAAGATTGGATATTTTAAACGATTATTTCATTGTTATATAAATATATACTTATATATATATGTATCCGATTTTATAGGTTCAGAAAATCGGTTCGACCGATCTGATCATTAAATTAAGCCTTGTCTGATTTTTTTCCAAGTCGATAGTAATTATGATGTCATGCTGGCATCATCACTGGCTGACCGGTTTGGACCGACAGTCCGACGCGGATTAACCAAACCGAAGAATGACCGGTTTTTAAAACCTTGCCATGAACACTGTATGCACCATATAGTGTTCCATTTATGGCCACATGTTCGAGTTCAAAACGAGAACATTTTGCATGGATTACGGGGTCTTCTTTTCGATTTTTGACTAATGTTTAGGTTTCTAACGAGTGGCTCGTGCGACTAAGGTAAAATGGTATCAAAGGTTGTTGCGACCTGAAGCACTCGGGTCGGACTCAACAAGAAAAAGAAGACCATCAAAATAAAAATCAATCAATCAAGCCAAGATAGCGATCTCGTTAATTTATTTTACCTGGTATAGCTACCAGTCGAACACAAAGAGCACGTGATGCTAACGCTAGGAAGTAGTCGAGAATCCCAAAAAGATCAAAAATGGTGGTTTTTAATTTTTCAAAATTTTTTGTAATTTTTAATATTAAGAAAAAGGCTAAAATGAACCAAAAATCAACACTTAACCAATTATTGGAAGACTCAAATATACTCAAAAATTCAAACTAAAAATGTTTTTGGGTTTTTAAAATATTCAAATGCTTTTCTCGATTTTATGAAATTTTTCTAATTTTTAATTAATTTTCTAAGAATGAAACAAGGCCAAAAATCATAAACAATGTACATCCAGAATCTAAAGGCAATTTAAAATTGCTTAAAATGCTTATAAAATTCAAGCGGTAATTTTATAATAAATTAGAAAAAATCTAACTACAGCAAGTAAAAATACATTTTTTTAAAATTTTTATGATTTTTTACTGATTTTTCTAAGATTTTCACTCTTTTTTAATTTTTATAGTTTTTATAAGTGGAAATGCAACAAAAATTAGATAGTAATTAAAACAACACAAAACAAGCAAACAAGTTTAGAATTTTTTAAGGATTTTTAATATTTTTAGTTGATTTTTTAAAACAGACAGAAGCCATTTTTGTGGTTTTTGAATTTTTAAAAATAATAAATGAAAACAAAATAAAAACAAAAATTCATAGAAATTCCTACACAATGGCAGGAGCCATATATCAAAATTTCGTGATTTTTGGACAATATTTGCTATTTACTGACTCAAAAACTAAACACACAACATAGAGGGACTAATCTGCAAGGAAAATAAGTTTCTGGACAACAATTTTCACATCAAATCCGCACATGTCCAAAATCAGTATGCACAGGGGTATAACTGCAAATAATAAAACGATAACCTCTAAGCATAACAGAGAATAAGTTTAGGACACTAAATGCAATTAACCCACAAATACAAGTGACGAAGCACGTGAGACCACACAAGAAGGACTGAAAAGTAAATATGAAAAACTGCAGGGGCACAGATGCAAAAAGTCTCACAATATAATTTTTATTTTACAGACTAAAAGACAAACTAAGATAAATGCAGGGGTAGCGGAGCAAATTAACCATGCAGCACGTGCGTTGCGCGTGGGGTGGACTGGTAGCAGGCTCTAACAGGGCGAGGGCGTGCAGCTCTAGCGTCTACAGGTGGTCGATCCAACGGTCGTCAGACGTTAGCTACGTGGGCAGTAAGGAGGCCATTAGATGTCAGATCTAATGGCCTGACAACTGCAGCCGTTGAACGGCTACGATGGAGTCTGGAAGAAAGGCATAATCCAATGGCGGCGAGGGGCTCAGGAAGAACTCCACCTGGGCGAAGTTCACCGGAGCACTGAGGGAGATCGGAGACTCTGATGAAAGATCGGACGGTGGCAAACAAGTCATGGGGGTCCTCTGCGTCAGGTGCGTCGGTCGGATGGGCTCGCTGACAGTCGGATCTCCGGGACAAAGGCTGGGACTTGAACGAGCTTCGGTGAAGGTGGTCAAAGGTGTATCTGGGTCGTTCCACGCACACTGAGACCTGCAGGGTAAAGCTCGGACTCGGAGCAAGGCTCCGATCGGGGTTATTTAGCCTAAGATAATGAGAAGCGATGGCGAATGGAGTTTGGGTCTCTGGCGAGGGTGGTAGAGGATACCCAGATCCTAATCTCGACACGATAATCGAGACCTAGGTTGATCGTGTTGAGTAGGAAGATGTGGGGTGAACGGGGTAGTCGATTGGAACAGATGGGAGTGGCTGAAGAGGCTCCAACCGGCTGGTCGGAGCTGGCGGAAGTGCGGCGGAAGATGAACTAAAGATCAAATCAGATAAGGGAGCTAAGGACTACGGGATCGATACCTGAATGTCCTAGTGGAATCCTGAGCTCCAGGGGGTGTTGTCGATGGTGGTCGTTGCCTCGACCTCGCTGCAAAAGGCGAGGGAGGCTCGTCGCAGCGGTGCTACGGCCACGAGTCTTGAGCGTCGACTGCAACGTTCCTCTCCGATAACCAAAGTTACCCTCCGATTGTTGTCACCAAGGCGAAGGGTTCTAGGGTAGCAGAGAAGGGTGCGGCGTGAGCTAGTAAGCAGTGGAGGCGATGGAAGAATATATAGCATGTCACAGGATGTCGGAGCAATCGGGCTAGGGCACGCGATCCGAGGTGGATCCGCCACTCCCTAGGGATTCGCGAGGATCACTGATCCACGGGAGGTACGGGCACCGAAATCGGGGCATGACTGGGCAGAATCCGATCAAGAAAAATGGGAGAAGAAAAGGCGAGAATCGGGTCCACGCGCAAGAGGGTCCGGGAGGGGCAGTTGACCGAGGTCAACATCCCTCCTGAACCAATCAAAAAATATCTCGGTCAAAAAGAATTGTAAAATAAATTAAAAATAGAAAATGATTTTAAATTAAAAAATGTTCAAAAAGGAAAATATTTATTATTTTCAAATTTTTTTTGTGATTTTGAATTATTTTATGAAAAATAAATTATGGTATATATTGTATATTATATTATATACAGGTATGAAATACATATGTATTTTTATATTTCTTTTTATTTTCTAATTTTTGCGTAAATACCCCAATTTTATATTTTATTTATTTACAACATAATATTGGGAGTATAAAATAATTTTTTTGTTATTTTTATTAGTTATTTACAATTATAAAATAAATAGGTAATAATACATATATACATGTATTATATGCAAGATGAGAGAGAATTTTATTTTGTTTTTATTTTATTTTTTTCAATTTTTATTTTATTTTTAGAAGTATTTACATGGGGATAAAACACCTTTTTATTTTTATTTTTATAAAAATAAATTATATACATAAGTGAGAAATATATACAAGGTAGAGTGTCCATATCTCTCTCTACTTATTTTATTTGACGATCAGGCCCATGTTGGACCGTCTCTTGGGTTCAGGTCACTCAATATTTGTTCTAAATATTTCCTTCTTTTTCTTTTATTCTTTATTCTTTTATTTTTGCACGAATACATGCTAATTATTAGATATTAACAAATGCATGCTTATTGGTAATTTCTTTTATTTACAGCTATATACATGATGCTTTGCCAAGATATTTAGCTAAAATAAAAGAATAAAGAGTGATGAATGGGGATTCATCACCCCCTATACTTTACTTTTGCTGGTCCCTTAGCAAACACTTATTTTAAAAAGAAGTGAAAGGAGAAAGAAAAAGAAGGGAAATCAAGGTTGATTATTAAACTTGCCTTCATTAAATTGAAGTATGGAGCTCAGTCTGGCCTTTGGATTATTACTTTGTCGGAACCTTATTTGGACTTAGGTTTAAAACTCAATAGTCTCTAAGTTCCACCAATCTATGGTCAAGACTCCTCAACAATCCAGATCAGAATAAGTCTACATACACAAACTCTAATGACCATGAATCTTTCCTTGTACTATGTAAGTGATATGTAGCTCCCCACCTCAGAAATGAGAAAGTGACAACCCCCCTCAACAAGGTAACTCTAATGCCCTAGTCTGGCAGCTCTTTCCTCGAGGAGCGGGGTATTCCCTTCTAAGTTCAAGTTTAACCGGCTCAAGAAGAGGAGGAAGAAGAGAATGGACCATGACCAGTGTAGCTAAGTCTCCCGCTACAAGCTTCATGAGATGAGAATCTGTAACATAAGCTTTGCTTTATTTGACTATATACACTCCAGTGGGTATTTTATTTTCAATCAGACCCACCACTTTTTTGGAGTTTCTCTTTCTTTTGCACATTTTTTTTGATGTTCATATGTACAACATATCTACATGGTGCAGCATATATACATAAGGAGTTTTTCCTCTTGAGGCAGTGGACTATCCCTCTTTTAAAGCTTTATTGCAACCCACAACTCCTGTCTTTAGATCTCAACACCACCAGACCAAGTTGACACGCACTTCCTTCACTAAAAGAAGAAGAGAGGTTCCGCCTAGAAGTACTACCCTCTTATGCTACCCCAAGCTAAAGGAAACTGCCTCCTCACCACCACCTCCGTGGAGATCTATGTGTACGGTGTTGGTGTAAGTAAAGCCATTGTATATGAGAGTCATGTGTGAGTTGTTAAGTGTTCTACTTAGGCTCATCAAGATGACATATGATCATAGCCTAGTGGACTCAAAGAATTAAGTCCCAAATGGACCTGAAAAGTCTTAACCCTAAGCCCTATAAGGTTCCTCTTAGAATTAGGTGGATTAAGGTCTTAACCAAGCTTCATTTTTCAATTTAATTCCAGGCTAGTTTAAATGTCAACTATGATTTAGAAAAACTGTACAAATATATACAAAAATCTTTTTTATGCATGTTTTTGGAAGATGTGCAAAATTTTTGAAAAATGTTTGAATGAATGCATGAATGCAGGAGTTTTGCAAAATATTTACACACATTTACACAAGGGTTTTTGCAAACTTTTTGTTTTTCAAACATTTTACAAAATTTTGTACTATATACATAATTTTGATATCAAAATATTTACAAACTATTTACACAACACATTTTTACAAACATTTGTACAAAAATAATTTTGTAGATAGTTATGTATGTGCAAGAAAGAATTTTTATGTACAAGGAAGAAGAATTTTAAATTTTTATGGTTTTTAGATAAAAGAATTTTATCCATTTTATTTATTAACACACTCACACAAAGTACGAGTTATGGCTAAAGTATATATGAAATATATACGACACCCCCTATACTTAGCTCGAACGATGTCCTCAGAATGGATCGAGAGCGATAAAGAAGACACAACTCATTCTTAGTATAGGGAAGTGAAAAGGAAAGGTGTACTACAATGAATGACCCAAAAATCCGGAGCAACTAAGGATAAAATATATCACTGGTCATTGCGACCTCAACCACTCGGATCGGAATCGACCAGGAAAAAGGAAGACCACCAAGGATAAAAATCAAATAATCAAGCAAACAAATAGCGGTATCGTTATTTTATTTTACCTGGTATATCTACCAGGGTCGAACACAAGGAGCACGATATGCCTAGGCTACGAAGTAGTCAGAAATCCAAAAGGATAAAAAAATGGTGGATTTTATGTTTTTCAAAAAATTTTGGAATTTTTAATATATGGAAAAAGTATAAAAATACTCACAAACCAACAATTATTTAACACATCAAAAATACTCAGAAAATTCGAATAAAAATATTTTTGGGTTTTGAGAATATTCAGATGTTTTTCTTAACTTTCTTGAATTTTTATGATTTTTAGTTGATTTTCTAGAAATGAAACAAGGACAAAAATGCTAAACAGTGTACAGCAGAGATCTAAAGGCAAGTTAAAAATACTTAAAATGCTATAAAATCCCAACAGCAATTTTATATAAAACTATAAACTAAAGATTAACTGCAGAAGAAGAAACATATTTTTTAATTTTTTTTTGAATTTTTAATGATTTTTACAAGATTTTTAATGTTTTTCAATTTTTATGGGTTTTAGGAATGCAAATGCGATAAAAATCGTACTAAAGCAAGAACAACTCAAAACAAACAAACAAAAACATTTTTGGAATTTTTCGAGAGATTTTGATGTTTTTAGTGGTTTTTTTAAGACAAACAATAGCAATTTTCAAGGTTGGACGTGCTAGGATCGTTGGAATGGCTAAAAGATGATTCGATCACAGTGAAATTGAGACGATGAACACAATCTGACCGAACTCCAAAATCTTGAATTAAACGCAAATAAGGAGGAATCGGAGTTACCTAATGGATGCAGTCGTCTGGGATGAAGGTCGGGGACCTTAGGGGGTCTTTCCCTTAATGGATTAACGCGTCCAGAGGCTGGACCCCACCTCGCGGCGGAGCACGGCGAGAAGTTCGCCGGACCTAGGGCTATACACCTTGAAACCACACTACAACGCACTCCCTCGCTTGCTGTCACTCAAGGAAGAAGACAGAGCTCACTGGAGATGAGGGCAAGGGCCAAAGATCGTGAAGGACGGCTCTAGGAGATTATATACCCAGCAAGGTCCGAGAAGTTGGGAGCAAGGGCACGCAATCCGAGGAACGGATCCCTAGTGGCGACATCGGGCGAGTATCGTGGATCGTTCCTTGGTAGTCGGACCATCTAATCGAGGGGAATGGTGGACGAATCATTTCAGGAAAAATCGGAGAAGATCGGGCGAAAACCGGATCCGTGAAGAAATGAGGTCCAAAGGGGCAGTTGACCGAGGTCAACGTTCCCTCTAGACCAATCAGAAAAAAGGAGATTGAAAATATTTGTAAAATAAATTAAAAAAATGATTTTATTTTAAAAAATGTTTAACATAAAATTTTTTTATTATTTTTCAAACTATTTCAAACTATTATTTACCGTCTGGGAAGAAGGTAGGGGCTCCAACTGCGGTCGTCGAAGGAAACAACATCAGTGACAGGGGGTTGATTATTTATTATGGACTTTGCATTCACCATTTGTGCTTGATAGATGGTCCCAATTTGACTAGATTAGCGTTTACCATATCGAAAAAAGGAATCGGGCTTCTCCAATAGATTCTGTTCGATCCGTAGGCATTGTTGGAGCTATACGTGGAGAGTAATTTCTCAAATGTGTATATCATGGAAAGTATTTCTCAAAATAGATAAGGATCGAAAAATTTTTCCACAAATGGGACGTATTGGCAAACTGTTTGCCGCTCGTCACGTCATGACAAATGGTTTGCCATGGTGATATGGCCTCTGCGGCGAACATTTGCCGGACATGACAAACTGTTTGTCGTGCACAGTCAACATTCCCGCCCAAAAATAAGAAATGGAACTACTATGGAAAATATGGAACAAGAAATTAATATAGAATATGGAATGAAATTGATATGGAATATGGTATGAAATTGATATTGAGTAAATTGATATGTGTGATAGATAAATATTGATTTAATAACATAGAGTTAATATATTATATTACTAATTAATATATAATTACTTTGACTTGTCAATATAGATGTCTAATTAATATATATATATTGATTCATTAATATAGAAGTCTAATTATATTATTGAATGAAATATTGAATGAAATTGATATGAGATACTCGTGTTTGATGTTATCTCATTTGACATTAACTACACTTATCTCTATTATAATTTTGAGGTTTTTACATTTTGAGAGAACGGGCATATGTGTTATATAGATTAAGGTTAATATTGGAGAATATTGATGCAAAATATATAAAGAAATAAAATACTTCCATTTATTACAAAAATAAGCTAATATTTTAAAGATCCAAGCGGGGAGACATTTCGATTTATAAATTACCAAGAGTAGAGAACCAGAGCATTTTCTTTTGATTGATAAAAGATACATACGATAATACATACGCAAGAGAACCTCAAAATGGGCATATATATCAAGGGTTTTCAAAATAACACCACAATAGAGTAATATAATTCATGACATCGACCTCACTCGCTCTCCATGTAGCACTCAGACGTGAATATTTTAGTGCAATGGTATAATGTAGATCTGCTAAGTCTGCATACAAATTTTCTTCCTCATCATAATAATAGGTAAGCGTTAATGTCTTGCTCTGTGATGAGTTGACCATAATCATAGGAAATTACTAAAATATCATGTGTGTAGTTCTTTCTGTCCTAACTAGGATCCATATATTTGTATATACAACCATGACCCATGGGAGATACGAAAGACACGTGACAATATCACCTTGATGCTGGAAGTGGTTCTACTGTAGTTGTGATCGTCTTATTTAAGGATGAAAATAGTTATGAAATCAGTTTTCATTTTATTCTTGTTACATATACAATTCTAGGTCCACCGTGATGATTTTGACTCCTATCTTTCTAGCCTAGACCACGTTCTTCAGAGATCTTCTGATGTTAACCTCATTTTTGTTGGGAGAAGGGTCATTTTATGATGACTCAGGGGACAGTCCTTGGTCATATCATCTCAAACATGGGCATGGAGGTCGATCAGACCAATGTAGACATCATCAAGATATTCAATCCACCATCCAATTTGAAGAAGTTACAGACTTTTCTGGGGCATGTTAGTTTCTACCGACATTTCATTTGAGATTTCAATAAGATTGCGCAATCGTTATTTGATCTTATCATGAAAGACATCGAGTTTGTTGTGAATGATAAGTGTCTTTCATCATTAAAGACTCTCAAGAACAACTTTGTAGATGCTCCTTTCCTGTAGCCATCCGTTTGGTCTCTCCCATTCGATATCATGATGGATGCCTCCGATTTTGTTGTTGGAGTTGTTTTAGGATAAAGGAGGGGTGGCTCCCATGCACATACACTATGCTAGAAAGACTTTGTATTCTACCCAACGAAATTACACCATTACAGAAAAAGAAATGTTAGTTGTAGTATTCTCCTTAGATAAATTTAGGTCCCTAAATTTTAGGATCTAAGGTTATCGTTTTCACTTATCACACTGCCATTAGGTACCTAATGGACAAGAAGGATTCCATGCCCCACCTTACCAGATGGATCCGTCTACTCCGTGAGTTTGATATTGATATTAAGGATAAGCATGGAGTCAAGAATATGATGGTGGACCACCTCTCTTGACTAGAGCTACTTAGGACTTCTGAGTTTGATACACCTATCATTGAGTACTTTCCAGATGAGGTAATACTTGTGATCACCACACTCCCATGGTACGCTGACATAGTGAACTTTCTTGTTGCCAATAAAGTCCAACAAGATTGGTCCAGACGGAGGAGTATTTCCTAGCAAAAGCCATGTCTTACCATTGGGAGGATTGATCCTTTATCATAAAAGAGCGGATTGTGTCCAGCGTCAATGTATTCCTCAGGAGGAATACCATGGTTCCTCATGTATTGTCATAAATTAGAAGTCGGAGGACATCATTCTAGGAAGAGGATTAGAAGGTATTTCAATCCGGTCTTTGGTGGCCTAATCATTTTACGGATGTACAAGCATACGTAAAGAAATGTACGTCAGAAGATGAACACTTGTGGACATATAGATATGACGTCGATGTTGATTATTTACTTCTATGAGGTTTTTGATGCATTGTGCATTGATTTTATGGATCCATTCCCTAATAGTCGGGGATTTGAGTACATTATGTTGGTTGCGGATTATGTTAGTTGTTGGGTTGAGGCTACTTCGTTTTGAGCTACTGATGTAAACACGATTTGCAAGTTCCGAAGGAAGCATATCAAATTGTGATTTAGGGTTCCTTGAGTTCTTATCTCAGACAAGGATAGCCACTTCATCAATAATAAGGAAAGAGCACTTGCTAGCGAGTTCGATATCGACCATAGGATTGGTACTCCATATCACCCTCGGACAAATGCTCCCAACTTATTAGGGAGATCAAGACGATCTTACAAAAGGTTGCTTGCCCAGACCGAAAGGATTGGTCATAGCTTATGGACTCGATTCTTTAAACTTATAGAACATCCTTCAAGACACCATTGGGTGCATATCTCTTTCGACTCGTTTATAGAAAGCCATGCCACTTACCTATTGAGATTAGGCACAGTTCTTGGTGGGCAATGAAAGAAGTGATCTTTGACCTAGAGAGGGTTGAATATTAGAGAAAGATAGAGTTGGAAGCCCTATAAGAGTTGAGAGATGAGGCTTCCTCGAGTAGTCTAGATTATAAGGAGAGGATGACATAATGTCAAGATGCACATATTAACCATAAGCAGTTTGATCATGATCATAAAGTTTGGCTATTCGATGCAAGAATCAAGTTATTCCTAGGTAAACTTAAAAGAAAATGGAAAGATCCTTTTGCAATACGAAAGGTGTACGAAAACGATAGCATTTATATTTTTGAGCTCTCTTCTGAGTCCACCTTTCGAGTCAACGATCAGCTTTGAAGCCATTTCTTGATCATGAGCCGTCAACCATTGAGATGGCCCCCATTCATTTTCATTCTTCACATTATGCATCTCATATTGGAGTTACATTGTGATTGTTCATTCTTTTCGCCTTGCAGATGCATGTTTTCTATTTTATTCATTCATTCTTTAATTTTTGTTACACATCCCTCAGTCTCATTTAGGATGCCTACTACACTTAGTATGTACCTTATCCTAAGTATAGGGGGTGCAGACATTGTATTGGTCATAATCTTTCTGTATTATTACGCTTGCTGTTGATTGTACTCAGTATGTGCTTTACCTTAAGTATAGGGGGTAATATCGTTCATTTTTGTCTTTGATCATTTTCATTTTGTTTATCTTTTTTCTCTCATTTGTCCCTCAATTGTTGATATTTGTCTCTATACAAAGGGATATTTCACCAAGTATATGGGGAATAAGTTGAGTCGTTGATTGTGTACATTCTATTGATCTCGATCATCCTCATTTTTGCATCTTCTATACTTAGGATTAGTTGAGCCTAAGTATAGAGGGGATGATTGACTTCTATCCATTTATTCTTTTATTCGTTATAGTATAGTATTCTTTTCGCCAGTTTATACGTAGCCCGAGTCATGTCTTCCTTTGTTGTTTTTTGTACACTATGAGAACATAGTTTGTGATAAGTATAGGGGGCATTGCATATATGACGCATATAGTTTAAAAGTCATAACTCGTATTTTATTGTATTTTTAATAATATAGATCTCAAAGTATGGTTGTATGTTTTGAGTTTTTAAAATTCGATAGAAAATTGTACATGTGAGTATAAAAAAGAGCTTTAAAAAGTGTATATAAAATAAGTTTTAAAATACTTGAACATAAATTTATTTAAGTAGATAAAACTTGTGAATAAAAATTCTTTTGTAAATCTTGTATAAATCTTGTATTAAACTTGTATAAAAAATATGTATAAAATTCTTTGTAAAAATGTACATAATTCTTGTTAATATGTGTAATTTGATTCAATTCACTAACTCTTTTAAAATATAAAAAAAATATGTTTTAAAGCTTATTAAAAATAATAAAATTCTTTAAAATATTACATAAAAAGTTTATCGAAGAAATCATTTCATAAATTTTTTTTCATTCATTGGGAATTTTCAGAACAAGATTGATTCTTGAATCGAATATAACTAAATCTGAAGGAGAAAGCTTGGTTCAAGCCTTAATCCACTCAATTATAAAAGGATTTTATTAAGAACTAGGATTGAGACTCTTCATCAATTGTTACCTGGAAATCCGTATAAATATATCTTACGCTAGAATGAAATGAATATGCTAAGAGTGAGGTTATCTAGAGCAATGATACAGAGATTCATGTGCATCCTACTCAATTCAATCTTTGCTACATCATGTACATTTGACGTCCTACATATATATGTTTTCTTTGTTGAAATGGATCAAAAAACACTTCATCAATATGCCTTAAATAAATCTTCTTACACGCGAATGAGATGATTCAAGGCTTATTGTCATGTCCACAGTGCTTTTACAATCACAATATATTACTATCAAATATCCTCTGAAAAGTTCCGCCAATTGACTGCTACATTACAATGCATGTCCCGCTGCTTCCAAAGCTCCATAATGTGTCTGAGTTAGAGTATTTGACATGTATAAATCATCGGATGATTGATCTATGTTTTTCCATGGTAAAAACAATAAATTCATCAGATGATTATTCTTATATAAATATAATAACATTGTAAATATCAATTATAAAACTAATTTTTTCATTGTCTATCTTATCAGAAGCGCATGATTATTCTTATATAAATATAATAACATTGTAAATATCAGATATAAAATTAATTTCTTCATTGTCTATCTTCTCAGAAGCGCACTCCCCTGCCCGTGCAATGCACGGGTGGGCAACTAGTTTAATTTAAAGAGTAAGTAATTTATATTTGATATTAATATTGTGTCAACAAATGGTGAAGAGATAGGAGCAGATCTTCTGTTGTAGCCTATTGAATATTGATATTAATATTCAATTTGTTTCTCTAAGGAGGGGTATGAATGCGTATAACCTAAAAGGGTGCAAGCTCAAACAGGCACAAATTAGGTGCAAGCTCAAATCCAATTTAAGGAAGCAACACGTAGGATATTAACGTAAATGGCCCAAAAGAATAAGTCCAATTGCATTTGCACTTTTTTGGGTCAATTGCATTCTTATCTCTCTTTTAGAAACAAGATGAATTTGGATGTTTTAAATGACTCAAAAAGGTACTGATTTGGGGGTCAGATTTCGGTTTGACTTTCATATCGACACCGCAAAAACCCATCAAAAATTATTTTTTAAATATCCAAACTTGATGTTTATTTAATTAATTATGAATATTTTAATAATTTAAGAAAAAATCTCTTGTACAAAATTTTGTCATCAACCCCTTCCCCATGATTTTTTTTAGAAAAAGATTCGAACTTCATTCATCAAGAGAGTGAACACGAACAACTAGTTGTATACAGGCAGAATTAGAGACTTGACACTTTTTCTTTCGAACTTAGTGTTAAGCTTCTAGAACATCTAGTCTATTGACTAAATGGAAAGTATCGATATATCTAAGATGTTGTAAGAACTTCCTATCATACTTCTAGATTAATTATTCGTTTACTTTTATTTTTCCCTCTTCGGAAATAGACAGAAATCGATTTCATGCTACCAGTTTAATCCACCTAAACTCACTATCCAAACACACCCTAAATAATTGCGGCTTATGAATATTTACTAATCTTATATATCATTTTCTTAGATTTTTCGTTTACTTGAATTGCAGGCACGAAGTCAAGGCCGGCCCTGGGGGTTGTTTAGAAGTGCAACTGCCCAGGGCCCAGGAGCTTTAAGGGGCCCATTTTTTTGCATGTTGAAAAACCTAAAAAATAGGCCCTTTAGATCTTCATCTACCTTAATATTTCTATTGTCAGATTCCCAATTATGGAAAAGATGTTTGTTCTTTCCATGAAATCCTCTACTCAACGGCTACAATTTACCTTTTTAAACAATTCTTAATTTAATTCATCACCGCCTCTCTCTTTCTCAATATCTTTGTTGTTATGTTCTCTCGCTTTCTCTCCCGAAAAAATTGAATGGGAACAACACTGGTAATTCTTTTGGTGTTATTTTGTTTTCGTATTTTTTAAATATTCTATTCTTTACTTGTTTCACAGTTCGGAATTCTTTTAAGTTACTGAGACTGTGGCTTTGTTTAGGGATTTATTGTTAACCAATAGCAGGACATACGTCCATTGTACATCGAGGGATAAATTTCATGGCATCGTACGGATTGTTAATTGAGATTCAATGTGGCTAATTGCATGCGAATTAGTATAATTGTGTTATTATCAACAATGGATGGAAGATGTGTGATTTTCTTTTTAATCTGTCTCTTATATTTTTCTGGATGCTGCTAAAGTTGAGATAGATTGTAATAAGTTTAGCTAATATATAACATATACTGCATTGGGAAACGAACAGATTTGGCTCTTGCTTTCGTCGTGAAATATTTATAGATACAAGATAACGAGGCATATGCTATATTGAACTATATATATCCTCTCTGTATTCATAAAATAAGAGTGAGTTCAAATACCCACGTAGTTGTTTTATTTCTTTGTAGCATAATGACTTTATGCCATTATTTTCCTTCTTCCAAAGAGATAATGAAAACAATAGCAGGGACTGTTGTGAGTGTTGCAATTGTACATTGAAGATTAATTGAAGGGATGAATTTGTTTGGATAGTAAACCATTCGCTTAAGAATGATTTTGTCTAGTAAAGTATTTATTCGGTAGTAATAGCGTGAATCTCATGGTAATATCAAGGCCGTCCATGATGGTAGTTTACGAGTGCAATGGTCCAAGGCTCCATCAACTTGAGTGATCGATTTTTACATGTATTCAGCCTTTAATTTAGAAAAAAAAATATTGTATGTACTAATGAGGCCTTGTAAATCATTTTTTTAGTAAAACAACTCACCGAAAAATGAGCAATCAAATTTTTCGATGAAACAATTTGTTAAAAAATGAGCTCTTATGGAATCGATTTTTTGGTTAAACTACTCGTAAAAAAATGAGCCTTTATAGAATCAAAATTTCAGTGAACAACTCAATGCTAAAGTCATGAAATTATATAAGGGCGCATTGTTCATCGAAATTTATAAGGGCCTTTTTTTTTCTTTTGCACAGGACCTACGAAATGTCAGGGGCTGACACTGCACGAAGTACAAACTTCGATAAAAACTATTATTTTCGTAATACAAAAGGTACTCTCTTTTAATTGTATCACGTAACTAGATCGAGACTAAATATAATCAGATGATATAAATTTCCAATTAGAGAAAAAGATTACGAAAGAATCGGTGTGGCAGTGAGTTTGTTTTGTAGCAGTGACGTTATACGAGTCATACACAACATTAGTTTTTTTTTATAATTCTCATGACACGCGGATAGAGATCATACATAACCTTAGTTTTTATAATCAAACAAATCCAAGCGTACAGGTGGCGAGCAAGAACAACGATTGGGCACGCAACTTCATACGCTAGGAAGATACCCGTGCTTCGTGGTAGAATTGAAGTTTGTTGATTATATGTTAGAGAAAATGGTAGGTTGTAATTAATATTGAAAGGTCAAATTATCGAGAATAGTTTTTTCACTAGAAATGTATAGTTGAAATAACTTAAAATTCAAGTACATAAAGTACGAACATTTTTTATTTAGTGGAACAATACATTGAGGCTAATTTGTATTGTTATTTAATCTTGTGAATAATAAAATATATAATTTACAAATCAAAATTATATAATCATATAGTTCTAAGATTTTATTTTACCATAGATATCAGGAAAATTTGAAACATTAAATTATATAAATAGTATGTTTGAAAAAAATTAAAGAGGAATTTTTTTCGATGGGAAAAAACAGTAAAAGTGATACAACTTTATACTCGAGAATAGGGCAGAAGCATCAATAATATACTTTAACATTCTTGGCATATATTATATTATTTAGTAATAAAAATATGCTTCTCTAAATGTATGCGGACAACAATAACGGGAATCCAGATCAACTGTATGAAAGCAATGTTGGGGAAAAAACATTTAAAAGAAAAAGAATACATACTGTAAAGGAAGAAGCAACAAATAACACAAATATTTGAGTGATATTGATTACGATTTTGCTGGAGAAGAAGTCAAGAATATGGAAAGAAATTTACGCATGTTACAATCGCACGCATCATTTTATTACAGAATTGTTGGCATGTACACGTAAAGATGAAGCGATAACAATAGATATCAAAATGAATAGTAGACGCATAATGGTCAGAAATAAATTAGAAAAAAATCCCAAGTCAGAAGTAATTACACATTTAACTTTTCAAATAGATAAGCAAATTTCCCATTTATAAATGCAAAGCAAAGACTACAATGCAAATATTTAACATAATATGACGATTTTATCTATGGAACTTGTCACATATCTGAAAATAATAAGAAAAAAAGTTATCATCATATTTAATCCTATTTAGATCTACATAGAATTTGCCTCCCATTCATACAACAGATGTTGAAATTATATTTTAACGACATTTATTACAGTTATGCTGGAGAAGAAATCAAGAATATGGAAGAAAATGGCTGGATGTTACATTCGCAAAGAGCATTTTATTGCAGAATTGCATGCATGTACACATACAGATGAAACAACAACGATGGATATCAGAATGAACAGTAGATGCATAATGGTTAGAAATAAATTAGAAAAAAATCCCAAGTCAGAAGTAATTACACAGTTAACTTTTGAAATGGATAAGCAAATTTCCAATTTCTAAATGCAAAGCAAAGACTACAACGCAAATACTTAATATAATATGATGATTTTATCTATGGAACTTGGCACATATCTGAAAAGTTAGGGAAAAAGTTCTCACCATATCTAATCCCATTAAGATTCACGTTGAATTTGCCTTCTAGACATACAAATGTTGAAATTATATTTCAACATTTCGTTCAGCATGTTAGTATGTGAAAAAACACACCTGGTCAGCTTCCGAATCCAGCGAAAGAGACATAAATAATTGTGGTCGTTGTATCGACCAAATGAGCTTTAGCAGAAAAGATTAATGTTTGGTTAATCTTCTTATTTTATTTATACTATTAAACTTAAGTGCATAGCTTAAGCAAGGGAGTGTCGAGCTCAAGGAGGCAAACTGTTGAAAACTAGGGTTAAACTATAGAAAATCTAGGTAAAAGTGTTTTTCTAAATTTTTTTATTTCTCAGGATTTTTATTTGATTTTAATGATTTTTATATTGTTTTTGTGATTTGTAGGTATTTTGTGATTTTTTATTATTATAGAAAATATTTTATGATTTTTATTTTATTTATATTTTTTATTTTTATGTTTTGATTTTTATTTTCTATTTTTTTACGAATTTTTAGAAGGTTTTAGGATTTTTAGGGATTGTGAATTATTTTTAATGTGAAAATAGAACTTTTATTGAAAACATATTTTTGATTTTTGTAGTTGAAAACATTGAGAAAAACTTTTTATTTTTTTATATAAAAGTAGATGAAATTATCTTTAAAATGATATATTGTACGTTTTTAGGTGATTTTTATTTAGTTAGTTATGAATTTTTGAAGTTTTATTGTATTTTATATTCTTTTATTGATTTTATATTTGATTTTTATTTTTTTTAGTTTTATATGTAAAATATAGTAAAGTTTGCCATAGGTAATTTTTATAGGATTTTTAATAGTGTTTTAATATATTTGTATTTTATAGTATGTTATATTTTTTGTAGTGATTTAATGAATTATTAATAATAGAAAATATTTTTATTTTTTTTCAAAATATTATTTGATACTATATATAGTATAGTATAGGATATTAATATAAATTTTTCTTAGATTTTTGTATTTTATTTATCATGTATAAATTGTGTATATTGTTTATTGCTGAGGAGGGGTATGGATGTGATAATATAGAAACTATTGGGCATCTGTGGAAACCTGGGAAATAGCAGGGTACGTGTTGCGCGCGAATCTCTCAGAGTTCACGTGGTCTCCACATGGTTGAAATATGACAGGGATTAGTTAAAAAATACGCAATCATCGAAGATCTCCTTCGCAAAATTACCGGGGAAACGTGCTCAAACACGTGATTGAGCCACCTTGGACGTGCTTTATGCATGCAAAGCTTAACCGGTTGGCACTGGATTCTAGACGCGGCCGATGTGTGTCTGCAACTGTGTGGCGCAATCTGGTACCTCAGATCAGACTCGATCCGAGGGTTGTTGTAGCCTCTATCTGTCAGTTATAATAGTCAAAGTAAATGCTTTTGCTCAATCTCCTATTGGGGAGTGGATACTGTAGAGAATATTTGTAGTCAGTGTACCTTTCTTCTTTATGTTTATCTTCTCTATAGCCTCTTATGTAATTTACTCATGGGTCCTCTCTATATAAGAGAGCCTAGGGTTCTATGGAATAAACAGATTGCTCATTTCCACCAACATGGTATCAGAGCCAAAACCCTAACCCTAAAAGCCCCATCCCGCCGTCGCCCCTCTCTCTCTCCAACCCACGGTGTCGCCGCCGGCTCCCCCTTCACCACCGTCGAATCTCTCCAGCGCCGCTGGCACCACCGCCTCCTCACCGGCAACCCCTCCTCACTGGTACCCCCCAACGTAGCCGGCTCCTCCAGGCGGCTTCCAACGTAGGGGACCCCCACCGTCGGGTTCCCTTCTCTTCAACGTCGACGCTCCTTCTTCCGTCGGTCGTTATCTCTCCATGAATTTGAGCGCATAAAGTCTACATATGCACTCAAATCCTATCAAGTTTATGTAGACACTGGTTTCTCGTCTATAATCCCTACTTCTTCGTCTCTGGCAACATGTCATAAAGAAAAGTCAATATGCCCTCCATAGAAGCATTCAAAGGTTCAGTGCGAATAGTCAAGATGGATGGGACAAACTATGAGCTCTGGATGATGCAGTTCATGAGTCTCATGAAGTCGAACGGTAAGAAGCATATACTTATCGAGGATGAACCGGCAGAAAAGACTGAGATCTATCCCTCCTGGGAGGCCGATGATTCATATGCCAAGGTTTGGCTATTAGGAACACTGTCGATGGAGATTGCCAATGATGTCCTCCATCAGCCCACCGTCAAGGTGATGTGGGATATACTGGCCGCCACATATTCACAAGTGCGGAACGAGACCAAGATGTTACAGCTCAGCATGACATTTTCACGATGAAGCAGAATGGGCGGCCACTTCACTCTTTGTATACGTCCCTGCGGGGAATGTTTGAGAAACTATATAGCACTATACTCCTCACGGCTACTCCTGAGTAGCAGAAGACCTTCTGGAATGCTACCATGGTGGGAGTACTACTAGCAGCACTTGATCCTCAGTATGAGGCAGCCCGCTCTTAGATACTTGCTGATGCAACTATTCCTCCTCTGGAGGAAGTTTATCGAAGGCTCAGTTGCATCTCTGTTTCCTCCGGCACATCTACTCCACCCACTTCGGCGATGGTTGTATAGCGAGGGAGAGGTGGTCAGTCTTCCTTTCGTGGATGTGGACCTCATGGTTGAGGATGTCGTTTTCGCCAACCGTGCACTTTCTGTCATCGCACAGGTCACTCCGAGGATACATGATATTCTAAGCATGGGTTTTCAGCATCGGCGCGTGTAGCCGAGCATGTTACATCTCCGTCGACATCCACTTCAGATCATCAGTTCGAAGAGCTTGTGGCGCACCTGCGTGATATTATGCCTCAACTATCTACTGATTCTCCAGGTGGATCTTCAGACATTGCCGCTTCAGCATCTGCCAGTACTTCTGCCGATGCCAGTACCTCAAGTAGTGCTACTGCTTTTACATCATGTCATGATCTCTCGGATTGGATTATGGATTCCGGCGCCACCCATCACCTATGCTGGGACAGAGATAGACTTGATTCATACCGAGACATCCCACCTGGACGCTCAGTGCTCATAGATGATGGGACTCATTCCCCCATCGTTGGACAGGGGAGATCACCTTGTCACCGTCTATGCATTTACAGAATGTTCTACATGCTCCTAAGTTTTCCATGAATCTATTATCCATTAGTCAGATTACGAAGGATTTGCACTGTCGCGCTATATTTGACCCATCATCTCTCATTTTTCAGGACATACTAACGGGCAGGGTAATTGATTGTGGCTCTGAGAAGAATGGTCTCTATCATCTTGTTCGGAATTCTTGTGCTGGTGTCTCTTCCCACTCACCTGGATCGGTCTCTCCGTACACATGGCCTCTACGCTTTGGTCACCTCCCTCTTCAAAAGATGTGTCATATCTTGCCTCAGATATCTCTGAGTTCATCGTTTCATTGTGAAGCCTGTCAGTTGGGAAAGTGTCATCGTTCTAGATTCCCTAGTCATCAGTGTCGGAGCAGTAGCTCCCCATTTGAATTGTTTCATATTGATATTTAGGGTCCGAGTCGTGTTCCTGATCATCAGGGACACTGGTTCTATCTGATTGTAGTTGATGACTTTTCTCGTGTATCGTGGGTATTTCTTTTGAAAAATAAATCTGAAGCAGTGGGTGTTATTAAAAATCTTATCATTGAAGTGCAGAATATTTTTCTTCTTATGTCAAATATGTTCGTACGGATAATGCATTGGAATTCTGCACTCGCTCTCTCTCTCCCATTTCTTTTCATCCAAATGTATTATTCATCAAACAACATGTGCTTACGCATCTCAACAGAATGGAGTGACAGAGAGAAAACATCATCATCTTCTTAGTATCACTCGAACCCTGCTTATCTAGAGTTGTGCGCGTATCACTTTTTGAGGGGATGTTGTCCTTACGGCCTGCTACCTTGTCAATCGGATGCTGTCCTCTATTCTTGGTGAGAAAATTTCTCTTTCTGTTATTTTCCCAGATAAGGAATTATTTTCTCTTACCCCTCGTGTCTTTGGTGTTGTTGCTTTTGTTCACCACTTGTCTCCTGGACTTGACAAACTCTCTCCTAGAGCCGTCAAAGGTGTCTTTATAGGTTACTCTCGGACTCAAAAGGGTTACCGTTGTTATGACCCTACAAACAGGAAATATTTTGCCAGTGCTGATGTTACATTTTTTGAGTTCGTTATGTACTTTTCTCCTGCATGTGACAGGTTGGCTTCTTCCACCTCTAATGATGACGTCTATGTTCCTCCTCCTCCGCCTGTGTCCATTGTTGTCCCGATTGTCACGCCAATGCCATCTCCACCACCACCACCATAACCACCTATCCCACCATTACCTAAATTCTATAGACGTCGATCAGGTCCTGCTCAGGCGGCACATCAAGCATCCATCACGCCTCAGGTATGTTCAAATGCTATTCCTATTGATGGGTCAGATTATGTGCATGTGCAGGATTCTTCTTTGCAGGAGGAGGGTGCACCATCGAGTACAGTGGACGATGATCTTGATGTCCCTATTGCTATTCGGAAGCAGAAACGGACTTGCACATCTTATCCCTTTGCTTCTCAGGTTTCCTTTCACCGTCTCACAGGTGACTTTCAGAGATTTGTTGCGGCTTTGTCTTCTGTGGAGATACCACGGACTTATCAAGAGGCTATGAAAATTGACTATTAGAGATTGGCTATGGAAGAAGAAATGCATGCCTTACAGTTCAGCAGTACATGGAGCTTGGTTACCACTCTCTATGGCGTATCTATTGTTAGCTACAATTGGGTGTTCACAGTAAAGTACCATGCAGATGGCAGTCTTGACCGGTACAAAGCACGACTTGTTGCGAGAGGTTTTACTCGAACCTATGGTGTGGACAATTTGGATACATTCTCTCCAGTGGCTCGGCACTCTACTCTTCGCCTTCTTCTATCTGTTGTTGTGGTACGTGACTGGTCCATATTTCAACTTGATGTCAAGAATGCATTCTTGTATGGAGATTTGCAAGAAGAAGTCTACATGTAGCAGTCACCAGGGTTCACTGTTGAGGGGGAGAATCATATGGTGTGTAGACTTCATAAGGCGATATATGGCCTTAAACAGATCCCAAGGGCATGGTTACAGAAGCTTTCCCACCTAATTGAACGACATGGATTCAAAAGATCAAATGTGGATCAATCATTGTTCATTCAGAAGACTTCTAGAGGTACGATTGTCATCATGGTATATGTTGATGATATTCTAGTTACAGGAGATGATTTTCAGGGAGTAGAGATGGCAAAAGCATTCTTGGGCCGTCAGTTTGTCACGAAGGATCTTGGTACCCTAAGATATTTTTTGAGGTTGGAATTTGCCAGGAATGCAAAGGGTCTGGTGATGACCCAAAGGAAATATATTACATATTTGCTCGTTGAAATGGGCATGGTTGGATGTAGACCATCGAGCACTCCTATGGATCCAAGTATGAAATTGTATGACAATGATACTGAAGAGGTGAACAGGAGAAAATATAGAGAGATGGTGGCCAAGCTTCTTTACATCACTATAACTCGACCCGATATTACTTTTATAGTAAGTCGAGTGAGTTAATTTATGGAGCAGCCAAGACATGTACATATGAATGCTATATACATGTACTGAGGTATCTAAAGTCTTCTCCACGCTCAGGGTTGTTCTTTAGAAAGAACACAGATTTATCTATTTTTGCTTGTGCAGACGCATACTATGCAGGGTATCCTAAGGATCACATAAGTCTACTTCAGGCTTTGTAATTTTTGTGGGGAGTTCTCTGATTTTTTGAAAAAGCAAGAAACAAACTATTGTGGCGAGATCCAGTGTTGAATCTGAATATAGGGCCATGGCGCAAGCGAGCATGAATATGATGTGGGTTCGAGCCGTATTAGAAGACTTGCATATAGATGTACCTCTACCCATGCAGCTGCAGTGTGACAATCAAGCAACTTTGTTTATTGCCAATAATCCAATCTTTCACGAAAGAACAAAACATATCGAAGTAGATTGACGCTACACTGGATATTTGATCCAGAAAGGCTTGATTTCTATTTCACATGTTAGTTCAGAGGAACAGACTGCCGACATTTTTACCAAGCCATTGCTCAGAGGACCTTTTCAGAGATGTTCTTCCAAGATGAGCATGATTGATATATGTGCTCCATCTTGAGGGGTAGTGTAGAGAATATTTGTAGTCGGTGTACCTTTTTCCTTTATTTTTATCTTCTTTATAGCCTCTTTTGTGATTTACCCATGGATTCTCTCTCTATAAGAGAGCCTAGGGTTCTATGGAATAAACAGATTGCTCATTTCCACCGAGAGATACTTTAGATTTCCAGGAATAATGCATCGATTCTCCCAAGTTTCCGGGGGCGCATCGGATGAGTTCTTCGTCAACTACTCTTCGTCATCATTTGCTCCGAGTCGGGGGTGGCGGATGCTGCTCAGATCTCCAATAATCCTTTGACGAATAATAGAGTGGATGGTTATCTCTTCCAGCGGTAGATATGATGGCCAATTGCTCAGCAGTTCTCGGCGGCAGTGGTGACGAATTTTTTCATAGACAGTAACCGATGCGGTTTTGTTGTTCTGCATGCACAATGATGGCTAAAAAACTTTTCGATTGGAGCTTAGATCTAGAGAGGCTCCTCGTAATCCAGGTTAATTTCCAACGATTTCGTATATTCAGATGGCTAAGGCTCTAGGAGTTTGACTTCTTCCAGGATGTTGATGATCGAACTGTTCTGATGTTCGTGACAATAGAAGATCCTTCGGGATTTAGAGTTGCTCGAAGCCAAAGCCTCGACTGAAGGTTAAGTGCAGAAGAAAAAAAATGGAGGAAATGGATTTGAATTTGATTCACGAAATTGAGTTGGAATGTCAGAGATAGATGGATTGTGAGAATTCGAAATTGAATACGATGTTCAAAACAAGAAGATTGTAAGAGAAAGTTGATGAAATCAGAGAAATTAAGGAGACCGGGGGATTAAAAGTATAAGAGAAACGGAGGGAGGAAAACAGAAGAGGAGGGGTATAGATGAAAAAGAGGAGAGAAGAAAATGGAGAAATGGGAGATGAGAAGAAATATGGAACCTAACCTGGAACGATGAAACGGCGGAAGTGATGCGCCTCGGAAAACGAAGCTCCACGGAGCTCCGCGGCTGTAGCTTGCAACTCACGACGGGAGGAGGCTCGACACGGAGGAGCAGAGCTCGACTTCGACGGACTGATCGCACCGCTCTCCTTACTCCTCGCTGCGACGACAGAGGAGAACTCCTGTCACCTCGCACTCCCTGCCGGAGCTCACTGGAAAGTAGGGGAATAAATGGTGGATGATGGAATGGACGGGGTCAAGGGTCCTATTTACAGATGGAGGATGAAGAGGGGAGGAGGCGTCTGCGAGGGTGGTTGAGTAAACGACCCAACGGCCAGGTCGTTGGGTCATTGCCGGAGGGAGAGAGGAAGGAGAGGCGGAGAACGAAGACGGGGAAGAAGAAGAGGTGACGGGAAGAGGATTACGGGGAAGAAGAAGAGTGGGAAAGGTAGAGAGAGAGAGGAAAGAAGAGAGAGGAGAGAGAAAAAGAGGGGAAAATACATGTTAATATAATTAATTAATTAATTAATAATTAATAGTTGATTAGATTAATAAATAAATAATTTTAAATATAAATATTTAATTAAGTAATTATATGGATAATTAAGTGTTCAAATAAATAATTTAATATATAATTAAGTAAATAATTATGTAATCAATTAAATCACTAAATAATAATTATTAAATAAATTAGTAAATGAATTAATTATTTATTTTTTTAATTTAGTTCAAAAATTAAATACTAATAAAGTATATAAATAACATATATTAAATAATAATGTATTACAGTACATTGTAAATTATACCAATACAAACTCGAAAACCGTATTTTTTGAATTTACTTCGCTTTTAGCGAGCCCAGTGTCATTTGGTAAATAATTTAATCATACGAATTTTAAAACTGATTTTTCCCAATTCAGAGTTCATGGCCGAGTTATGAGGTCCGACAAATTTAGGTAACGTCTTCGAGGCTTCGGATTTTATTGGTATTTTAGCTTAGTTATATTTTTTGTATTTATATATATAGAAGATTTTAGGAAAAGAAATTAAGTTAATCGGGTTTATCGTTAATTAACTAAAAATCTGGTAAGATTCTACATATAGTACATATAGACAACGAGTCCCAAATGTCAAAACTCGCCAATTTTATTCTAATATTTTTTAATAATTTTAATCAATAATATTAAGTACAAAACAAATTCTAGAAGTGAGTTTAGTCTATTTGGGATTTTCTATAAATAGTTATTAACTTCGGAAGTTAGCTTTTGCGGCTTTTATGGTTCATTGCAATTAAATTTTGTATGTTGAAATATTTTTCAGATATTTTTATAAAATAATATATATATATATATTTGTAAACAATTTTTTTAAAAGAATTGTTTTTATTTGGGATTGTTTAAGTGATGAATAAAATAGGTGAGGTATTAATTATGTAATAAATGGGTAAATTATATTTTTATTCTTTATTTTCTTGATATTTTTATAATCTCCCCCTACTTATTTATTTTGTCGACCCAGTCAATATTGACCTGGTCTCGGGGTTAGGATCAAATTGTATATATTTTATATTTACAGCCTTCTTTTATTTTATTTTTCTTTTATATTTATTCTTTATTTTGGGCAATTAAGTGTTAATTATTTAATGTTAATATTTATGATTAGAATGATTAGTTAGAATTGGTGATTATTTATATATATTTACCAATGATTTTAGCTAAAATGAAAGAATAAAGGTGATAAATCATGGATTCGTCAGTATGTAGATGCTAAAAAAAGAGTTCAGTTATAACAATATACAAAATTGTGCAAAGTGACTGTCAATTGGTCGTTCATTTATTACTTTGAACCTTGATATAAAGAATAATGGATAGATCCCACGCCCTAGCGCCCGATGCCTCCCGACCCCGACCCCCCTAACCCTAGCGTCGTCCCCTCCCCCCCCCCCCCCCTCAGCCACCTCCTTTCTGCCATTCTCCTCCCTCCCCCCTCCCTCCCCCCTGTCCTCACCTCCCCTCGTTGGAGGCCCCTGCTCTTCCTCCGGGCCTCAACCAGGTGCGCCGCCTCCCCTCGATGGAGGCCCCTGCTCTTCCTCCGGGCCTCAACCAGGTGTGCCGCCTCCCCTTGTTGGAGGCCCCTGCTCTTCCTCCGGGCCTCGTCCAGGCGCGCCGCCTCCTGTTCCCTCGCCGGTGCATCTTCACTTCCCCCCCCCTCGTTTCCAGCATGCAGGGCCCGTCTTTGCAGATGCCTCCTAAACCTGCTCCCCCTACTCATGATCGCCCCCCACCCCTCTCCCATGGCGTGAAGCTTGCGGTAGCTCCCTTCCTCCACCCCCCTCCAGACGTATGGGTTTCGTCCCGCCTGTTACCATGAACGGCCTCCCTGTTGCCTTTGCCACCGAAGAAGACATCATTGACCTGGATAAGACCTGGGCTCATACCCTCGTCTTCTACATTCTCGGGAAGCATCCTTTTCGGAAACTCCTTCTCTCTTTCATCGAGAAGGTCTGGAAGCCTGTTGGGGGCTTCAAACTCTACCCTCGTCCAAACGGCTTCTTCTATCTCAAATTATCCTCGGCTGAAGCTTGCCAGCGCATCCTTGACGGTGGACCCTGGTTATTCCAGGGCCGTTTCGTAGTGCTCTGTAAATGGGATGCGGGGTCCTGTTTCGAGAGGGATTTACTGTCGGAAATCCCACTATGGGTGAAGTTCCATGGCCTAAGCATGTGCCACACCTCCGTGGCTATCTTAAACAAAATTGCAAGTCTCCTTGGTACGCCCCTATTCATGGACGCGGCTACGGCCTCTGGTCAGCGGGATGGATTTGCCCGTTGCTGCATCTCCATTAGGGCGGGTCTCCCGATCCCGAAGGAGGTTCCGCTGGTCCTCTTTAATGGGCAGCGTCAAATGATTCAAGTGGAGCTCGAATGGAGTCCCCCGCAATGTGCTAGATGTGTCAATTTTGACCATAGCACCTCCAAGTGCCCATTTCGTCTCTCCTCGGCCTCGCCAAACAGTGATGCAGCGGCTAGTCCCCTTGCCTCTGACCCTCTACGAGGCTCCTTGGTTGAGGATAGGCCTATCCCTTCTCAGCCGGGTCTCTCCTCCAACCCTTCCACTAACTCCTCTGACCCGGCCTCCCCTATGAAGGTGGATGCTCGTCGTTCTGACGCTCCTGCCAACCAGTCCCTTTCCCCCGACCCTCTTCTTCCTCAGAGGCACTGCATCTCCCCCTCCTTGGGCCGCTCTGAAGGCCTCCTTAGCATCCTCGATGGTGTGGAAATGACTACTGATGTTCCTTCGCCTGTTCCCAACGTGCCTCCGGACCCGGTTGCTAGCATCTTGCCCCTGGGGAGCCCTATTCTCCAGGGGTCACCCTCTGTCGTTCAGGCTGGCCGCGACACTGCCCCGACCATTACCGCTTCGGTCAGCTCCTCCCTGCATCGTGGTCCGAAGAGGAATTCAGGGAAGCCCTTCTCTCCGTTCCCATTTGGCTCGAAGGCCCTCATGCAACGACCACCTCCTCCGGCTAGGAAGCTCGCAAGCCGCCATGACGTGGGGCTCGATCTTAACATGCCTGGTACTGACGACCCCTTGCCCCCTCTCGAAGATGCTACTGAACGTGCCCAGCCACCCCTGTTGGTGGAGCTCAACCCGTCCTGGGTTGTGGCTTCGCACAGAAAGAAGAAGTCCTCGGGAGGCCCTTCCAGACAACTTGGCCGTGCAGGCCACCCCTCGCCCACTTAATGTCGTTCACGGTCCTTAATGTGCAGGGTCTGAACAAGGCCAGCAAGCAGAGAAAACTTCTCAAGACCCTCACGTCCATTAAAGGGGATTTCAATGCTGATTTTATTGGTCTCTTAGAAACCAAGATCCGTCCGGCAAATCGACTAAAATTCGCATCTTTGATTCCCCAAGGCTGGAACCTGATTCATAATGATTCGGACCTTGGTCGGATTTACATCCTTTGGAAGGCCTCTGTCTGGACTTGTTCTCCAATTGAGATTTCACCTCAGGCAATCTCTCTTAATTGTTCGAACAAAGGTGGTCTTAATTTAATCGTCACCGTGGTCTATGGCGATAATAGTGCGATTGAAAGAAGAAGGCTTTGGGACGCCCTCCCGCGCTTGCTCGCTCCTGACCAAATCCCTTGGCTGGTGCTGGGCGATTTTAATGTGGTCAGATTCTCGCATGAAAAAAGGGGTGGTCTCCCACCTTCCCGTGGTGCTATGGCGGAATACAACGCTTGCATTGACGCCTGCAATTTAATGGAGCTCCCTTCCACGGGCAACCGTTGGTCATGGACAAACTCCTCCGTTGGTCCTTCCAGAATTGCAAGCAGGCTCGATAGAGCCTTCGTTAATGATGCCTGGCTTTCCCTTTTCCCGCACTCGAGGTTGGGATACTCTCCTGTTGCTGACTCTGACCATCTTCTTCTTTCACTCCGCCTCGTTGAGTCTCAGGCCACGCGGACCCCTTTCCGGTGCTTCGATTATTGGGCCTCAAGGTCCGGCTACTTCGAAACGGTTTCTAAGGCCTGGTCGCTGTGCGTCGATAGCAACCCACTTTTCAGGCTAATTCAGAAGTTGAAATCTGTTAAGAAGGCCCTACGGTTGTGGGCTTCTCGTGAAGCCAACGTGTTCACTGAGGTTAAGGTGGTGGAGGCTGCCCTCAAGACCATTAATGAGGTCCTTAGCGTCGACCCCCTCGACTACCACTTCGCTCAGTTGGAGGTGGATGCTAAGGCGTTTTTGGCAAAGCTTGATGCAGATCTTGAGTCGGCGTGGCGCCAAAAAAGCCGGGCTGACTGGCTGCTTTTGGGGGACAAAAACACCAAATTCTTCCACCTCTCGACTAAGGCCCGCTATGCAAGGAACCATATTCCCTCCCTTGTTGACCAGTATGGCCGCCAAGTTGAAAAACGCGTGGAGGTTGCTGCTGCGGCTTCTGATTTCTTTCAGGGGCTTCTATCGCCCGACCCCCCGAGGCCTACTAGGCCTGCTCCACCCGCCCCGCACTGGAAACTCTCCCTTGAGGCTCGTGAATGGCTTGTTAGGCCGTTTGCCGAGGACGAGATAGGTCGAGCCCTTCGTGACATAAAGTCCACTAAAGCTCCGGGGCCCGATGGTTTTAACGCTGGATTTCTCAAGAGGCACTGGTCGCTGGTCAAGAATGACATTGTTGACGCCATGGTTTTCCTTCACAATGGGGGTGGTATGGTCAGGGAGGCCAACCATACCTTCCTCACCCTTGTGCCCAAGGGTGATTCCGCCACTGCGGTGGGTGACTTCAGACCCATTGCTTGCTGTAACGTCATCTACAAGCTTTTCGCTAAGATTCTTGCTTCAAGGTTGGCTGTGGTTCTGCCAAATCTGATCTCCAATAACCAATCGGCTTTCGTCAAGGGGCGTCACATTGGTGATTCCTCCCGGCTAGCGCAAGAACTTCTCACTTCTTTCGATCGAAGGGCTTGCTTCAAGCGTGCGTGTCTAAAGGTTGACCTGTCTAAGGCCTTTGACACCATCGACCACTCATTCATCTTGTCCTCCCTCCGCCTCATGGGTTTCGACCCGGTCTGGATCTCTTGGATCGCTAACTGCATCACAACGGTTTCCTACTCTATTTTACTTAACGGCTCCTCCGTGGGGTTCTTTAAAGGCACAAGAGGTCTTAGGCAAGGTGACCCCCTAAGCCCTCTGCTCTTTGTGATTGGTATGGAGTCGCTTACCTCCCTCATGGAGATTGCGGTTGCTAATGGCCGCATTAAGCTTCTGGGCCGTGGCCGGGGGGCAGCCCCTAGCCACTTAATTTACGCTGATGATCTCCTCTTTCTCACTAAGGCTACCTCCACTTCCCTATCTGAGGTGAAATTGATTCTTGAAGACTTTGGCTCCATCTCTGGGCTCTGCCTGAACCCCCGCAAGTGCAAGCTTCTGAGGCCAAAAGGTTCCCCGGCCGATTTTGCCAGGACTTTGCGGCTGGGGATTTTGCGTAGTGGCCTCCCTACTACTTACCTCGGGCTTCCGATTGTCTCCTCTCTTGGTAGAGGCTCCCACGCTCAGGCTCTGGAAGATCGGGTTCGGGCTGCCCTTAGCGGCTGGAAGGCCTCTTCTCTGTCTATGGCTGGTAGGCTGCTCCTCCTGAATTTTGTTATTGCGAGCATTTTGCTTTACTGGGCTGGAGGGTGTTTCATCCCTTCCGCCACTGTGGCTAGGGTGGACAAGTTATGTGCTAATTTTCTTTGGGGCTTCGGTCCACACTATACCTCTTGGCACACGGTTTGCCTTCCTAAGGAGGAAGGAGGCTTGGGACTGCGTTCCCTGGCAATGATGCGTGCGGCTATGGTAGTGTCTTGGGGTTGGACTGTCCTTACCTCCAAGCACTCTCTTTGGGCCGACTTCCTAAGGAGAAGATACTTACACGATAGCTCCTTCTGGGATGCCATACCTAAGGCCGGTGATTCCTTGCTTTGGAAGTCCATTCTCCGTGGGAGAGGCTCTTATCAATGTTTCGTCAGCTGCTCCAATGGCCAACACACTTGGACGCGTTCCCCCAAAGGGTTTTCTTTCTCTCAGGCGATTGACGTTGTCAGGCATCGGGGACAGGTGGTCACTTGGGCATCTGTGGTGTGGTGCAGGGGCTCTGTCCCTAAGCATGCTTGCACCCTCTACCGTGCGGTCACTAACAGGCTCCCCACATTCGACAGGCTTCAGCGGTTCGGGCTTGCAACCTCGGGTCAATGCTACCTCTGTGGTTCCACCTCGGACAGTCGCGACCATCTCTTCTTCAGCTGTTCTTTTGCACAGGATATTTGGAATATCGTACTTGTGGACTTGGGCCTCCCGCGCCCCCCTTTCCTACTATCGATCACGAGCTTCATTGATTGGATTTGCTCAACCCAGTTCGACAATCAAAAGCATCCTTGGTGCATCTTACTTTCTTCTACTGTTTGGGAAATTTGGAGGGAGCGAAACTCAAGATGGGCCTCGCGGCATTCCTCGTCTTCTTCGTCAATTGCTGCCTCCATTGTTGCCAGCGTCAACGACAATCCCTTCCTGAACAACTGCTGAGCACCCCAATTAGAGTTTCTCATCTTCATTTTTGCTGTGTAATTGCAGTGTTTTTGACATCCCACTGCTCATACTTTTTTGGTCTACTTTGGTATGTCCTGCAGAGGCCCAAGCATGTACATTTAACATTTTGTGAATGAAATACAGATGATACCCCTTACCCATCAAAAAAAATACTCCCAATCAATAGGAAAATTTGGGAAATATGAAGATGGAATTTGGTCTGTGGGAGTGTTCACGTCATCATAAATATAAACATGAATCTACAAATGGAGATAGATGATTATGCTAAAACAAGTAACTGAAATTCAGAAAATATAAATTTAGTAGAAGCTCGTATACACAAAATTTAAAAATCAACTCATAATGATATGCTTGAAAAACTGCAAATTGGTTCCTTAGAAGGATTCGTAAATAGCTAGTATATGTATACCAAAGAAATTGCCAACTTGATTCCTTCCGATGCATCCTTAATTGCTATAACATCCCAAGCATTTTATTTTCTTATCATTTTAAAGTGTCCTGTTGTTATGGAGTGTAATCATTGCCTCTTATAAATAATAGGTAAAAATAGTTAAAAAAACTATAAGCAACTTAAATTTACATGGAGTAGAAGGCTATGGGAAAAGCCTTAGGTGTATCATGGAAGCATGATGATCGCATCTAATACAATCGGAAAGGACTAGTCATACTAGTAGCTCAGGGAAGAGAAATTTAAAAAAATAAAGAGATGAAACCACATGATTCGAGAATACTTATTGAATCGTTTCATTAAACCACAAACAAGATATATCAATACCTCTTGAAGCATGCTTGCGATCGAAGTCTCTAAAGGAAGAGATCGTCTGTCTCAAGTCCGACCTGATGAAGGAGATGCTTACGAGCGCATTGATGAGACACGGGCTTCTCGTAATCCAAGATGAAGATACAAGCAACGGATCTCCTGATTTCATAACACGAAATCCAACGTCTTCTTCATGAGCAAGGAGCACCGAAGAAGATGGAGATCTACGGGTATTTGATCCGACAGCACAATGTCGTCGTGATGACTACGAGTATCTCAAAATCAATATGTGGGTGTCCACAATATTAATAGAGAGAGGAGGGTCGGCTATGATATAGAGAGAGGGAGAGGCTTGTTGCTATTGGAATGATGAAGTAGAAAAGGCTAGGTCTACCTCCCTTTTATACTAGTTGGATGCACATGGATCTCAATCCATGTGCTCTCTTAATCTATGGTGTAGATTAAAAGTTTATTAATCGATGGCCATGATGTTGCTCCAAAATGCAACAACAATTAGTTAAGAATAAATTAACTACATCTTTTCAAGATAATAATTAATTCATTTTAGAATTAATCAATATACAAAGATAATGCGGAAGACCAAGTCTCTTACTAAAAATAAGGTGATACCCCCCCCCCCCCCCCCGAACAAGTCAAGGTAAGGGGATTGTGTCTTCTATTATCATATATATTAATACACAACAACAATTATTGCATCAATATTCATAAAAAAATTTCTAAAATAATTTTATGAATATTCAGTCATACCAATAATTAATATGAATCATATTCATACATCCAACATAATATGTAAACTGAATTTACAATTAATTTTAAAATGTGAAACCAATTCACAATATCATTTAATTATAAATTCTGCTTACAATTAAATCTCTCCAACATATTATAAAATCATATTTATAATATTCATGTCTATTATGTATAGTGATATCTATATTAGTCGATACCGATAACTGAGATCAGGTAAGGGTCTAAAATGATCCTCACTAAAGTGAAAACAAATTGTCCCTGAGGCGACTGCTCATCAAACCTTTAGTTAATCAACGATTAACCCACAATATCAAGTAACCAATTAATAGCAAAAATGAGGAGTTAAATATTTATTATACTTTACAACAAAAAGTGTATAGCATGTAAGCATGTAGAGGTCAAATCACAGAGAAGTTAGGTAACCTATGAGTATTTCTAACCAAGGTGTATTATGTCTGTACTTGTCTTTTATCCTTATTATGTGGCTTTTTGATTTTTTTATATTGATATGTGTGAGTGTGTGTATATATATATATAGAGAGAGAGAGAGAATAATGGGGCTGCCCCCGCACCAATTTCGGCGTTTTTTTATTTTTTTTTTGAAAATATCACCATGTATATTCATACATATATCCCTCCTATATATCATTCAAATTTCATCAGAAACAGAGACTCTTACGACCTCCATCGAGATGGTGTCAATTTAAAAAATCATGTTATCGTTAAAAAAATGACTGTCTGGATGGGGGCCTTGGAGAAGCATGAGCCAATGGAGACTCAACAACGACATCGAGGGACCTTGCAGGCCATGCCTAATGGGGACCGTACAACTCTTTTCGCAGCTCGGCCTGATACTCTACAATCAGGGTCGATGTCACCAGGGTGACCAAATTGCCAAACCTCATCGGGAGGAGCAATGACTCATCGTCAGATGTCATTACCATCGAGCTCCTGGACCAACGAAGCTGACCAAAACCACGGCCATCCTTCACCTGAGAGAGCAACTAGAGCAAGGCAGAACCAGCCTTGGACCAGTCGCAGACTTTATCTAGCCATTGAGCCTCTGCCATTATATCCAACTAATGCGATACTTACAAATTGCAGCCGCTAAACCATTACCAAACCACAAGCAAATTGCTCAGATAAATGGAGCCTGCGTGAAACTCTTACTTCAAAGTTCAAACAATCTCTCATGGTATAAACTGTACAAAACGAGAGATTAGTGCCAACCATGACGATGGCTGATGAAACCTTCAGTACAAAGTATCAAGAAGTGATCCCATCAGCAAACATGGTGATGAAAGTTAGCACCAACAGGCAAAAGACAACCGACGAAACGCGGACCATCTGCGACAAGAGCAGATGCTTTCCAGATGAGATTTCCACCCATTCCTTGTCATCTTCCACTGAGATCTCCTCAAGAGCCTGAACATTTCTTATAACCCGGTATCATTTCTCTCCACTGTAGTCATGTATTCTTCTACACAGGAAGTTACACTCACTGGGTATTTGCAACCAGTATCACACATGTTAATCTCAGAGTCCTAAACCCTAAACCCACTTCTTTAAAAAGGAGTATGGCAAGAATCAGCCAGCACTTTCAGAATTCCTCTCTTCACAATTTTTCCCAATTTGACATTCTCCCCGTCAAAATTCATCCCAGATTTGAGAAAAAGACCAAAACAAAAATCATGAATATTCTCAAGAACCCACGATCGACATGGGTATTAACATTATTCGACGACTACCTTTTTACCACATAACTGAGGAGACTTCCATCCTCAGCAGCAAAACAATGATTTCACAATGTAATCTCAGATAATCAGCAGACATGATCTGCAAGCTTCTCAGTCTGGAGGCATTTACAGCCAGCATTATGTCAAAGTTGGAGAGATAGGGTACAACACCAGGATTTCTTGAGTTCTCCTGCATGAATAACAACAGCATAACAACTGTTAGTGGACTTTAATAACAATACTGAGCAACTATGAATCTCATATATAACTCTTCAGTTAGAAAGATAAAAAAATGTGATTGGTTGGCTAGTACTATCTTTATACAAATCATTCTACATTGTTATCTTATTGCGTGAAAAGGAATCCATGCAATGATGGTACATGTTCGTACAAGAGATTGGAAGTAAAAAACATTTGATGGAGAAGGAAATAAAAAATGTAGCTTTATTTTTTGTTAAATTTAATTAGGGTCGAGTTAATTTAAGGTTAAGTGAGTTGTTGCAATTTTATTTTAAATAAAGAGATCGCATGTGGTCTCCAGTTAACTAATTAGTCTGCGCGATATTAGGTAGTTAGTCGGTTGGAGAACAAATTAGGGTAAACTTGAATTTGAATTTTGATTTTATTTATATTTTTGTAATCCCACTCCTATATAAAGGGGATGGTAGTCATTTGTTAAAGGATGGTAAAAGTAGAAATCAAACTGAGATTTATCTCATCTCTCCCCGTATCTCTTCTCCCTCGTGCGATATTCGTGGTTCTTCCTCAAACCCCTCACATCCGCGAGCCGTCTCTTCTCCATCCCTCCAATTTCTTCCACTGTCAAAATTATTTATTTTTCTACCATTGCAAATTTCCGATTTGCATCAATTGGTATCATGGCCTACAGATCGTCCTCACGATCTGACGATCCATCCATGCGTTCACGCGAACATAAATCCAAAGGATCTCGCTCAACGGACAGTGCATAGCGTACTGAGGTTAGAAAAACATTATCCGATATGCTCCAAGTGTGTGCAGATATGCAAGCTTTGGTGAGAGAAATGCGAGATCCACGGAATATTGAAGCATTGATGCGACAGCTAGAGGAAAATGGCATCAAAACACTGCAAAAGTTGGTGTCCATGAGGTTCCGGAACCCCCGCCACCATCTCTAGTAGTTGTCCAAGGCGAGTTTGAGGGCAATAATGAAGAAAATGAAGGAAAAGGTCGCCTTGAGCTTGCTGTCCAGCAAGTTTCAGATTTGCCCCTGTCGAAGGAACCAACTCTGGCAACATTTCCAGCCCCCTAAGCAGCTCCTCGGCAACTCCCCCGCACCCCAGGCAGCCCCTCCAAACATGTTGCAGTCCCCTTCCGTCCTCCAAACAGCCCTACCGCTGCTGCCACCTCCTCCTGCCACACCCGCACCTCCGGCGAATCTTCCAGCCCCACCGCCGCTCACCCCGTCCGCTCCTCCCACACCACCAGCCCTCCTCTCCCATTTCTCCGACGCCTCCTCCGACCCCCCCCCCCATTTCCTTCATGTGCCGCCGCCACTCCCACTCGCCCAAACCCCCTCACAGCCCCTCCTTCCCTCCCCGCGCCTTTGGCCCCTTCGCAAACCCCCTACAACACCCCGTTGGACACAGTCCCTCCCTCACGTTTTCCCAACCCCACCACCACCACAACCCGTCGTGGCCCCCTTCCGCCACTCCATCCCTCCTCCCACCACTCTGCCCATGTACCGTCATCCCCGTCATCAATGTCATCGCCGCCAACCATACCCCCCCCCCCACCTCACCCCTGCATCGCCACCATCTCCTCCCTATATCCCACCACCCACGCCACCGCCCTCCCTCTCCAACGCCCTACCCGATACCACCAGCACCTCCATTTCTGACGTGACTACCACCTAGGGCCTTCAATTTGGCCCGGTGCTGCCGCTTAAGGCTTCCCGGTTCATCCCGTTGTCGCCGCCATCTCTTTCAACGAAGAAGTTGTTGCCACCCTGTGCACACCAAGAATAGGTGTCGTCCTCGACTCCAACCGCCGCCATCCTGCCGTTGCAACCACATGGTCTCTCTTATCGTCACGCCGATGCTACCCTTGGAAGGGAGAAGAAACCCTAAAGAGGGTTGGGGATTCCTCTGCAATCGGATTCCCTAAATTAAGGGATGAGATATTTTGGAACCTTTACAAACAATCCCTCCTCACATGAGTTTTTATCTAACAGGACAAATGGAAGATAAATTATGTTATGAAGATAATTTTAAGTGAAGGGGTAGAATATTTGCAGCTATAACCCTCAATGGAGAAAAATTATAAACATAACATTGAAAAGGAGCAAAATTGGGGATATCTGCTCAACCAATCCAGAAGAGATTATCCATCGACGGATTGAAAATCGAGCAATTTGTCGAGATAAATTTTTCAAATGAAGGAGAACTGATGTAGCAGGAAATAAAAAAATAGAGCTTTATTTTTTGATAAGTTTAATTAGAATCGAGTAAATTTACTATTAGTTGAGTCATTGCAATTTTGTTTTTAATAAAGAGATCGCATGTAATCTTGATTTATTTATTTAGTCGACTATATTAGGTAGTTAGTCGGTTAGAATCCAAATAAGGATAAGCTATGATTTGAATTTTGATTCTGTTTCTATTTTTGTATTCTCAACCCTCCTATATAAAGGGGATGGTAGTCATTTGTTAAAGGATAGTTCAAGTTGAAATCATTTTGAGATTTATCTCATCTCTCTCCTTATATCTTCTCCCTCCACGCGATCTCCGTGCTTCTCTTTCCCGAATCTCGTACAATCAGCGTGCTTTCTCTTCTCCCTCCCTCTGATTTCTTCCACTAAATAATATTTTCACCATCAAATTTATTTTTTCCACTGTTGCAAATTTCAATTTGCATCACCATTTGAATGGGGAATATAAAAGTAGTTAAGATGGATACAGCTACCTAGATTCAGTGTTTCAAATTTCGCGAAATTTCGGCAAAATTTCGATTTCGACACCCTACCGAAATCGAAATCCAAATATCGATATATACCCTTCCTTCACAAATTTAGGAAGATTTTGGCCGAAATTGGCAAAATTTCGTCGAAATTTCAACGAAATCTCGAAATTGTTTCGTTTTTTCAACATCTCGAAACGAAATCGAAATTGAGATTTAGAACCTTGCCTAGATTGCCATCTCTCCTGTCTCTTCAACAAAAAAAGAAGTGACCATTTTTTTGGCGGCTGAATCCATCCGCATACGATCATTTTATGCGAAAAGGATTCCCATCTGCTTTTGAAAAAGCAAGTGGAATATAAAAAGGTACTTCAAGAATACAAACAGAAAGCCTTTAACTGACCACTGTCTACACAAACATTCACTTCCCATAGTAACCAGTATACTAGATTGAAATGCTCCGCTGCTTCTTGCAGTATTGGGTTGATACCTGATGCACCAGTACTCATCATCTTCATAATGGATTTTTACCTACACACCCTTGTACACTTTCCCAGTTACATCCTAACCCCTCTATAATTCGCAATCGCTCCAAACCCCTTGATAAGAACTAATTATTATTAGATGGCATGCTTTCCTTTTCTAGGAAAAAGAGGGTATGACGTCCTTCAATATATTCACAGTAACTCTAAAAAAGAAATAACAAAAATCAAAAGTCGTTAAGCACTTACAATAGCTGCCACCCACATTTTGGTCAGGACAACCACCAGTTCCAAGAGCATCAAGGGAGCCCCAGAGCTCATTCCATCTCCCCAACAAAACCCTTTCTACCATGATTGCACAGCCCACACCTCCTTAACAACAAGGCGTCCTAAGAAAGGTGCACACCACTTCCAAGAGCATCAAGGGAGCCCCAGAGCTCATTCCATCTCCCCACCAAAACCCTTTCTACCACGATTGCACAGCCCACACCTCCTTAACAACAAGGCGTCCTAAGAAAGGTGCACAACATTTTCCTCTTATGCCGAACTGTGCCCAGTGTACCATCATTCCCATCATTCCCAGGAAAGAACCCAGCTCGTCTATCATCAGTCATAAGATGGTTCCTCAACAATCACATAAAAATGTAGATATGTAATGGTACCCTCCAATTCTACAAGTCATTGAATCGATCCAATACTAGATTCTAATCCAAAATCCAAATGGTAGAAAATCTTATAAACCTTTCGTACCCATCAGACCATGACCAATGGTCCATAGTGCCACCCATCTCCTCATCACATGGTAGCGCCACTAGCAACAGCAATAGGTCCTTGAACCGCTGGTCTAACAACTCAATACGAAAAGAGCTATCAGCTACCACTAACCCAACAAGCTATGGCAAGTTGAGATGTGGCATCTCGTGCTTCTCCCCAGAAGGCATCTCGTGCTTCTCCCCAGAAGGCATCCCGTTGACATCCAAACTGACTTTCATAGGTTGTTGCCCACCAAAGACAAACCAAGGTGAGTGATCGGTACAGCCTAGCCCCTCCCTCCATTTGTAAAGCACTCTTAAACTACGTTGCATCCTCCTCATTTTCGTTAAAGGCTAGTGAATTTACCTTCTTTCTGTTTTTCTTTCTGTCTATCCTTCTCCTTTAACTTTGACAGGATCCACCAAAGGTTGATGAATTTACCTTCATAGATTCATTGTATTTGTGAATCATACAACTCATTCTCCTAATCCCTAGTTTCTCTCCCCCATCATTGTCTGCCTCTCAACTCCCCCTCATCACAACCACCAGCTCCTCCCCCCATAGCTTCTTCCCCCATCGTCATTGTCACGACCACCCCTCTTCATCCACAACCAACCCCTTGTGGTCCCTCTTTCTGCAATTATCCATCGCCGCCTCCTTCGTGAATTTGAGAAAATTCATTAAAAGGTGACGAAACTACCTTCATAAATTCATTATATTTGTGAATCAAACCACTCTTTCTCCTACTTCCTAGTCCATCTCCCACGTTGTTATCCACATCTTCTCAATTCTTGCTTGCCACAGCCACCAACTTCTCCTCACAGTCTCGTCTTACATCATCGTTGCCACCACTACCACCTCTTCCTCTACAGCACCCCCCCCCCCAAACTCCAAATCACCAAACAAGGGGGAGCTCAAAACCAACCCCTCCCCCTCAATCCCTTTCAGCAAAATCCTCGTGGAGACCCAAAATCTCTCAAAAAGGAAATGCCTTTCGTAGGATTAAGCTCCAATTGGAGGTGTCCAACTGGTGGACACTCCCTTTGGCACCTCCGCTTGTAAGAACTCCACTGTGATCGACCCAACTCCATCCACGCTCACAAGATCGCACATTTATCTCTCCACAAGCATCTCAACCCTAAAATGAAGGACCAACTTTGACAAATTTAACCATTGGGAGATCGCAGCACAAACACGAGAGAAGATATAGAGAGTGTTGGGGAGATTGAGGGCTGAATAAAATAATTAAAAAATGCAACCATTAAATCTATATCAGGTTAGATTAACCTTAAGGGTGATTAGGTTGGTGATTAAAATACAAGCATGTGTTAAGATGTGAGATGGAGTAACTATATCCGAGAGGTCTAAGTGTAAATATGAATTATGGAGGAGACGTGATGTAATTAGAAAAGTATATATGAGTATGAAAATAGAAATCCCTCTGTAGAAAAAACATCATGCGATAACTAACAAAATTACTTGGACAATCCCGATCAACTTTACATGATGACCAGAGGAAGTTATTACTTGTACTCATAGTATTTAGAACATTGGTCACACTTCAAACATCACAACTTCAACTTGGAGGCAGTCAACTGTTCATTTCTTTATACCCTTTCAGTTCTCGATCTCAGCATTCCCCAGCTCTCAGCAACGTGTGGACCATGAATTTTCCCCAAGATTCAACACTACAATACAACAACAACAAAGTCTTTTCCCACATTAAGTAGGGTCGGCTACATGGATTCTTTGCCTCCATTCAGATCTGTCTTGGGTCATTCTCATGCTTAGATCCAAAAAACTAAGATCCCTTCGTATAGTCTCATTCCAACACTTCTTGGCCTTCCTCACCTTCTTCTAGCCGGCTCAGCATTCCAAAACCAGCATCTCCTCACCGGTGCACCAGCTGACCTCCTTTGCAAATATCTAAACCACCTTAAGCGATTTTCTCGCATCTTATCCTTGATCGGAGCTACACCAACTTTCCTTCTGATGGCATCATTCTGAATCCGATCTTTGTGTGTATGTCCACACATCCACATTAATATTTCCATTTCTGCTATTGTCATTCTCTGCACATGTCTAGGGTTCACATGCTATCATTCAGATCCATAAAGCATATCAAGTCTCACAGCTGCTTTGTAAAACTTCCCTTTGATTTTCAAATGAAAATTCTTATCACGGAAAATAGTAGAGGCTCCTCTCCACTTTAGTCAACCTATATTTATTCTATTTGTAACATCTCCATCAATTTCTCTATCATGTTGCAAATAGATCCCAAGTATCTAAAAGAATCTCTCTTCTTAATATTATCATCACCAATCTTAACATCGATTCATTCATCATTTCTTCCAACAAAAGTACACTCCATACCTTCAGTCTTAGCCTACTTATACGAGATCTTTTAGTCTCCAATGCATGTCTCCGGAACTCAAGCTTCTCATTTACTCCATCTCCAGTCTCATCAATCAGCACAATATCGTCAGTGAATAACATACACCAAGATATCCCATCCTGAATGTGACTTGTCAACTCATTCATAATCAAAATAAAAAGGAATGGACTCAAAGTTGAATCTCGATGCAGACCAATATTGATGTTAAAATAGTCAGTCTTCCCGGATTGTATCCTTATACAAAATGAAGCTCTATCATACATATCTTTTATGAGGTTAATGTATAGGACAGGTACTTGTCTCTTCTCTAAAACTCTCCACAATACCTCCCGTGGGACATAGTCATAAGCCTTCTCTAAATCGATAAAAATCATATGGAAGTTCTTCCTTTTAGCTCTGTAAATTGTTCTCCTCAGCAAGTGGATGGCTCCAATAGTTTAGCGGCCTGGCATGAATCCGAATTGATTTTTTTATTTTGGAAACTTGTCTCAACCTTCTTTCGATTAGACTTTCCAAAATTTTCATAGTGTGACTCCTCAGCTTGTAATATGAATAATTTTGAATGTCTCCTTTGTTATTATAAAGAGGCACCACGGTGCTTCTCCTCCATTTTTCAGTTATTTTCTTGCTTCGCCAAATAGCATTGAATAAATTTGTAAGCCATGTCAAACCACGCTCACCTAAAACTCTTCAAACTTCTATAGGAATGTCATCAGCTCCTACACCTTTCTCATGTCTCATAACCTTCAAAGCCTCATCTACTTCCTTTCTCTGTATTCGTCTATAGCTTGCACAATCCAAGTAACTTTCAACTACTAGCCAGATTTCCTAAAGTGATTTCTCTATTTCCTTCCCCAATGAAAAGCTTATGGAAGTACTCCTTCCATCTAGTCTCTATATCCTTCTGAGTAATAAGCATGTGACCTTCCTCATCCTTAATGCATCTCACTTGAGAAAGATCTTTGATCTTTCTTTCTCTTACTTTAGCCAGCCTGAATATATCCTTCTAGCCCTACTTAAAGTCGAGATTTTTGTACAAAACTTCATAACCTTTTGACTTAGCTCCGCTTACCTCCTTCTTTGCTTTCTTCTTCACTATTTTGTAGTTTGTGATATTTTCATCTGTTCTAAGCTCTAGTAATTTTGAGCTTCTCTTGTACCCCTCCACTCCACCACCAAGCCTCCTTTTGGCATGGAGCTCCTCCCTTTAACCCACCTTGCATCTCTTTGGCTACCCTTCAGATACAAGATGCTACCGCCTCCCACATCTCATTTGCACTTCCATTACAATCCCAAGATAAGTCATCTAAAACATTCTCCCTGAAGTTAGATTGTGTCAACTGAAGATTCCACCATTTAGTTCTAGTGATCTTGGAAACGCTCCTTTTCTTTACTAGATCTTTTATTTGCACATCCATGACTAACAAGCGATGTGGGGTGGTCAAATTCTCTCCTGGGATTACTTTGCAGTCTTTGCAACACAACTAACCTCTTATTCTCAACGCAAAGTAATCTATCTGTGTTTTAGTCGAGCCACTCTTATAAGTAATTAAATGCCCATCCCTCTTCTTGAAGAAAGTATTTGCAATGAAAAGATCATAACAACAACAACAAAGCCTTTTCCCACAATTAAGTAGGGTCGGTTACATGGATTCTTCGCCTCCATTCAGATCTATCTTGGGTCAATCTCGGACTTATATCCAAAAAACTAAGATCCCTTCGTATAGTCTCTTTCCAACACTTCTTGGACCGTCCTCGCGCTCTCTTAGCCGGCTCAACATCCCACCACTCGCATCTCCTAACCGGTGCATCAGTTGACCTTCTTTGCAAATGATCAAACCATCTTAAGCGGTTTTCTCGCATCTTATCCTCGATAGAAGCTACACCAACTTTCTTTCTGATTGCATCGTTCCGAATCCGATCTTTACGTGTATGTCCACACATCCATCTTAGCATTTTCATTTCTGGTACAGCCATTCTCTGCACATGTCTATGGTTCACAGGCCAACATTCAGAACCATAAAGCATAGCAGGTCTCACGGCTGCTTTGTAAAACTTTCCTTTAATTTTTAAAGGAATTTTCTTATCACAGAGAACAGCGGAGGCTCCTCTCCACTTTAGCCAGCCTGCATTTATTCTATTAGTAACATCTCCATCAATTTCCCCATCATGTTGCAAAATAGATCCCAGATATCTAAAAGAATCTCTCTTCTGAATGTTATCGTCACCAATCTTCACCTCGATTCCTTCACCATTGCTTCCATCAAAGGTGCATTCCATATATTCCGTCTTAGCCCTACTTATACGAAAACCTTTAGTCTCCAATGCATGTCTCCAAACCTCAAGCTTCTCATTTACTCCATCTCTAGTCTCGTCAATCAACACAATATCATCAGCAAATAACATACACCAAGTTAACTCATCATGAATGTGACTTGTCAACTCGTCCATAATCAATGTAAAAAGAAATGGACTCAAAGCTGAACCTTGATGTAAACCAACGTTGATATCAAAATAGTCAGTCTTCCCCGTCGGGATCCTTACACAAGATAAAGCCCTATCATACATATCCTTTATGAGATTAATGTATAAGACAGGTACATGTCTCTTCTCCAAAACTCTCCACAGTATAAGTCGTTACAAAATCCAGAATGACTTTTACCCTCTTCATTTCTATCCCCGAAGCCATGTCCTCCATGAACACTAACATACCCTGAAGCATCCTTTCCCACATGTCCATTAAGATCTCTACCTAGGCAAATCATCTCTTTTTATGGAATTCCTTGCATAATCCGTCAAAGGTGCATTCCATATATTCCGTCTTAGCCCTACTTATACGAAAACCTTTAGTCTCCAATGCATGTCTCCAAACCTCAAGCTTCTCATTTACTTCATCTCTAGTCTCGTCAATCAACACAATATCATCAGCAAATAACATACACCAAGTTAACTCATCCTGAATGTGACTTGTCAACTCGTCCATAATCAAAGTAAAAAGAAATGGACTCAAAGCTGAACCTTGATGTAAACCAATGTTGATATCAAAATAGTCAGTCTTCCCCGTCGGGGTCCTTACACAAGATAAAGCCCTATCATACATATCCTTTAAGAGATTAATGTATAAGATAGGTACATGTCTCTTCTCCAAAACTCTCCACAGTATAAGCCGTTACAAAATCCAGAATGACTTTTACCCTCTTCATTTCTATCCCCGAAGCCATGTCCTCCATGAACACTAACATACCCTGAAGCATCATTTCCCACATGTCCATTAAGATCTCTACCTAGGCAAATCATCTCTTTTTATGGAATTCCTTGCATAATCTTATCCAAATCCTCTCAAAAAGCTTGTTTAATCATATCATCTAAACCAATTTGTGGTGCATAAACTAAGATGACATTCATAATTTCTTCTTCGAGCATCACTCTTAGCTAAATAATCCGATTCCTATATCTGTGCACATCAACCATACAATCTTCAAATCCTTATAAACAATCACTCCAACACCATTTTTGCCCTTATCTTTACCTGAATACCAAAGTTTAAAGCATGTATTCTCGATCTCCCTTGCTTTTTCTCTCCAACCCATTACAATACCGAGATTTAACACTATAATACCGAGAAAAAGGGTTCTGTAAAGAATTGATCTTGATGAGATAGAGAGATTAATAGCCATATTGAACTATAAGAAAAAGCTTTGGCTCATAAAGTTTAAGAATAGAAGCTCTCAGCGAAGAGAGAATAATCAGGATGTCACAAGCCATCAGTTTGTATCCATTGTTTCCTCTATTCCTATGGGGCCTCCATACATTTCCATGATTATCCCATCTTATTCAACACCGGATGTTTTGTTTACAATAAATTGTACCCATTGTCTCTATCATTTCACATTGATCGGTTTGTTTTTTCATGTACATCCGCAAAGTTTTTCATGTACACTCTTGCAATGCAAAAATTAATAGGAAGCTCATGAAAATATATGATAACATGAAAATTAAGGAACAGTTGTCCGTCAGAGGGTCCAGCAATGTCTGCCCTAGCATTTTCAAACCCGAGAACAAACATATTTTGTTATCAGTCTAGAGGCAATAGTATTTTCTTTAGAAAAAGGAAATCCCATCTACTCTTCTGTTGGTATTTTCTTTGGAAAAAGGAAATCCCAGCCAGCCTTCTTTGAGGTCTTAAAAGAGGATGTGGAAAGAGCTGGAAAACAAGGAATTATAGCTAAGATTAAACCAGTAATTGACCTCAAAAAAAGATTAAACCAATAAGGAAAGACAAATGGATTTAGAGGTCACAACAACAAATCTTCGACAAATTTCTACGAAAGGACCAGGATTCAGATCTCATCAATTACCTCACTCAAAAAAAAAAGGCAACCCAATAAGAATTTGAAATTTTGCACATCTAAGGCTTAGGTGGTTACTGACATTTTTAAGTCTCCTGCTGTTTCAATTTAAAAAACTGTATAGAAGAAAAATATTTTTTTGTAATGATACCGTGCCCTTCTCTTACAGGGAAGGACGTTGGGTAAATTACAAGAAACATCTTGCTAAATAAGACAGAAATATTTATATCACAAAATAACTAATCACGCTCTTCCACAAGTTGAAACATAGATATCAATCATGGACAGCTTATACACAAAAAGCTATAACACTTCGTGTGAAAGTCCATAGGTAAAAATATTAGCAAGTTGGAGCTCAAGGGGAATGTATATGGTAGAAATATTCCCTTTAATGACTTGAGTGGAAGTCTTCTCAACGAATCACCCTTTTTCCTTTCCAAAAAAAATCTCTCCAGTGATAACATAGTGGATAATATGACAATCATCATGAACATGCTTCATCCTCTCATGAAACACATGATTGGATGTGGTGCAAGTAGCAGACTTATTTTCACATGACACGGGAGACTTATTTTCACATAACACTGAAACATGAGCAATAGTCCAAACAACAAGATTTATAAAAACAGAAACAGCACATGCCACCCCACACATCGTATGAGCCATAACTCGATAATCAAATTCCACTCAAACGGACAACCACATATTGCTTCCTTCTCTAAACAAAGTAATTGAATCTCCTCCCAAGAAGGTGACATAGTCCGTAGTAGATATTGCATCTTTGATAGATGTAGCTTGCTCTGCGTTGGAATAGGATGAGAAATCTAGGCAGCCGTTATTCAATAATAAGGCATATCATAACAAGGCTTTTGGAGCTCACCGACTGGAAACCATGAATGAAGAGGATCTTTGTTGCAAGCTTTTTCACAAATTTTATGGGGTCCATTCCCTTGACCTTTCTGCACAACGTCCACCATCTTACACCTCGGCTTTCTAGAAGGAAATCTGCTCCTTGTTTCCTCAGCTATATGAACCATTCAGCTTTGGTGTCGTACTGTAAGATCTGTGGTGTCGAATTGGTGTTTGACCCAGAGCTGTAAAGCTAACAGCTTTGTAAACATTTGAGATATACTCTTAAATATCTATAATAGTTGGTTGGAACGGCTAACTGAAAATCCTGAGTTGAGCGGACTTAGGTCATTGTTTTCACCTGGTTAGGTAACATCCTGTGCAATGTGCTTGATTGATTTATTGTTTGTGGTGTGCTCAAGATTATTCCACAAAAGATTCTATTCAAGGTATTGATTCTACTATTCAACCCCTCTAATAGTGTCATGATCCTTCGGAACTAACACGTAGCATAAAGCATATATTATATACATAGTTATATTACTAGGATAATATTAGGAATTGTCGAAGAATGTCTTTGATGGCCCTTATTTTGTCCCACATCGTGTGATGTTGGGAGATAAAGAGCCCCACACACATTGTATCCTTCGAGAAAGTTCAATAAAATATTCGACCCTTAGATGCCTTCTCTCGTGGTTTCATCCTGCTCACGGAGTAGGGTCTACGTAAAACTCAAGATGTTTATGTTATGATCGTCGATTTTGCTCCCGCTTGTTTATTTCAATATGGATTAAACGCAATTCAGTTTTAGAAGATTCATTTTTTTCTTATTATTGAGATCAGTTATGTAGAGTTTGTTAAGATTTTGTTTTGAGATCATGCAATATTCCCGTTAAGGGGGTTTTACTTCATAGATGATACTCCATCCACCTCCAGACAAAGGAGATGGATCCCCTCCTCCAGCAGCACGCAAGAACCTCCAAGGCGACCCCTACGCAGCATCTCCAACAGCCACAGTCGCCTACCACAGCTACTACTGCAAGGGCGCGCAAACCATGGCCTCAAATTTCAGCGAAATTCGGTCGAATTTCTGTCGAATATCGATATCCAGTCGAAATCGAAATTCGACCGAAGTGACCGAAATGATCGAAATATGAGGGTCCTAGTACAAAAAATGACCGAAATTCCAGAAATTCCACCGAAATTCTACTTTGGTCGATACTGAAATGGTGACCGAAATCGAAATTTAGGGCCTTGGCGCAAACAAGACATAGGGAGTTGATCCATGCCACAGCTGCAAGGGCCCGCATCGCCACTCAACTCTCTCTCGACTAAAATCTGCCATCCACAAAGCGGTGGCAACCCCGAAATCATCGAAGAAGCAAAACCCTATTCGCTAACTCCTCCTATGCACGAGTAGAAAAAATGGGTTCCAGGCGCCGACGCTTCAGACCTCAGACTTCAGGAGGTGCCTCCTCCATCTCAAAAGAAAACTCATGCGACTCCACGCGGCATGCATCTCGTAGCTCTCCCATCATGTTTACGGTAGCGATGGGTTCTCTCATGGGAATACTAACATCATCCAAAGAAGAAGAGAAGGGGAGTTATTGCCCCTCGTGGATGGGTTGTATATACTTTACCTTTTTAATGTCCTATTTCATATAGTCAGGCCACTAAGCCCATTTCTGTAACAAAAAATGAAGAAGCCTGAAAATAGAAAAAATGACGAAGCATTCTCCCACCATAAATAGGGACGGGTACATGGATTCTTGCTCAAATCTATGTTGAAAGATTCGACTATTTTTTACATTGGTTGTCAACTACTTAATGCAACCTCACAAGGAGAAATTTGAACCTCGGTCTTTTCAGTGGTAAGCATACTGCACTACCACCAGACTATTTAAGTGGGTGGGCCGGTGGCTATAAAAGATTGAAAAAATGGAATAGAGAAAAAAAGGGAAGAAAAGAAGCCAAAAAAACGTGTTGAATGCTTAAAATTTTGATCAGCCATAAAAATTTCCAAAAAAAATGATGAATGATGGGTTAAAAAAAGTGAATAGCTTGTGAAAAAAAATGTTACATGTTTGTTTACCCATGTTCATTTGTTCTCCCAACTCGATCGAGTATCAATCTATTTTCGACAAGTATGCAAGAAAGGGGGATTGTTGGGTCGTGGTTTCAAACTTGACCATTGTTTGAAGCACTCTGAGTTAGAGTGTCCTTTTTATCAGAGTTCTTCTGGTGGGAGACTCATTATTTTGCTCCATTTTCCATTGACCGTGAACTCTTTGTGCGGATAATCCCACAGCATGCGGTCGTAAACTCTAGTATTTGGATATTCCTATAGCAAGTCCAGTGATCGTGAACTCCAATAGGGATATTTCTATTTTCCACGACAAGTTCCAATGACTGTGAACTCCATCATGCATGGATGTTCACACAGCATTCATTTGTTATTTGACCCTTCATAGAGAACAGTCTTCAATGAAGGAGACATGTTGCGGGCCAGAGTTCCCTCGATGGAAGACTCATTTCAGTTCGAGCCATTTCACAATACAGCCTTCAATTCCTCTTCACCGACATGGCATGAGAAGCAACATCATCGACGACAATCGACAGTGTATAAATTGAGTTGATATTGGCTATAGTGTCAAGTATTTAGTGTGTGAGTGAGTGTCTTCCTTAAGCTTGTCCAAGCTGAGCATTGCATGCTCCAGCTTGAGGGGGTCTTGAAGAATGTCTTAGGTGGCTCTCATGTGTTGCCCTCCATCATGTGTTGTTAGGACTTTGGTGTCTTGGTGGGGTCATATAAAGAGCCACACACCCATTGTATCCTTTAAGAAAGTTCAATATAATATCTGACCCTTGGAGGCATTCTCCCTTGGTTTCACTCCACTCCCCCATGGAGTAGGAATCCATTCCACATAAAACTCAAGATGTTTATGCTTGATTTCTTGTTTTGATTATCAATCTTGTTTCAGTGTGTTTATTTCAACAAAAATATTATACAATCGTAATGGTATAATGTATAGAACGACTTTACTGCAATATGTATTATATAAATAACAATATTGCGACATATTACATAACTTATTTCACTATTACATGTATTTATTAAAATCTATATAGTATATAAATAACTGGTACATATTTAACAAATAGTAATCTATAAAAAAACTATAATTTATAACATTACATATATTATGTACATTCAACAATAACAACAACAACGCCTTTTCCCGTCCTAAGGAGGTCGGCTACATGGATTCTTTGCATCCATTCACAGTGTTCACGAATGCAATTTGTGTGGTTGCATATGCATGCGTAGCCTCCTCAGCGCACTGCATACTTAAAGCCCCCTCCTGTGCGCACATTCCGCATATGCGGACTGCATATGCGGTTTGTATGGCCGCATATCCATAGCGTGTGCCCGCTTCCAACTCTAGCACTGCTTAGTAGGGTAATCGGATCCGGATCTTAAGATCCGAGTACGATAAGGTTTAGGTCAACCTGATTCCAACGCCTTTCTCTTCCAGAATCCCCTGATAGGGCATTGTGCAAGCTCTCGAGCCCCCTTTCCTCTTCGAGAATGGCAATCCTCTCCACTGCCTCCTCCAACCTCTGCCTTCATTGTCACCTAGAATCTCATCCGCCTCCAGCTTCTTCGTACAAAGCTCCTTCACCTCTCAGCTTCGTCTTGACTGTGTGAAGGTCCGCTCCACTAGGTAACCCTAGATCCATGTTTTTCTCTTATTTCATGTTATTTTTTATGATGATTTTTTGGAGCCAACTTAGATCGGTTTAGGACATGCTTAGGATATGAACTGTATATATTGTTTACTATAGGATATGAAATGTAATGTATTGTTTATTAACAATGATTAGGATATGATTATGAACCATAGTCGACTCTCCTTTTAAACACCTCCAAGTCTAACTAGGTAGTGATATCTCTAGCAAACTGGAAGATTAAGATAGGTTTTAATTGGTTTTTAGGGAATGTGTGTATGTTATGAACTGTGTATGTTATTGTTTAATGAACTGTGTAGTGTGTATGTCATTGTTTAATGTTTCCTAATAATGTTTAAGTATGTAGTTACTTATTGTACGTAGTTATTAATTTTACTAGCAAAAGGAATTCTGTGGATTTCATACCATATAGTTATTAATTATGAACTATATGTAGTTATTAGTTTTAATTGGTAAAGTTTTATTTTACTTTGATTTTGAAATTAAGTTGTATTATTTTGATTATATATTAAATCAGACCATATAATACCTTTTTGATGATATTCTATGATTGAACGTTAGGCAACTATAGCCTCCAGATTACCATATGACAGCGGTTCTTCTCCTACGCTTGGAAATAGAAGTGAACCTCCTACTCGAAGGAGCGATGCAGTGGAGCTTTTTGGTCCTCTTGTATCCAATCATTCGGGATGGAAGTATGCTTTTCTAGTGAATCCGAATAGCCCTAATATGGTTACTTGTCGTTTATGTTTGAAAGTTGTAAACGGAAGGCTCAATCGCATGAAATAACATTTGGTTCATATTAAAGGAAATATGGCATCTTGTCAAAAGAGGTAAAGAAAGAAATTATGGACAACATGGAGGAAATTAAAGTGAAAAGGAATGAGAAGAATGCAACGATGAAAGACCTTCAAGAGTAAGTCTCCATCATAATTAATCAACCCCTGAATGATGAAGAGAGTAATGGGAAAAGGCCTCGAACTTCAATAGAAGGTGCGCCAGCATAGAGTCTCTACCCATTCACAATCAATGATACCTTTGCCAATGTGAAACATGCATGTATGAAGACGGATGTCTGGACTGACATGAGAGGAAAGAGTATCATGAATTCACATCACTTGTGATCTTGGGACTAGTTTCCTAAATTTTATTGATCCGTTTGTAGATTCTCATATCGCTCTCTCATACCGCTGACTACATTTTTCTTTAGTGGATAAGTCCATTAAGGAAACTAGGCCTGACAATGTAGTCCAAGTAGTGACAGACAATGCATCTACCAATATGGATGTTGGAAGAATCTTGAGAACCGAATATCCATGGATCTTATGGAGTTCATGTGCACGCATTTCGTTGATTTTATGCTAGAAGAGATCAGCAAAGAGTTGAAGGTGAAAACTGCCATCACAAAGGCAAGAAGATTGATTGTCTTCATATACAGTCATGCAAAGCATTGAGCTCGATGAGACAATTTATGCAAAAGGGCAAGATAGCAAGGTCGGGAACAACAAGATTTGCTACCACATATTTCACCTTGCAATCTGTGATGGAGAAGAATGACAAGATGAGACTTATATTTTCTTCTGATGAATAGAGAGCATGTAAATGGTACAAGATAAAGAAGGATGAAATGGCTTAGCCATTGTTCTGGGTCCTTTTTATACTCAAGTGTCTTTGACCTTGAAGATCTTTTCTCCGTTGGTGCATGTTCCGCGGATTGTTGAAGAAGTCGGCTATGGGGTTTGTATGCGTTGCAAGATGTAAGAAAAAAATATCATAAGCGTTTTCAAAGATGTCGAAGCATCTTACAAATATTTTGTTGATGCCACTGACTCAAAGTCAAGAGAAAAGTTGGATAGCTCCTCCTGATAGCCCCTCCATCTTGCTGCACATTTTTTGAATCCTTATCTCTTTTATAGGGACAGTGCTCGAAACTAGATGTATGGCCTTGCTCTAAATAGATTCTTGGATTATATGGAATATTTTCTATCCTGATTTAGAGATCCAAGATATCATCACTAAAAAAGAATTGCCTTTATATGAAGGGGCAGAAGGATAATTTGGCAAACCTTTGGCTATCAGACAAAGGTCAATCATAGATGATGATTCCAATATTGGTATAAATTCTCGGTATAATTCATCGAGTCATGTGTTTAACAATTATGAATTATTTATTTTTATAAATAACTCGTTGGTCTGAATTGCACGGCATGGAAACGCCACATTTGAAGAAGATGGCAATGAAGTTTTAAAGTTGACAGCTTCTTCCTCGGATTGTGAAAGGAATTGGAGCACTTTTGATGTGGTAAGGCTAAAATTTGTAGATTCACACGAAGAAAAGGAATATGCTTGATTCAAGTGATTAAATGACTTCGTGTATGTCAGATTCAACGCCAAGTTAACGGTCACCATCTTAGAAAATGAAATTATCTATTTGCCACAAATGATAGAACACATGTGAGAGATTGAATTGGAGAAGAAGATGAAGAGAGATGATGAGGTATTCTAAGGAGCGAGGCTGGCAAGGAACGTGACTACAAATGTGAAGTTACAAAAGTGACTACAATAGGTATTCCAAGGAGTCGGGCTAACAATGCAGAGGAGATCGAAGGGAGACCATGGCGATCACTAAGGAGAAAGCATAGGCACTAATAGAGTATGGAAACGATGATTTCATGTTTTTTTCTAATTTGATCGGACCTTTTTAGGATCCGACTAAACCTCGATCTTTATCACACGCTCTTGCCTAGGTGTCTTGCAAATCAAGGACAGGTGCTCGCTTTGTCAACACCCAAGCCATATCACCTCAGCCAGGGTGGAACAAGACGCTAGTGCCTCGCATGAGTGCTTTGGGAAGCACCTAGGGTGCATTTGACATCATTGTCTCTACCTACCATTTATAAATTCCAATGATAATTAACCAAAATGTTCATGGGGGCTTTCTACTAATATGAAAAGAATGGGAGCAAATTGGGCACAACTGACATCAATGTCAAACTTGAGGGGCTGTGCTAAAACAGAGTACTGGTTAATCAGAGATTGAATGTAGAACCATTTCTAAAGCATGTCTCTACATATATACATATATATATATATGTATGTATATTTTGTACATACGTAACATACCATCATCTTTTTCATGATAGAAAAATCTAATCGCTCAAGCGATATCATGAGGTCATCAGTCTTTTGATTTTCTCCTTGTAAAAGAGGGCTTTTCTATATACATTATGTGTATTATTAAACTCACGCATATCCATGCAATTATCAATATCAGCAAAGTAACAAACATAAATATGAGCCATACAAAGGTATGCATTATGATGCATTATGTTTTATAATGCTTATTAGGCGTGGAAAAGAAAGGAAGTAGAGGAGGCTTTGAAGGTTATGAGACCTGAAAAAGGTGTAGAACCGGATGACATCCCTGTAGAAGTATGAGGAGTTTTAGGTGAGCGTGGTTTGACTTGGCTTACGGATCTATTCAATGTTATTTGGCGAAGCAAGAAAATGCATGAAGATTGGAGGAGGAGTATCGTGGTGCCTCTTTATAAGAATAAAGGAGACATTCAAAATTGTTCATAGAGGTATCAAGCTGATGTGTCACACTATGTAAATTTGGGAACTTGTGATCGAAAGAAGGTTGAGGCAAATTTCCAATGTAAAAGAAAACCAATTCGGATTCAAGCCATGTCGCTCAACAACTGAAGCCATCCATTTGCTGAGGAGAACAATGGAGATTTATAGAGCTAAAAGGAAGAACCTCCACATGATCTTTATTGATTTGGAGAAGGCTTATGATTCTGTCTCACGAGAGATATTGTGGAGGGTGTTGGAGAAGAGACAAATACATGTGCTATACATTAACCTCATAAAGGACATGTATGATAGGGCTTTATCTCGTGTAAGGACCCCGTCTAGGAAGACTGGATATTTTGACATCAACATTGGTTTACATCAAGGTTCTGCTTTGAGTCCATTTCTTTTTACTTTGATTATGGACGAGTTGACCAGTCACATTCAGGATGAGTTACCTTGGTGTATATTATTTGTTGATGATATTGTGTTAATTGACGAGACTACAGATGGAGTAAATGAGAAGCTTGAGATCTGGAGACATGAATTGGAGACTAAAGGATTCCATATAAGTAGGGCTAAGACGGAATATATGGAGTGCACCTTTGATGAAAGCAATGGTGAAGGAACTAAGGTGAAGATTGGTGACGATAACATTCAGAAGAGAGATTCCTTTAGATATCTGGGATCTATTCTACAACATGATGGGGAAATTGATGGAGATATTACTAATAGAATAAATGCAGGCTGGCTAAAGTGGAGAGGAGCCTCTGTTGTTCTATGTGATAAGAAAATTCCTTTAAAGATTAAAGGAAAGTTTTACAAAGTAGCCGTGAGCCTGCTATGCTTTATGGATCTGAATGTTGGCCTGTAAACCATAGACATGTGCAGAAAATGAATGTAGCAGAAATGAAAATGCTAAGTTGGATGTGTGGACACACGTAAAGAACGGATTCGAAATGATGCAATCAGAAAGAAAGTTGGTGTAGCTCCGATCGAGGATAAGATGCGAGAAAACTGTTTAAGATGGTTTGGGCATTTGCAAAGAAGATCAGCGGATGCACCAGTTAAGAGATGTGAGTGTTGGGATGTTGAGCCGGCTAAGTGATGCAGAATGGCTTTTTGACGCGTTGATAAATTAATTTTGAACGGTAGAAATTATTTGGTAGAAGAAAAGAGAGGGGTTGAGAAGAAGAACTCGTCGGGAATACGAGAGGTTGAGGGAGAAGAACCGCGGAGATCGCGTGGAGAGAGAGAGGAGAGATAGAGAGAGAGAATGAGATAACTCAAATTTTCTTAATACTCGACCGCCTAAAAACATTGGACTACCATCTCTTTATATAGGAGAGATAGGGTTACAAAAATAGAAATCAATTTAAATTGGACAACAAACTTATCCTAATTTGACTCAGACAAATTTAAAATTCAAATTGACCTCTAATTATCCTAATTAGACTCTAACTAATTAATTGACCGAAATCAAATCTACGAATAATTGTTGAGATCACATGCGATCTCAATTATTTAATTAAAATTGCGACAACTTAAAAAACATAAATAAAATTAACGACCATAATTTAATTAAATAGACGGGCCTATGTGTCAAGTTCACGCTGCATCAACTCTCTTCCGCTTTAAAAAATTCGTCTCCCGACGAATTGCTGGATCTGCTGGCTTGGAGGACGAACTGGCGTGCTCATTTATCTTCTGGAAGAATTGGTGTGGAGCGAACGGCGGAGTCCATACGTTGGCGTGGATGACGTGGCCTTCGAGGTTGAAGAACATGTGTGGCGCGAATGGCAGCGTCTCCGTGGTGGTTGTCGTCCTCTTGAGATGATCGAAGAATTGATGAGGCATGACGAACATGATATTCGGAGCATCCATAGCAAAATAATGACACAAGGAGAGGAAGGGAGGAGATGTGTCCAAGGAATGAAGCCATGGGGTCCTTATATTAGGGAAAACCCAAGGTCCTAGTCCTATTTGGATAAGGAAGGTCCCCTGATTTCTTACTTACAACCCTCTTTTTTTAAATATTTCCGCAGCCGGGGGCATGGGCGCAATTTTCGTACCCCTTCATTGTTCCTTACTTTTTTATCACTTTTGGCCTTTCTGCAAATAGGGGATTCATGAGATTTTCTTTTGCAATTTTTTTCCAACTAACCTCCCACCCCACAATTCGTGGGATTGATATCCCATAAACTTCGGGCCCCCAGTTAGGGTTTCCCTTCTCTTCTATTGACAGCGACGGCGACTGCCAAGGATCAACGGGCGGCGCGCGTGCCTGGAGCGATGGCGCGATGGCATCGGGTCGCGCGGCGCTGGGGCGTGGCGTGGGTGAGCTTACGCACGGAGGCGGGCCGCGACAGTGAGGGGGGGTGTATGCAGCGATGAGGGGGGACGCCGAGGTGCGGGGATTCGCGCGGGTGAGGGGTATGTGACTATGAGGGGGTACAAAGCTGTGATGGGGTGCTGGCAAAGGCGATAGTGGGGACGGGAACTCGATGGATTTGGGGACTCGGTGGGAGAGGGCGATGAGGTAGGGTGGTGGGAGGCCAGCAGGGGGTGGGTTGCGGCTGGTTTTGAGGAGGCGATGGCGGAACAGGGGGGGCGCAAGACGAGGCAGGTGACGGGGTAGGGAAAGGTTGGTGGGGTTGGAGGGTTTGTCGGGGTGGTGAGAGCCGCGGGAGAGGGGACTTCGGGGCGGGGGACTGGGTGAGTGGTCGAGGAAGGCCGGGAAGATACCTGGGACAGATTGGGTCGTGCCGGGATGGCCGGAGGAGGCAGCGGCACCGATTCCGGTGGCGAAATCGGATCTGGAAGGTGCTGGACAGCGAGCGTTTCTTCCTCCACGGGGCGGGTTTTTTCATCAAAACTCGCGACAACGGCTTCGGTGGTTGGCGGATTTGATTGGACGGCGCATAGGGCCTCGAAGTTGGCCACAAGGGCTCGAAACTCGGAATGGATTGTGGTTTGCAAGTGATGCAAATCACGTAACATGCGCTCCGTCTCCTTGTCGTAGTCGTCGTTGGCTCGTCGGTTTCTGTCGAACAAGCGATGGTCCCTTGATGCATGTCGGCGCGAGTATCTGGACGGATCGTTAGATCGTGGGGACGATCTGTAAGCCATGCTCTGATACCAATTGATGCAAACAGGAATTTTGCACAACGACGAAAATGAATTTTAAACGGTGGATTTTTGGTGGAAGAATAAATTGGAGGGGAGAAGGAGAGAAGGATCGTCGGAAAAACGAGGGATTTGGAGGAGGGAAACGTGAAGACCGCGTGGGAAACGAGAGAGACGGAGATAGAGAGATAAAATCTCAAATTTAATATCAACTGAACTGATCAAAAACATAGGACCTTCATCCCTTTATATAAGAGGGATGATTTTACAAAATTAGAAACTAAATTCAAATTGGAAACAACTTATCCTAATTTGACTCCGACAAATTTAAAATTCAAATTGACCTCTAATTATCCTAATTAGACGCTAACTAATTAATTGACTCAAATCAAATCTACGAATAAATGTTGGAGATCACAGGCGATCTCAATTATTTAATTAAAATTGCGACGACCTAAAAAACGTAAATAAAATTAACTATCATAATTTAAATAAATAGGTGGCCCTATATTTCGGGTCCACGCTGCATCACTAAGAGAGGGCGAGGACGACCCAAGAAGTGTTAGAAAGAGACCATACAAAGGGATCTTAGTTTTGTGGATATAAGTCCGGGATTGGCCCAAGATAGATCTAAATGGAGGCGAATAATCCATGTAGTCAACCCTACTTAATTGTGGGAAAAAGCTTTGTTGTTGTTGTGTAGGTATATATTATTCAGACGATGAGGTGGGAAGTGATGATGCAATAGATAAGAACATCAGCAAAACAAAAGAATTCATTACAGATATTTCGATTCTCCTCAAAGAATTCAAATTAACTTCATGAGATCCTATTTCCCATGGAAGAAAGAACTATATTCTGTCTTTTTAAAGTTTTCATACAAATATAAATTTATTCTTCTCTTAGGTCAAGCATAAACTGTGCAAAAGTTCCACTAACAAAGATAACTTAAGATTTTGATTTTATGGCAACTCCAATCAATAAATTCCAGAAATAAACACAAGTCCCTCGAACCTGCAAAAGAAAATGGCATACAAAGCCTAGACTAACAATTTGAAGGCGTCCATAAAATCTGAAACTTAGAACAGCCATTCTCCTTGATTTTTAGTTTAAGATAATCAGCAGAATAGTTAGCTATATGAAATTACTAAAGGCTGAAGCCTTGGAATTAGAATTTTATAGTACTCAATACAAAATCCATAATAAAATGTTGACCTTCTGAATCCAAGTTATTATTGGATTTTATAAAAAAAATGCGTTCAAATAGCAAAAAAGACGATTCTTCTAACCAAAGATGAACATGTATTCAATAAACTGGCAGAAATCCTCGGAAGCGGATTACCTGCAAAAGAAGTTGGCATATATAGCCTAGACCTTCTCCTCAATCACCCTTGCTCCAACTCTATCCAGCCTCGTAATCGTCACAGTCGATTTCAACTTACCCTCCAACAAAAAAGCATCCACCATCCTCTGCCCCACCTCCTTCCCCTTCTCCTCCCCATCCACAATCGCCACTGCGGTTGGCCCTGCTCCGCTGATCGTACACCCGTAAGCACCGCCTTCGATCGCCACCTTCTTCACAGCCACCATTCCTGGTATCAGTGGCGCCCTCCTTGGCTCCACGATCACATCCGACGACAAAGCTGTACCCAACGCCCGTACATCCCCCTTCACTACCGCAGCAACTAACGCTGCTGCCTGGCTCGAATTATGAATATGGTCCTTCATCGCCACCTCCGCAGGTAACGCCGCCCTCATCTTCTTTGTGGGAGCCTCGAAGTCAGGGCTGACAAGAACAAAGAACAAATCTTTCTCGCACGGGTACTCCAACCTCAGAATCTCCAACGGATTATAGCTTCTGATAAGCACGAACCCGCCCATAATTGCCGGTCCGACATTATCAGCATGGTACCCACTGACCTTTGCCTCCGATTCCAGGCACGCAAGCACGAGCTCCGAGGGATCCAATGGCGACCCGAAGAGAGAACTCACAGCAACCGCGGCAGCAGCAGCACTGGCGGCGCTGGAGCCGAGACCGCTGCCGAGGGGGAGGCCCTTGTGGAGGTGGAGAGAGACACCGACGGAGCGTACAGAGAGCATTTTCATTACCTCAATGGCAGCGATACCAGCGCAATTCCAGAGGGGGTTGCGGCTGAGCTTGAGGGAGGACTGGGAACCGGTGATGGAGGAAATGGAGACGGTGCCAGGGGGCACGAGGGGGTCGGGGGAGGCGGTGACGGTGTCGCCGAGGGAGTCAACGGCGCAGCCCAGGAAGTCGAAGCCGGGGCCGAGGTTAGCGACGGTGGCGGGGCCGAAGGAGGTGACGGAGGAGAACTGCGGGGATGGATCGCGCAAAGACGGGAACGTGGGGGCAACGGTGGAGGATTTGGAAGCAGAGAGGACGATGGTGGAGATGGATCGAGAGGGGGAGAGGGGATGGGCGAAAGAGGAGGATGGGAGGGTGGAGAAAGCGATGGTGGCGGTGGCCATGGAGGAAGGGTTTAGGGTTTGGAGCGGTGATGGTGGAAGAAGAGGAGATTGGGGTGGTGGTGGGAAGTGGGGGAGTGTAAACCACTTCGGAGGGGACGATTGAGGAGGGAGCGGACTCTCAAGTTTGTGAGCAATTACTAATTAGTTTTGGAGATGGCGATAGAGGTGGAGTTTTTTAAATGATGTTTGGCATAGATACTTTGTTGATGTTATTGATGATACCAGAAATGTTTTTATTAATTTCAAACTGAATATTATTAAGTTGCAGGCTTATTTTTGCATCAATATATTTTATTTGAATGTGCACATCATTTATTTCAAGTTTATTTTGTCGGTGCCTTTGATCATAACTTAGTATTATAGCATATCAATCCTATATCGTCGCATAAATCCATGTTACCATCCATAACGATGTTAATGTAGTTGGAGTGTTAGTATGCCTTTTGTTGGTCATATACTAAGGAATATGTTAACCATTTCGACGATGTATCTTATCATATTATCGTTATGACCGCATGTGATGGAGCATGGGAAGGGACTTACACATATGCATCCTTGTTGTTTAATCTTATATTAATATATATTAACAAGTTTTTCAGCATTAGTATATAACTTGGAGTTCCAATAATAACATCATATCATTTCATGTACAAGCTCAACATTATCGGTCGGCTAATCAAAGATCATTAGCTGGTATCGAGGCATTACATTACATGAATCGTTATTTCTATTCTTGATTGTTATTTCAATATGAGTTAATCACATCGAACATATGTTGGTTATCCTAGATTGATTCGTACATTATGATAGATTAGTATAATAATTTTACATAGATTCTTTGTAGTTTTTTATTTACTGTAAGCCTAATATTTATTGAATCATGTATACATTTCATTGATCTCAAAAAAATGTCTACATGATAGCTCACAAATATGAGAGATATGTGGGCTTACAATAAGACTATAGTCAGCATGGCTTTGAAAAGCGGGAAAAAACTTCATATTATGGCCAAAAAGGTCTTAAAGAAATGGAAGGATTGGAGAAATTATGAAATGCTTCCAATAGGATTTTCAACCAACACGAGCTCGGAGTTGGAATCAAAAAAGTGAAATATTTAGATTGATTTATTTCTCCTTTCATGCACCTTTTAATATTCGTTAATTTATAATATGTATATGTCTCCTCCAATATCTCCTTTTATTTTCATATAAAAATATGCATGCTCCACCTTTGTCTAAGTCATGTAATTGACTCCTATTTCTTTCATAGAATAATTTATTAAAATATTAATCATATATTTAACCTCCTAGTCATTTCCTACACAAAAACACTGGTATTTTCCATGATGTGTAATATATGCTTGACTTTCTCATATTCATACATCCCACTTTATTTTCTTAGAAAATATAATTGTGTTGCCATGGAAGAAAAATTTTCAATGGAAAATTCCGCTGATGTTTACTCGATCTTTGTCAACACGGAGAGTTCATTATTTAATTCATTGACTTGTTGTGATATCTTATCAAATCACTTTGACATTGATCTACAATCATCTTATAAATCATGTCCTCATATGTCAACTAAGATAAGTTTCGTCTCTTTCTTATTGATAGAAGGAACCTAAAATGAATGGAATCATCCAAAGCATGTCCTCCTTGAAAGTATATAGCATTTTGAAGCATTTATGTAAGTTTTCCTCTACGTTTTTCTAACATTATCTCTTTTCTTTGACTTTTTTGCTTACAATAGTACTCCTTAAAGATCCAACATTATCTTCAACATGTTATATATTTTGTTGTGGTTGTCAAGATAGAGCATCCTTAGAATGTTGCTCAATCATTTTTCTTAGATTGATTTGAAAGCAACTGGTATTTGCACTGTGAATATAATGTCGGTTTACATTTCCATGTCGATCGAGCATGTTTGTGTGAAGAACAACAATCAAACATATACCTACTTACAATAATATGTAGTTATCAAAAATAGATTTTGAATTGAATGAAGAGTGTACTTTGGCTTTCATGCGCTAGAACTTCATCTCATAATCATAAAATTGAGGTACATACTATTTTTTCAAATATTAGGTTGAATCTTTTAGAATAATTCTTTTTTGAAAGGCGGGTAATTTTTTTCTATGACTTGTTAAAAACTTCTTTTCCTTCGCATTGGGCATATATAAAACATATTTGGTATTTGGATATTGCTCATATTAGTGACTTCGTAAAGTATATCGTTCACTACTAGAGCCTGACGAGTCCGAATATGCCAAGTTAAGGAGTTGTTTTTAATCTTCGTTCGTGAAAACAATTAAAGTCGTTCGTTGTAGGTGGCAATCGGAAACAGTCAAGAAATAACCACAATTTTTAATCAAAATTAATCAAGTGGTTTTTATGTTTATTTTACTTGGGCAAGTCCCAAGGTCGATCACAAGGAGGCAAAGGAACAACCTAGAGTTGTGTCTATCCAATTTTGAGTTTGGTTTTCAAGGCGGTCTTTTTTTTGGAATTTTTCAATGCAATAGAGGGTGCAATATGCAAATTCGGCCTACTTTATGGACTAAAATGTGAATTACGTTCAAATGATGTCCGAAAAATACGAAACTTGGCCGCGATGTAAAATATGATGAAATGAGTGCACTGTAATTTTTTTAGAATTTTTGGATGCAATATGAATTTTTTTATGAGTTTTTAAATGCAAACAGAATGCTTTTCAATATTTAATTATAATAAATATTAAACCTACTTAGTTTTTAGAGATAAAATTATCTAAGATCTATCACTAGGTGATGGATCTCAGAAAAATCCTAAATCTTGAAAATGTGGAGTTGAATACCTATTAAAAATCAAATACTGAAATGTGCAAAATGATTTTTACAGGGCAAATGATGCATGCAAATGCAAATCTTTTTGGGCACAATGTCAAGCAAAATTACATCTACAATCTGTGATTTTTCGAGGATTTTTAGAGCACCGGTAGATCAATGGCAATTTAAGAACACAGAATGGGCAAAATACGCAATTTTTCACAGAATAATTAATTAATATTTAGCCACTGACCATAAAAATATCCACGATATGTCAAAATGTAGAGAGTCATGTGAGGAACATTATGCAATTTTTAGATAAATAAAATGATGTCTAGAAGAGTTCAAAAACTAAGGTGAATACAGGGGTGCGAATGCAAATGTAATAAATAAAAGAAACATGCAGTGGGGACCTAAGTGTAATTACCTAGATAACTAGGGGCAGAGGTGCAAATTTTCCAGTAGGTCACGTGTTGTGCACGTGACCCCTGGGGTGGACTCAGCTGTGAATCAGGGGTGCTTCGGGGGCTTCTTTGCAATTATTCCACGCGGTCACGTGCGTTGCACGTGACCCGTGGGTAGTTGAAGATCTCCCCCGCCGCATGTGCCCCTCACGTGCATGGGGAGCCTCGGGCTTCACGCCCGGTGGCTGGTGGCGATGGCTCGCTGGTGGACGACCGGTGCTTGGCGGAGGAGCACCGGTAGTGGAGGCGGTCGGCGTGGATGTGGAGGCTGCCTCGGCGGATGGACTGCTCTAGTGAGGCGGAGGAGCAGCCCAGGTGCTGGTGTCGTGGCGGAGCAGAGACGTTGGCGTCGGCGGAGCTCCTGGATGTCGACGGTGGCGATGGCGGAGGAGCTCCAGGCGGAGGCGAGGAAGATGGCTGGTGGGCGTAGGCGTGGCGGCGGTCGCGGAAGAAGGAGGTCGGAGCACCGGTGGTCGGAGAAGATGATGCGAAGCGGCTGAGGGCTGGAAGAGCCTCCGGGGCCGTTGTGAGCTTCTGGATGGTCCAGATGAAGGTGGTCGAAGGCGGAGCGGATATTCGTTGGCTCGACGGCGCGAGGTGGCTGGAGCAGGAGCAGAAGGCCGCTCGCGGCGCTGCGACGGCCACTGGAGAAGGGCGACCGGACCTCGCCGAAGGTGGTCGCGGGCTGTCACCACCGCGATCTCCGGGTAACGGCGGATAGGGCTCCTGTGGGTCGACGCCGCTCTATATATAGGAGCGAAGGGGACGAGCGGGGATCGTTGGGATGTCAACGGCGTTGCAATAGAAGCGGAGGAGGCGGCAGCCATTGCGCGGGTTGCGGGAAGCGGTTGGTTGGCGTGATCGGCGGCGAAGGTTACGAAGGGGAGTGCGGGAGGTAGGAGATGCAGGTGGGCCGTCCGATCGGCCGAGATCGGACGACCAAGGAGGAGCCACGTGGCATGGGGGTGAGAGAGGCCGCAAGTAGAGGTTGGGCGCGCACGTGCTTGGCGCGTGCCTGGGGGCACGTGCCTCGCACGTGCGCTGGCTTTTTATTATTATTATTTTTATTTTTATTTTTATTATTAAAAAACGAAAAATAAAACGTCCAAAAAACGTTGACACGTGGCGGCCTCTGGGGCTGCCACGTGTCAGCACCAGAAAAATCAGAGATAAAATACTTTGTAAAATCGATAAAAAAAATAGCAAATGACCTCGGATCGAAAAAGTTTCTTCATGAAAAATGCTCGTCTCGACAAGATCTACAACTTTCATGAAGTCATCAAAGCCAAATTCGGTCACATGTAAAAAGTGAATTTTTGGGGTATCCCATGTACATAGAATACCTTGATTTTTGGGTTTTCTAATTTTTTTGTCATTTTTAAAACAAGATAAAAAACCGAGAAAATCTGGAAAACTCAAAGATAAATAAAAGGCACCTAATTCTATTTTTTTGAATTTTTATTAATGAATAAAATAAGTACATAAAATACAAGGTCAAAAGCCGCGAAAAATACAATGTACAAAAGAGGCCCAAAACCCAACTTTCACATACGAGCTCTGATTCACTTGAACTTGGTCTTGTCTTGAAGGTAATTGAATGTGCATTAGTTCAAAAGTGAGTAGGATCAAATCGGACACTGCATGGGGAAGATATGTGGCTTTTAGTCCGAAAATCCTGGAACTAGGGTTTGGGTTTTTGGTCCACTTATCAGGGTTAGTAATTTTTTTGTATTTTTCATTTATTTTTGTTAGTGATGTGTACACAGTGGAAGTGGTTTTGTGGCATGTGGTGTTAGCATGGAGGAGTTAAAAATAGGGGAAGTCAGGCTATTTACAGGTCAATTTGGGCTTGGATTTTTGGCTTCTTAAAATATGCAGAAATTAACGCTAAAATGCAATTCTTATGAAATCATGCCTAAATGCTAATTATGCAAAATAAATGCAGAAATGCAGTTGATTTTTAGGGACTTAAGCTTAATAAATGAGATTTAGAGTGATGAATCTGAGATTCATCAGAGCCGAGATTGTATAATTATAATAGAAATAATCTAAAAATCTTCTCAAAAGAACCATGAATAGACCTTTTGTTGATTTGACTAGAACATACAACAACACATTGCATTTGTCAGTTAGGAACATATTTGATAAATACTAATAACTCTCATATAGAGTATTAGAATGGAAAGACCCATTATATGATGAGCTATTGATTCTAAGCCATCTTTGATGATGTCAACCAATCGAAGTGATTTTCTTGTCTATTCTTGATGAACCAGTGTCTATATATAGATGTGGAGGATTTGTTTGGGAAGTAATAAGCCTCTTTGACATCTCTTCATCTGCAAAGGATTCTCGACGTGATACCTAACTACAAAATCAGTGGATATAAGTTGACACCATGAGCTATAGATAGTAGCACAACCAATCAAATGCATACGTATTTGATTAAAGTTTGTCGAATATATATTTAGGGTACTTGTATATGATGGTATACTTGTATGAATTTCTATGTACCGATACATCCCCATTATCTTCCAAGGTTTATAGTCTAAATATACTGGAATAATGTCTACCTATACTCGTATTATAACTTATAGTCTTTATTTACACTGTTTAGCTTTTGAAAAACAAAATGGACTATAGTGCATTTATACATGTGTTATACTGACACCCTTATACTTGATTGTTGCCTTTATTCTTTGTATATCTCTTTGTTATACATGCATAAGAGGTCTAGTATGTATGTCTTCCTAGATAGGAGTTGCTTATTTTTGTATATGATTTTTTTTATTATCGAATATGTACATGTGATTAATAATGTTTTCCATTGGAGGTTTCACGCGATCGTCCTCCTGGCTCGGTTGTTGACCTAAGCAAGGACAAGTGCTCTTTATGCCTTCCTAGTTGACCTCCCGAAGTCCTAATATATTAATGATTGTTGACTGCTCTTTCTTTCACACCCAAAGCACGACACACTAGAGAGAGGAGGGTTGTCCAGCTGCTTCCTCTCCATATAAAGACATGACCAGCAACAAAAATAATTTGAGCATGAGGAGTTGGTAACATATGGAAATTTATAGACATGCAGATTGGTGATCCATTATAAACATGTGTTTTTACCTTTTTTATTATTATTTTCAATGTATACATTATGTAATATAAACGAATGTAATCGGCGATGAATATATGATTCATCACGTTAACGTATTAAATTTGAACAAAATCCAACATCATTGCTCATATAAATATTGATATTGAGCCCTATTTCACAGACATACCTTTTAGACATACATTCTAAAAAAATCAAAATTATGGAAATAAGAGGATTGCATAGAGACGAACACTCTAATCCTAGTCTTGACCTAAATCCTCGAAAATGATAGGTAGATTGTTCAATCAACAATTGATTAAATACTAAAACAAGCATGAAGATAGTTGTTGATTCCTTGATTAAGTGCGTGCTCATAATGAATTGCATATTATTAATAAGTGACATAGTGTTTATAGAATATCCGAGCGGATAATGAAGATAAGAAATCCACGGAGTTTCATAACTCCAAGGGCGATTGGGTAAATTACCCAAAATTTGTGGGATCGTAGGAAAAAAACTGCATTTCTTGTAAGAGTTGTGATATATGACATCAATGCATGATGGAGTTCTATATATGGCTACTATCTTAGTCGATTGCATTCCCTGATGGCGAACTTGAGTTATATCATATTTATCTCTCATTTCTAAGGGGGTGTTTGATTCGAGAATAAACAAGAATAAGAATGAAGAATAAGGAGGATAAGGGTCTATTCTCTATTTGGTTGGAGGATAGGAATAAGGAGAATAAGGAGGCATATGTGCTATTCTTTGTTCGACTGGCAAATGGAGGATAAGGAGTAGGGTTCGAAAGTTAGCTAAAGTTGTTGGTTATTATTAGATTAGGTGAGTTCTTAAAGCTACGTAAAAGGCAAACATATCATCATCATTTGCATGCATTAGAATTTCCACCGGAATATTAAAAATTCAAAATCCATGAAGACAAAGTTCAATGTACATGATTGATTGCATTATCACATGCTTGTCACACATTGGGTCGTCCACAATCTCATGCGTCAAAGTTGATACACCTTTCAATTGCACACCTAGTCTCTCCTTCTCTCAGAGTTGTCGTTGGGTTTCCTCCAGTTTTTAACAAAAAAATTCTTTTGAAAGTTTTATCACATGTGCCTGCCAAGAACATCTTCTCTGTAGCTAAGGACTCCAGCATCATACACAACGTTGATACCATGAACTTATACCTGTAGGATCTCTATTTAGAAGGAAATAATTTGATAATTCTCCTTATTGGAATGCTTAAATCAATAAAAAAATATTTTTTACAGGAAACTCTTATCTCTTTGGGACAAGTATACCACAATCGATCCTTGATGTCCTCATGTCTGCGCGAGTCCTCAAAGAGAAGGAGATTATCCTCCGGGCAGTAGTATATATGCCCATGAGTCCTTGTCTGGTTGCAAGGAAGCATTTCTATTGCTACATTTGTTTCCAATAGAAAATTTGAATAACATATAAGGAAAATGAGTCAGGATAATGTCTATGTTAGTGGTGGTTAAGAATCCAATGATGGCGATAAAATTTATCATATAGTTTTTCAAACAAATCAGTCAAAAATTTTGAAAAAAAATCCCTCAAATTGCATCTTCCCCACATAAACCAACATTGATGTATCCATTGATTAAACCACACCAGCATAGTAGCTGCTCATCCATGTCCAGTAGCCAATAAATGAATTTTGAGATCAAAATTCCAATTAGATGAGCACATGATAACCAACAAAAACATGCTCTCCAAACCCAAATATTCATCTCTCATCACAACAGAAAGCAAGAGAGATAGGGAATATTAAACATCATATCAGTCCACTACGGGCATGCTCGAAAAAGCCCAAATTATCACCAGACATGCAGCATAGAATCCAAATCCAATCAAAAATTGGGTGGCTTTGGTGGAGCAAGCTGGCATAAGAGGAGCAATGAAAATCATAGTTTCCAGCTCAAACAGAGCAACCAAAAAAACATGCTCAAAATCACAAGCAAACAAATAAATCTTCATCAAGGTCAAAATTCCAATTAGTTGAGCACATGAGAACCCACAAAAACATGATCCCAAATAAAAAAATCATCTCCCATCACATCAAAAGCAAGAAAAACATGGAGTATCAAACATCATAGTAACCCATTGGGGGCATGCTCAGTATCAAGCCAACAAATGAATATTCAGATCGAAATTCCGATTAGATGAGCATATGATAATCAACAAAAGCATGCTCTCAAACACAAATATTCATCTTCCATCACATCGGAGAGCAAAAGAGACAGAGGATATTAAACATCATAGCAACACATTATGGGCATGCTCAGAAAGTCCCAACTTATCATCAAACATGCAACATAGAAGACAACATCCAAACACAAAAAGTGGGTGGTTTTGGTGGAGCAAACTGGCATAAGAGGAGCAATGAAGATTACAGTTTTCAACTTAAATAGAGCAACCAAAAAACATGTTCAGAATCACAAGTAGACAAATGAATCTTCATCAAGATTCGAAATTCCATTTAGCTGAGCACACGGGAACCCACAAAATTATGCTCGCAAACCCAAAAATTCATCTCCCATCACAGTAGAGAGTAGGAGAAATATGGAGTATTAAACATCATAGCATCCCACTAAGGGCATGCTCAGAATCACAAGCCAACAAATGAATCTTCAAGATTGAAATTCCAATTAGCTGAACACATGATAACCAACAAAAATATGCTCCGAAATCCAAATATATATCTCCCATCACAACAGAGAGTAAGAGAGATAGGGGGTATTAAACATCATAGCATCCCACTATGGGCAGGCTCAGAAAGGCCCAAATTATCACCAAACATGCAGCATATGAGCCAACATCCAAACAAAAAAATTAGGTGGCTTGGTGGAGCAAACTAGCATAAGAGGAGCAATGAAGATAATAGTTTTCAACTCAAACACATCGACCAAAACATATGCCCAGAACTATAAGCAAATAAATGTAACTTCAAGTTTGAAATTCCAATTAGTTGAACACATGAGAACCAACAAAAATATGCTCCCAAACTCAAAAATTCATCTCTCATTACAGAAGAGAGCATCAGAAATAGAAAGTATTAAACATCATAACAACCCACTGAGGGCATGCTCAGAATCACAAGCCAACAAATGATTCTTCAAAATTGAAATTCCAGTTAGTTGACCATCCTTCACAATCAGGAATAAATCTCAAATGAAATCTAACCCCATATTATATGAACATGATAATGAAGCACCGAACATAATGGACGCCATGTAACAGATATATTTATCAGAAAAAACATACCCCATAAATATATAGTATGCCTGATCAACGAAGCAATATGGAGAAAAGTTTGAGTTGTTACCTCGCAATCCAGAATAAGGAAGATGAAATAGGCACAAACAAAGAAGAAAATACTCAGCATGGGCTCATGATGAGCAATCGAAGGTTGATCTCCGACCCATTTTATAAGGTAACAATGGGTTATTAGAAAATGTAGATTCCATATCCGAGGACATGTTGGATAAGACAAGTCGATGGCCTACCAAGGATAGCTCTCCTTTACGGATGGAGACCTCTGTCTAAGGCTCAGAAGCCTCTCATGCGAGGAGGACCACCAATCCCATTCATGGTAGAGTAAAAGCAACCTACTCAAGATTTGTCATTCACATGTTGGAAGTGAAACCTATAAAGGGTTGTGGGAGAGTGGCCAACACAGGGATGCAAATAGGGGGGAGGGTCTGTTGGAGGTGACATAGAGCGAGAAGAGGGACTAAAGTGCAATTATAAGAAAGCTTGGGGACTTAATATATATATTACAGGAATATTACGAATTCACATGAAAGTTTTGGAGTAAATATAAAATACAAAAAGTGGAGAAGAAAATGTGCAATATATCCCTCATTAGGCATTGATAGATGGTGGATGAAGCGCCACCTATACACATGACAACATACAGGAGGTCTATGATGATTCATATATGGAGAATAGAGATTAGTTCATGTCCTCTGATCCGACGGTCACTTGGCATTGGATCGAACAACTCCTGCTGCACATGGAACTTGTTCTTGATCTGATGACCAGGAGATGCTCAAGAAGAACATGGAAGAAGGCTCGACAGAGAAAGCTTCGATATGGAAGAATTCCTGATCCCGAGGGTCTTTGGGCTAGTGGCTAGCTCAAAATTATCCTTGATCGATTCCGGAGTGGCTTGAGGTCTTAGATGGATCCAGACCTCAACGATTGAGGTGTGGGAGCTCAATGAAGTTCAATGACCTGGATTCTTGTCTATGACTCAATCACACCCTGGAAGAGGTTCTCAATTGTTCCTACCTGTACAGGAAGACTCCTGGGTCGAGAGTAAAGATTCTCGGCATGTTAGCTGCTCAAAAAGATGGTGGAAGGGAGGTGGCGGAGGTACTCCTATGAGAGGAAGAGGAGTACTAATCTCCCATAATTGAGTGAGATATGGGGTGAAAATGGATCGTGGAAAAAGAAAATGGAGATGCAAAGATGAGGGGATGGTCAGGCTATTGGATAACAGTCGAGAATACGAGGACAAAGCCGGAGACCAGAGCTCTTGTGAACTACATTTTTTCTCGATTCTTAAGATAAAACAGATGAAATCAAGTGAAATAAAATGCTATTCTACACTACTACTACTCCTAAGAATAAAAAATGAACAAAATAGAATCTCACCTACCTGATGTGGTTGAGAGCATAAGACCATCAGAGAAGCTCCGATGATGGGTTGAATCAGCTCTGGACCACCTCCTCCTCGCTGTAAATTGATGAGGATCACTCCCTGCCACAAAGGATCACTTCACGCTTCGATCCAATGGGTTAAAATCGGTCAAGAGGGATTAAATTCAAATCGAAGTCTGTAGTGATGAAGGAGCTCGAAATATTTAGGGTTTTTGTGAGGATCGATGCAATATTGACCAAGGATTTGGTCTGGCGTGGAAGATCAAGGATCGAGGAGGAAAATTCATGAAATGGGTGAAGCAATTCAATCAATGATACAAATGCTAAAATAGGGTGAAGAGGCATGGTCGACGTCTAACATGCTATAGGGGTAGGGTGACAAAGGAGTTGACTAAGGTCAACTCAGACGTCGACGTAAGACGCTACAAGACAAAATAGAAATTAAAATAGAAAGAGAAAAGAAATAAAATAGAACCAATTTTATTGATTTTTTTAAACATGAAAGTTGTTTCTTATTTTATGTACTATTTTAAATGGTTTTTATTTATTCATATCAACCTATTTATTATATGTTAATTTCTACAAGTATATCTATAAGTATAAATACCTATGTATTACGTATTTTATTTAGAATATATTTTTTATTTTTTATGTACATAATTTATATATTTATAAAAGATTTAAATATGTATTTACATAATTTTTATTTTTTGTATTTTTAATATAACTCAAATACCATCTACTGGTATTTAAAAATATAAAAAGAAGGAAGATACAAAGAATGAATTAAATGAATACAAATATATAAGTATATAATATTATGGGACCCCAAAACCAACTTTTGTATCTCAACTCCAACCTTAATGAAACTACCTTCGTTAGATAGATTTAATTTAGAGTACAATAAATGTGAATTAGTCATTTTGAGCTCATATGGAGAATATATTGATCTGTGAAATTTTATTTATGTCTTTTTCATCTCTAGGCCCCGATCACATAGTGTGTCATTTTTGTGTGCACTTATTTTGTATTTTCCATGTATTATTATATACATGTTTTATGTGGAAAATATCTTTATTTGAAGTGTTTAAGAGTGTATATAAATTTCTATAAGTTTTAGCTATATAGTGTATTGGGCACCTAGGGTTTCTAGGTGACAGTGTTAATTTTTCTATATTTATTTTCCCTTATCTCCCCCTACTTTATTCCTTATCGACCAAGTCAATATTGACTTAGTCTTGAAGTTTAGGGTTATAATACTTCATTTATTTTTCTTTTCTTTTCTTTATTCATTTATTTTGTGTTAGATACTTGTACTTAATACTGCTTACAGACAACAACAACAGTTAGAAAGTTAATATATACAAGTTAGCTATATTTACATGTATTTAGCTAGGGTTTTAAAGACAAAATAAAGGAATAAAGGTGCGTGAATGGGTATTCATTAGTCTCCAAATACTCATCATATGACACTTTAACTAATATATTTTGATAACAGAAACGTACCATATCAGGGTCATCTTTCTGAATCTTTTTAACGGTGTAATTCCGATCCTTATTGCATGGGTGGAATGGATTGAAACATCAGAAGAAGAAGACTCGTAATCATAAATCAAACACATGCTTTCCTTTATTGTCATAAACTGAGTTTTTAGTAAATGAATCTTTATAATACAACTTGTAATGTGAAATACTATTGTCTACTAAAGGTTGGGGAACATATGATGCTGGTATGTCCTCTTCAACTAAAGGTGCAAGGTTCTCCGTAGAATCCGACGATGTATGTCCATGTAGTGCTCCAGTGCTCTTTTTCCACTTTTCATTGGCTGTAAATCTCCTCGGTTGGTGATGATGATTCCGTCTGAAGATGTCGGTCTCCTCCATCCTCCGATGTCTTCTTGGGTAGAGCCTCAAAGATATACTCCTCCATGTTTCATACTCGATCAGCTACGATCACGATCCTTCCACTCCTGAGTGACATGTGCAAAATATCGTCAAATAGAAGAATCTCATACTCAGAGTTAGGTAAACCTGGGCAGTATATCTGATCACCATACTGTTGTCGTGTCATGTTCATGCTGTTGGTATTAGGCTGAACCTGGTCAGGAATGGAGGTAGAAGATGCAGATCTCTCATTTTGCCATCAGGATAGACGATTAATGTCACACCGCATATCCTGAATCTCATTCTTATAAGATTTGATATCGTATAGAATCTACACATCTATGGGAACTGATGAAGACGACTGATGTGAGCCTAAGTACTGCCTAGTCTGCTCAAACTGAGAAGAGGAAGAATACCGTGATCTGGCCCTTATGGTCCTGATACTGATGCTATCGTGGGTACCTCTGAAAAGATGAACCTTGATGAGGCCACTGGTAAGTGATGATCGATGAAATCGCCTGCTTAGTTGGTCGTTTTTAGCATCTAGTATAGGAGACGATCTCAGATTTCATACATAATACCACCCTTTGAGTAGGTGGATAATTATTTTACTTGGCAAGTCTGACAAGGTCGAACATAGGGACACGAGCCTCCTCATCGATTTATCAGAAATTATTGATTAAAAATGAGTCATCAAATTCATTGATTCAAGTCTTCTAATACAGTGGCAGTGCACACTTCACAAAATACACAGATAATAGACATTGTGCATGAAATGAATGATGCAATTGAATATACATTAAACCACGATGCACACAAAATGAGAGATGCATTTATTTTATTTTATGCAAAATAAATGTAATACAATATGCAAGTGACGCATGGGGGTGATGGTTAATATACATTGTGAATGATGCGAAAGATGTATTTTTTATTTTTAGTAATATAAAATGATGCAAGATGAGATGATGAAGCAAATACAAATATGACCTACAAACAGTCGAATTAATGAGAATTGAAAGGGAATCAATTCCAATATCATTTATGTGTAAAAATAATTCGCAGGTTAATTAAAGGCATTTCAATTAAGAGCCATTGATACATTAATCAATTAAAATAAAGCTTATAAAATTTTGCATCAAATTAGTTAGATAATGATGCAATTATGATTAAGATGAAATAAGCAATTAAATGGGACCGAAATCATTCGAATTGAAGTTCGGACGCTCAAGTTATGGAATAAAGAGTGAAAGGGCATAAATGTGATAAAAATATGAAGAATAAATAGATAAATATTGCAATTCAGTCATGATAGGTAGGGGCTATTTATTCAAAAGACAACAGTGTCCCCTTGTAAATTGCCTAGGCATGACACGTGAGGCACACATGCTTGGGAGAGACCTAATTAAAATTCCACAGAAGGCTTAGGGGTGGACTGTAATTTGCCCAGCCTGCACGCGTGTTGCATGCGCATGGGCTAGGCTTTGGAGGCGAGGCTGAGGTCCAGATGGAGGTTGGGTGTCGTTGTAGGTGCCTCGAGTCACGTGGTAGCCCAAGGTGCTTCGAGCAGAAGCTCGAACCCACTGAGCATCCGTGCGTTCGTGTAGGTGACGTAGCTGCATCATGGTCGTTGGATGGTCGTTGATAGAGCATCATCCAACGAGACCTGTATCTTCCGAAGCCCTTTCCTCCACCGCAGGATGGTGGAGTGATCAAAGCTCCGGGAGATGCTCGGAGCTCCACCGCCTGCGTTCGTGCGAAGTGAAGGTACGGTGAGGTTCTCGATCCCTTTGCGACGAAGGTCGAGGCACGAAAGAGGTGCGAAGCTAATTGGAGGCGGTCGTCGATGGACCAAAGCCGGAGACATGGCGTTATAATGGAGATCCATCCAGAATCCGGCTAATGTAGGGAGACATACATAAAAAGTAAGATGTTATAGCTGAAGCGATTGGGAGTTGGACGATGGGTGTTAGGGTGGAGAAGCGGATTACCTAGAGCGAGATTCCTTCGCCTCTGCGGAGGAAGATGCCTGGAGTTGGTGGAGGTCGTGGTCGAAGGGAACAGTGAGAGGAGGATGACAAGAAGGAGGATGTGTAGTGGAGCTTAACAGATGGTTAGGTGAAGGTGGGGTGCATTGTGTGCATCTAGAAAAATAAAAGAAAAATCAAGCAAAAGAAGGAAGGAGAAGTACTTAGTTGGAGAGACTATCGACGGAGGAGGGGCTTGGGTTGAGGCTCCTATGGAGCCTTCAGTGGTCACTCTATCTGGTCAGCTATGCCAGAGGGCTCAACGGTGGCAGAGCCACCATGACTTGGCTGGTGAGGCCAAGGGTCAACACAAGAGACTCCGGCCATCGTCACACCCCCATTCCTCCATACTCTATCACAAGAGGAGGAGGGTGAGGTGGGAGTTGTCTGATTGATGAATGAGTGGATACGGGGGCAAAGGCGGTGATTTTATAGGGTGGCGGTCTCCGACCGTTACGACGGTGGCAAGGTGATTTGTAACGGTTGTGGGAGGATACACAGGCGTAGGTTGAGGTAGTAAAGGTTGGCGAGGAGCGGGGGCATTAAGGCTATGAGAGGGTGTCATTACGGAGTAGAGAGGGTGGCTAAGGAGTTTTACAAAATAGGAAGGGAGTGTGGAGTTGGAGAGGTTATATGGTCGGTGAAGGGGTTACGAAGGTGGAAGATGTGGTTTCCATCGTTGGATCTTACGATCCAAATGGCCGATGGTGGGGCGTTGGTTGAGGGTTGAGATCATATTGGGGGATCTGATCAACGGTGGATAGCAAGGCGCAGGTGTGTGGTGGGGATGAAGTCTGGGAGTGAGATTTGAGGGCTAGGAAGGAACGGGTGACGTGCAAGGTTCTGGACCGTTGGATGGGCGTCGCCATCCAACAGTGGTGTTGAAGGCGGGGATGAGTGGCTTGGGACTCATTTGGAGGAAGATCTGACAGTGGGGAGAATGGCAGAAATGGAAAGCTGAGATGGAGGCGGGCATAGGAGATTTAAGGGTAGAGAGGAGTGACATGTGGCGTAAGGGAAAGCGAGCCACGTGGTGGCTCTAGGGAGTGCCACGTGGCCGAATCAAATTATTTATTAATAAGAAAAGAAGGAGAAAATACAAAATAAATAAAAGGAAGAACATTTAGCAAAGAAGTCAAAATATGATAGTTGTAGATCTACAAGTTTCATGTTGGTCAGAAAGTCAACAGATATCAAATAAACATAGTAAAATTTTGGAAAGTGAATAAAATACTATTTTTTAATGAATTTGTGATTTTTTTATCCTTTTGATTTCATTTTAACACCAAAACAAATTTAAAATAATTACTCCAATTTTTAGAGAGTTTTTAATAGGAAATAAAATAGAAAATAAAGAAAATAAAAATAGTTAATTTTAATACAAAATTAAGATTATTTACAAGAAGAGGGTTAATTATTAATGATCGGAATTAATGAAGATTTGGGTTTAGGTAATTATGCTCTGAGGATAATATGGGAGTATAGTCATGATAAATAAGAGATTCATCAGTAAGAAGGATGTCGCACAAATGGCATGTGTTGTTCTTGCTGATGGGAGTGGGAGAATCCGGGGTTTGCCCATTGAGCAGGAAGAGGTGTTGTGATGAAGTCAGTGTTGTAGAAAGTAGGAGGACGTTGGTAAGGATGTCGGCCACCTGCTCTTGCCTACTTGGTGGAAGGGTTCTGAAAGTAGAACATACCATTCACTTCCAACACGTGAGGAGGTTCTTCTGTGGCTATCTCGACAGATGAATCATGTTGTGGAAGACGGGAAAAGGAGTGGTCCTCAACCCATGTATGGGGCCTAACATCAGTTGTTCCTATACATGATGTACACGATGAATAGGAGCAGGAGACGTAGTCAAGGCAGGTATTTTTATCCTAGACACCCTCTCCCATATTGTAGATCATATCCACATTATCAATAATTATTATGGATAGTAATATCTATATTAATCTCATCTATGATAATTAAATCTAATTTAATCATTTGAGATATTTCTCTACACATATAAATAATGTGTCATATCACATTGTTTATGATAATTAAATCCAATTTAACCACCATTTATTATCTTAGCTTTTCAATGCTCAGATATTGTCTCCAACGGAACAATTCTTGAACTGTTTCAAGAACAGTGCACTACAGATACTCGGCGATAAGGATATGGCTACTAGTCCATTCCATGTATATTGACTTGGATAGTGAGACATAATTCACATCCAGTTCTAGAAGACCTCTCAAAGATGTCTGATCAAGTTAGACAGAATATCCAATCTTCTCATTGCATCCGAATTGCATTCAAATCAATGTCGAACATTTGAACTAAGATTGGATAACTAGTATATTGAGTGGAGCCATTAAAATCCAAGCATGTTTCATTACTCCCTCAGAATGGAAGTATCATGGTTATACAATCGATTAAAAATACATCACCCTCAAATACTCCCAATACTCGTACATCCGATACATTAGATGATTTTGAATAAATATGAAGTTCAGATCTTATTTGAACTATCTTCTTCGGGATTTTATCATTAAGTTCTTATTCAATCATTGGGAGTTGGTGTTGATCATATACTTTTCGAAAGCATATATCATACCTGCAAATCATCTCATGCTTCCAAAGCAAGACGATCATCAATGGAATTCGGTTGGTCCCAATATTGCAGATTGAGCTCATATCTTCCAGTTTGGTAGTGAGCCTATATGATCCCTTTGACAGATTGTATTACTCATATAACCTTGTATGCACACTAGCTCGTCGGTATATAAACATTTATTACACCATTAACCTAATGGTCTGCCTAGTGTGCATACTTAGACAAATAGTGACACGTCTATCTCAGAACAGAGGATGTGCTTATATCGCAACATATGACATTGATATTTAGATCTCTCTAAGTCAACTCTTTGACTTAACTTATCTGACACATCCGAATCTTCTGACACTGATAGTTGAATCATCTATCTAACTTTTTAGATATCATCTCAGCACCAGCTTCTATGACCGAACCATTGGATCAACAGTTGTGTGATTATCAAGATGACCATGGTACATAACCCTAATTGTACTAAGGGACGTTATAAATACATGCATTCATTACTCTCAGACATGAGTGGAATCAATAACTTTTATTGGCATGTTAAATGATTACAAAACATTTATTATAGAAATGGTTCGCCTTGAGCTCACACGTCTAACATAGCAGACTAGATACATATATATCCACAAAGGTTTGCATCCTTATCATACATAATGTTTACTTTTGATAAACATTTGTAGGAAATACACAAAATCATTTAATACACTACGGAATTAAAGCGTAATATGTTGATAATTGTTCACGTCTACTTTTATTTTCTTCCATTATTTTCAAATGCTGGTCTGGGTAAATTGGAATCCCAAATTAGCCCCAGGTAAACTGACTACGCATGATGTATCTCCCTATTGCTTTTGGGTTATCTCCAGTTCTACCTATGTTTCCTGGGTTGGAGTTAATTGTATGAATCCCACATTATTTTCATTATAATATTTTTAACCATCTTTAAATAAAAACGTTAACATAAAAAATATATTATATTCATAAAAATAATGAAAATAACACATAAACAATATGACACACATAAACAATATGACATTATAATTACCATTCCAGTATTCGTGATCATCCAAACAACTACTATTCACAGAAGGGTTATACGTTTGACTAAGACTTTGACAAGATGTTACTCTAGCCTAACCCCCGCACTATTACAAAATAGGTGGGTGCAAGGCACCAACGTCAAGGGATCTTCAAGTTCAACATCAATTCTCTCCCACATGTCTAGAGCAATACATGCATATTGCCTACAAATGGATCTCTCATATTTGAAATTTGAAAGTTTGTCACATTAGTCTAGCACGACTTAAATAAGTTAATTTTCATAGATGAACTATTGAAAGAAGCTAGCTTATCTCATATTAATTAGACCAGTTTATTTCCATGCAGTATATCTTACATTCTTCATGAAGTTGTGACCATATTCGGTATGTGTAAGAAAACAGATCTTCATTATACACATTATTGTGCAATGAATATTAACAGATCAATACTTGCTCTACTATAATATCTCATTCAAATTCAAACATATTTCTAAGAAAACGGATGTCTTCCTTCGTTTATATTAATAAATCATTTGACAATTTATGAAACATAAGTAATTTTAATATACACACATATTTATTGAATTTACATGAGCCAAGATTTATTCTGATAAACCAAAGTGCCAGTTAGATTAGTTATAATAACTTTGATTAAAAGATATGCTTCTTTACACGTGTCCTCTCGAGTTTTCACAATTATACTCATTCCCCTATCCTTTTTCAACAACACTTTTTGCACATACGTTCTTGCACCGCCTCTTGTTTCTACTTTCAGCTTCGCATTTCCTCTCCGATCAAAGCCACATCCTTCGCCCTCCCTACTGAAGAGAATCCTCAACTGACCCCAATATCTCTAGTTGAAGCCCCTCCCCTAGCCATCTATGGTTTCGCTCGAAGGCACCTCACCGTTGACAGCTTCACACACCACTCGCATAATGAACTTGAGAGAAAACGAAGAATAATAAACTTTTACTTTATACAGAAAATGTAACGTCCGGGTAGGTCGTCGATCCGTTATCAAGGGAAATTGGTCCTGACAACTTGTTGGGTTCGGACTCAAATGGATCCGTTGACAACCATCCAAAATGTTTAATAAGTCCAAGTTGTCAAGTAGTATTTCCCACCACTTATAACCCACTCTCATACTTTGTAAGTTTTAGATGTGAGTATTTTTCCGAGGTATGGGTGTTACAACCTCCCTCACTTATATTCACAACGTCCTCGTTGCGACATGACTCGTCACTTATTCCCAGTGACAGTGGCGGCTGCACGTTTCTAGCTTAGTTCCCTTCGGGTAGCCCTTTCTACTGTTAGAGGGAACCCGCTCTGATACCATTTGTAACGTCCCGGACTTAGGTCCCCGATCCGTTATCGAGGAAAACTGGTCCTGATAACTTGTTGAGTTCGGTCCCAAATGATCCGTTGAAAACCACCTAAACTGATTAAGCCCAAGTTATCAAGTAGTAATCCCCACCACTTATAACACACTCTCACACTTTGTGAGTTCTAGATATGGGGCTATTTTTTTAGGGTATGTGTATCACAACATGTAATAAAAAAATCGCTTCACAATTGTTATCGTAATTGATTCTTTAATCCTTCAAGTCCAACATGTGTAAGAGGAACTTCTGAAATCAATCTAGTTTTTGGAATAACACCAATAAAGAAATTCACTTGTCTATAAGAAGGTAACCTCAACAATCATTTAGAAATGTATCTAGAAAATTCCAATAACATCTAGATTCTCTTTATATAATTGAGATGACTGTATACCATGTACCGACAAATATGTTGTTTAAAATCTAACTAATAGCTCACTTGCTTCTCATTTAGATATTTCTTCTTTTCATACTTCTCCAACTTTGTAACTTGATCGCATATGGTTTGACCATCTTATTATAATGTCAAAGGTTGAAGAATTCTGATCTCTTGAAATTATTGACATTATCTAATGTATCATTCAATGGAGAATCCAACAAAATTACTCCACTCAATGGTAGGTGTCTCATAACAGTTGATTTTTTTCATTCAATCTATCACTCCATTGTTGTACCTTTTTTGTAATAAGTCGTAAATATAACATGCTTCTCCTTAAGTCAGTATGTATTTTCAATTGACGTCTCCGTCTCTTGTATTCATTTCTTAACATCAACCATGTCTTATATCCAATACTCAAATTTATTCATCTCATGTTCACATTCCAAGATAAATGGTTGTTGTTGTGAATAAATGTCTTTGAGATAAATCTACTAAAATTCCGAAAAAGATGTTTTTTTAATGTGTCACCAATGTTCATCAACTCTAGTAATGATTGTTGTATATCCATGATCTTATTATTAAATGACGACTCATGATCTATGTTCACTTTAGTTCAATGAAAAGAGTCCACATGATTCAGGAATATAAAGTAACAACTACTTACATGTAACACCTAAGTCTTACTCTAGGTATATAAGTCTTAGATTACTACGGTTGTGGATATCCTATACTTAAAGGAACTCAGGCTCTGATACCATTTGTAACGGAACATGTCGCGCGAACCAGTAGAAGCGTGCGATAATAGATCGCGCAACCGAACCGTTACAGAAAACATACATAGTAATCTATGAGTAGAGTTAAAATCAAATTTCAATAAAGTCCAATCAAAATAAGAGTTCCATTATTACAACTCCAATTGGGACATTTTTGTAAAAATTGATCTACGAGTTGAAATAGCATGTCAACAGCTCCTTTGGGCATACAAATATCCTCTAAAACTTCATGAGTTGAATTATACCACGTTAGGAATTTCGCGGAGTCATGTTACGATCCTGAATAAGCAATCAACCTTGTTCTTCACCTGAAATTGACAAACAAATTTTGCATGAGCCCAATGCCCAGTATACATCAGGGTCCATGCATGGGAATGCTAACGGTCTTTTAACCCGTTATAATGCATGCACTTGAGTTTTCATGGATAAGCATCATTACGTGCCTAATTGTTCCCATGCATGTCTAAATTCGATCCCTAACATATATGATTTGGATTCTTTCATAACCATGGGTATGCATATGTAAATTTCATAAGAAAACATGGTATACCTTTATTTCATCTTGTGGGGCATATTTCATATGATTCATAACAAGTCCGTGCATCTTTTATCATATAAATCACTTTGCATTTGAGCCCCATCGAATTTGGTGGTTTACATCTTAAATCAAATCTTATACGACACGTAGTGATTTATTCTTTATCAAACCATCCCTTGTATAATATATAATGGTTTATCTTTAATTAACCATTTTATTGCATAACAAGTAATGATTTATCTTTATAAATCATTTCCTTCATAACATGTAATGATTTATCTATATAAATCATTTCCTTGCATACTTGTAATGGGTTACCTTTATAACACGTTTCTTTGCATTCTTGTAATGGGTTACCTTTATAACCCGTTTCTTGCATGACTTTTCAATACATTTGCTCAAATACATTAACATTAACATAATCACACATATGCCCATGTCAATAATGTAATTTCATATAAGAACTTAAGCTCATAATATTTGTACATGCCTTAACATTGTTATAATTGTACATATACCTCAACTTATTCAGTGTTTAGAATTGTTTTGATTTTTAATTTATAGGCGGCTTTGCTGACTTTGCTGACTTAACCGCTGGCACTAGCAGTCCATGACAGTGTATCTTCAATTGTAGAGGACTTAGCTTTTGACTCTATGATTCCTTGCAACCATACGCCCCTTGCGGCGTTGTCCCTTATGCTTACAATAATTGGACTCTAGAGGTGGCTCTCACCATTAGGTGTAGCACTTAGCTCCGCTTATCATCAATAGCTAAAACAGTAGAAGACTTAGCTTTTGCCTCTGTGGTTCCTTACAACCATAAGCCCCTTGCGGCATTGCCCCTTGGGCTAACACGACCCCTTGCGGTCGTTCATGTGACTCTTTATGAGTCCGTGCCTTCACATTTTATTAATCATTTTCTTTATACATAATCTCCATATTACTTATCGTGATTGAGCACAATCATTCCAACATTCTCAGTATTTACATCATGTATGGTGTAAATATAATTTATACATTTACAATCTTACCTCAGTTACTTGTGTTCATTTGAGAGAACTCCACGTTAATACTATCTGTTATAAGGTGTATATGCGTGATACTAAATTTTAGATATTGATGTGTGCAATCAAGTAAAATATAATGTACTTATGGGAAATTTAAGAATACAATAAAACTCTATATGTGATGGGAATTTTGAAAATTGTAACCTCGTAATAATTAATATAGAGCACAATGAGAAGCACACGATTATAGGATATCCTGATTCTTAGTGAACTATTTACCAACGGTTACTATGTAAGTATTTTAGAAATGAATGATTAAGGTGTGGTAACTCTAAGAAAATACCAGAAATACACTTATGCGAGAAATTTCGTTCCCTTTTTCTTGACGCATCTTACACTTACTTGTGTTGTTTTAACTTTGAATCATGAAGCAACATTTTCACGAAAGTCTCTTGTAAAGAATAAAAGGCTTGCAATGGTAATATAAGCCGCATATCTCGTCTATGATATCAAGGAAAAATCATTACTACAACTCAAGTATTTTCTTATTGGAATTAGTGGAGGAAATATCTAACAGTTGAAATTATCACAACTTATACGGCAATCCTACACCGACATACATCTATGAACTGTATTTCAGATTAGATCATTTTTCACATGTATAAACATAAGCCGATACATACATTAAAGGTCTTATCTCGGATGTGATGATTGTTTATACGAGATCCTAAATCGATACATACATTCCAAGGTCAATTCTCAAAAATCGACTCATTGTATATATGTAATAACCTAAAATAGACACATACCTTTGGTCCAAAGTTTGTCTTTCTATGATGTGGTCGTCTTGGCTTCTTCTCGTCACATACTCACACTCTCCTCCTTATCCAAGTCGATGTCGCCGTCTCTTGCGATGAAAACGAATCTTCGTTGTGAACTCTCTTTCTCTCTAACTCCCTCTATCTCTTTTTCAAGGTTGACGTTGCTCTCACATTGAGAGAAAAAGGAGGTGAGGGCGCTTTTAAGGTGATCTATTGACGGGAATTAATGGGTTTTTATGGATACAATTGAGGGATATTTAGTATGATAATAAATCATATTAAAAAGACTAATTGAAAATGTTGGTAAGTGTTGATTAAGGGGGAGTTTCCTTTTTAGAGAAATTTAGAAAATCTTAGGACGTTACAGAAAATGTAGACAATAAATCTTAACCATTGTGTTTAATTACCCACTACTCTCTTCTGAATCCAAAATCTATTGAAAATTTTAATCAAAGAAAACAATCACACTGTCATTCTTTGAGGTCTCATAAACCATAAACCTTTCATTCTTTGCACATCTCTCCTTCTTTAATAAATTGAAATAATCAAAGTAATCTCCTTTCATGGTTTGATGATACTCGAGGTTGCACGACTTACACAGGACAACAATGATGACAAATAATCGTCGTGATAGTGTCCCTCTTATGAGTTCCATGCAATACAAACATCCCCACCGTCGCCTCCACCCTCGATAAGTGGCAACATCACAACCTTGGATGCGAGCATCACCACCAGGCGCCTTCCACACTACACCACTACAACCCCTCCTTCTGCACTACCACAACTCCTCGTGCAATGCCTTCTTCTCCCTTCACTTACCTCCTCTCTATGGCGTGTCATCGTCGATGCTCTCTCCTCGTCACTTTTTCGTATAGCTCATCCAAGTCCACAACTCCCTCGACTCCTCACCCCTTACGCACATGACAACATCCTTCTTAGCTACACCATCAATGAAAAAGTGCAGTTCATCATCGTTGACAACGATGCCATCATGGTCCACTATGACAAGTACCTCACCCAGCCCCAAAAACAAGTTGATGACCTCCTAGCCAAGGTTAGCCCCTTTGAGAAGGAGGCATGGGGGAAAGAGGTCTAGGAGTAGGAGGCACATGTTAAGAGCACACATAATAAGCTCCCACCCAAAGATGCTTGCAAGAAGAAGAAGAATGGTGATTTGATAGGAGAGTTATGGGAGATTAATGATTGAACATAAAGGGATAATAATAATCAAATTATTCTTAACCATATCTTGATTTTAACAAACTATAATTCGGTTTATCTCAAAGATGGTCAAACTAATTGTGACACCCAAATCCGACCTGATTAGGTTCCATGTGATATGATAAAGCTATCAATCGATATTAGATATCCGAAATCAATCTATAGATCGTAAATCAAAATTCATTTTTGATCAATGATCAAAAAATCGATTGCATCGTAATGCATACCATTAGAAAAGCCGCGACGTAAAATACAAATCACAAAATAAGACGAGACTACCATAAAATCTAATATGACAAAATAATACCAATAAAATTGTCCGTTCGTCGACCGGAGGTCGTTTGATCATTTAAATCACAAAATTTTGATAAAAAAATCAAGTCTGTATTTCATCAATTTCTGTATCCATCTTGGATCAGAAAAAGCATGTAATTCATATCATTTGACCATCATTCATAGATGGTCGAAATGAACCATTGTATATCTAAATCCGAAATTTGATGTATAAATACAGATGGCTTTGACATTCCACATTAGAGAGAGATAATAGTTGCAAATAATAATAATAATAATAATAATAATAATAAAATTCTTTTAATTCCACTAGAACATCAGCTGTTGTCCCTTCACTTGGCCCAAAACCTCCTCCACTTGCCAACCTAAAAGCCTGCCCACTTTCCTTATTTATATCCCCACAATGCTCTCTTTTTCCCACATCTCCCTCCCCCAAAACCCTTCAAATCTCCAGCCAAAGGAACCCTTCCTCCTCCATTTGGTTTCAACTGTAGATGGTACTTGGTGCAACCATTTCAGAGATTGGAGCTTCTACTCCAAGCAACCATGACTGTGATAATCACCTACAGCAGCTGCTGCACGCAACAGCCCCGCAGAGCAGCTGCCACCAACAACAACTGCTGCTCTATGGAATCCTGGACTTGTTGCTCCTTCCTTGGAGCTGCTCCCTCCTACCTGCTGCTCAGCAGCTTCTGGAGCCTCCTGCTGCCCCTAGAGCACATGGGAGTTGCTGCTCCCTTCTCCCAAGAAACCCAACAGTTGGGAGCTGCTCTCCTCTCCCCTGGAGCTGTTGTTTGGAGCTCCTATTCCCATGTGCTACAACCCTCATTTGCACCCATTGAACCAAACATTGCACATAAATTAATCTTCAAATTATGGAAAATCCAAGGTACAATCTTTCCCCACGTTTTGTTGTCATCCATGTTCCAAAAAAAATTATAAACCTATGTATATAGCCACTTATTTCATGTTTTAAAATGAAAGTTTGGGAATAATGTGCATGCAGTTTAAGTCTAATTTCAGACTATTGTTAATCTATTGAATGCATACTTTTAAATGGAAGTTAGAGGTGATTGCATGCATTTCAGATCTAAATTTAGACCACTTATTTCATGATCTAAAATTTGGAGAATTGAGGGATAAAATGATATGATTATGATCTAAAATCAAACCATTATTTGTTACTATTTCACGCTTTAATCTTTTAAAGAATTGGGATGAATTGTGTATATTAGAGCCCAAATTCAGACCATTGTTATACATTAGTGTCATGAATTAAAATGTGAAGATTGGGGGGGGGGGGTGAATTGGCATGATTTAGACATAAAATCAAGCCATCAGTTAAGCTCCAGATTTGATGATTAATAGATGGGAATTTAGGGTGATTTGCATACATTTGATACCAAATTCAGACCACTTTGTGCTATGATTTCAAGTTGATTGAGGAAAAATCAATAATGATTTGTACGCAATTAAATCAAGTTTTTAGAGCATTAATTAGCCATTGTTTTCATGGTGAAAACCGAGAGGTTAGGGGATGAATTAGCATGCAAATTGAGACTAAATTTAAATCTAATAAGTAGCTCTAAATCTCATGAGTTTAAAAAGAAAAGAATTAGAAATTGTATTGATTTTGAACTTAAATCCAAGATCTAATGAGTAACTCCTAATCCCATAATTTAAATAAGAAAAGTTGAGAATTTAACGGTGATCTAAACTTGAATCTAGATCTAATGAATATCTTTTAATCTCATGATTTGAAAAATGAGAACAGTGGTGTATTTTCACACAAGTGACTTATAAAATTTAGATCAATAATCATGCCACTAAATTTTGAGTAAAATAAGATATTTTAAATACATCTATAGACATTGATGCCGTCTCTTAGAAGTCAACAAATAGTTGACATATACGGAACCATTATCGAAGATCAACAGTAATAAAAAGGTAGGGTATCATAATATAGGAAGTTTACAAATTCTTAAAGAAGCATCTCAGATATGATTACCTCATCTAAGATTACATGTGATCAATGACTGAAAATATTTGTGATCAATCCTTTAGGTATTAATCATTAACTATGGATCACTATTAAATAAGATTGTTGACAAGATGCCTAGATATGTAAAGTTAACCACAACATAGATCGAGAAAGATTGATGAATCAAGTAAGTGATGGTAGTTAATTGTGCTGGTTATGGTGACCCTTACACCTGATTGTGCGAGGGTGCAGTGACCCTCAATCAGACAAGAGATAGGAAGTCTAGTTAAGACAACGACCACCTAATGCGTGGGTCTAAGATCCAAGTCTTTTTCTGATTTTTCATAGTTTACTGCCTTGTTGGGATCCACAGGTTCTCTTTTTGAAGTTTCACTGACCCCTGTCCTGTAGGATTTCTGGGTTGGAGGACCCTTAGTTTTTCTTTACATGCTCGTTTGCCCGTATCGATAGAGCTTGTCTATAATGACTCAGTCCGGAGAATCTCTCTCACCAATCACATGGGCGTAGTTTTGGTATGTGTCTAGCCCTCTCATATACCACACTTCCACTAGGAGGGCGAGACAGAAGGGTCTCTTCGGAGACTTCCTCACCGTTTGAGTTTGATTACTGGTGATTTTAGTTACAATTGAGTTTGATTATGGTTGAGCTTGGTGATGTCGCCTAATGTACCTTTGTTAATTCAATAAAATTAACGATCAAATTGTTTAAGTTCGTTGCAGTCGGGTTAACGAGACTTCGTCAAAAATACCACTCCAATTAGTATTCAATTAAATACGAGCGGTAGATTTTTATTTTATTTGGGTAAGCCCAAGGTCGAACTCAGGGAGGCAGCTTTCTCCTTAGGTGAATTTTAAGTGAATTCAGAGGTTAGATTTTCAGAAGAATATTTTTGGTCTTTTTATAAATTTTTATGCAATAAAGGAAAAATAATGCAATTTCAAGCCAAATTTTTAAGGTTAAAATTGAAAGATGATTAAATTAAGTCCAAAAATTATGAAACTCGGCTAGAATATGAAATGCAATGAAACTAGATGTCTATTTTTTTTGGAATTTTTCGACTCTAAATGAATTTGTTATGAATAAAATATGGATGCAAGATGATTTTTACAAAATTAAATTTAATAAATATCAAAACACATTATTTCCAGATATAAAAATTATCCTATATGGATCTAAGTACGAAGAATCTAGGAAAATTAATAAACCTAAAATTCTATGTGAATTGGACCTATTAAAAATCAATTAAGAAAATCATTGTTTAATTTATTCAAATCTCATGATGCGTGCAAATGCAATGATTTTTGGGCACAATGCAGGGTACTTTATCCAAAGTTTAATGTGATTTTGTGGTGATTTTTAGTGCAACAAGGAATTTAATATAAATTAAAAGGCACACGATAGGCAAAATATTGAAAATTCCACCAACTTAATATTATTAAATTCCAAATGACTCATAAAAATAAAACAAGTGTCACATGAATAAAGGACAAGTTAGGCTATAACATGCAATTTGTAAAATTTAAAAATGATGCTAAATGGACCCTTAAATATGCGTGCAAAGACATGGACCAAATTGCAAATACAGAAAATAAAAGTTATTGAAATAAAATGTGTTGACAGTAGACCTGGCCAAATTGCGGACCAGCCCAGCCCATGGGCCGGGCCGAACGGGCTGAGGTTAAAAAACCTCTGTCCAAAGCCCGCTCATGGGCCTCCATTGCCCATTTTGGTCATTTTCCATTGATTTTTTAATGGTATTTCATACATATAAATAATTTTATTAATACCATCTATACTTTATATAACTAATATACGTAGTTTACATGTTACTTGACATGTAATTCATTGAACTTTTATTTAAAACTAGTGTCGTATAATTTGACATATATTTATATATTTTTTATATTTTGCGGGTCGGGCCGGCCCATGCTTAAATTTCGAAGCCCAAGCCCAGCCCATGAGCGGGCTGGGAGGGCTGGGCGGGAGGGCCCCCAGCCCGTTGGCCAGGTCTAGCTGACAGGGACTTAAATGCAATTGCCTATAATGTGAAGGGGTGGATGCAAATTTCCTAAGAAGAACGCGCCTGACATGGACCAATTTGTAATTTCTGAAAGTTGTAGGGGCCTCTGTGTAAATTACCTAGTCCCCACATGCGAAACACACGCGGGGCTAGGCTCGGACGGTGATCGAGGCCCGGTTAAAGGCTCGGGTGGCTTAGGAGGCTCGGATCAGCCTCGGGTCTACTTCGGTTGCTCCGAGCCTAGAGTCATAGACGAGTCTCGAAGTCTCCACGTGGCGATTGCTGAGCCGTAAGATTAAAAATGATCCAACGGTGGTAGAGGATGGAAACGTGGGCGATCAAGGACCGTTGGATCTGGATGATCCAACGGTATCTAGAGTTGCGATTGATGGCGACGTGGCGAGATGAGGACCGTCGGATCAAGAAGATCCAACGGTAGATGGGCTTCTTCTTCTCCAGTCCACTGCCTCCTGCGGTGGACTTGGCAGGGCTCTGGCGATGAGCTCCTTGCTCCGTCGCCTTTGCCAATGGTCGATGAGGCTCGCCGATAGCTCCTGAGATGCTCGGATTGATCGTAGGGGTGTCGCGGATCCGCCGGAGGTCTTGGATGAGGCTGGGGGGGATCTGAATGCCGGTGGAGACAAAGCTCGATGCAGCTCCGGTGGAGATTCCGGCCAATGAAGAGAATGGCACCTGCATGGTTAGTCTGTGCAAGGGAGCGAGTGCTTCGTGTTCATGGAAGGTGCGCGAGTGTGGTGAGGCCTGAGGCGTGAAATGGTGACGGCTGGAGGTGGTATTCTGCTATGACCGGCGGAGCTGTGATCGGAGTAAAGTGTGATGGGTCGTCGGGGTGATCAAAGGAGCACGCGAAGATCAAAGCTTCGAGGTAAAGCTCGGTGGATGGTTGGTGGAAGGTGAATTCGATCGTAGAGAGCGGTGAAATTGCAAGAAAATCGAGATGAAAATATAAAGATGATCGGAGGAGAATGGAGGAGTCTACCTGGGGTCAGAAGCTCGAGGAGGAGCTTCCTGGGCTTCGCTCAAGGGCCGGTAGCTTCCTGAGCTCGTGCAGCTTGTCGGTGGAGCTGCAGCACGGTGGAGTTGGCCATGGATCTCGTCGGAGATGAATCCTGTCGTCGCTAGCTTCTATGCCCAAATCACCATGATTGATAGATAGAGGGTAGCTCTAGGTTCTCTCTTGCAATGGTGGATGGGGGTGAACGTTGGCCGGAGGCGGGGTATTTATAGGGATAAGGTGGAGGTTCATGCGATGGTGGTCGTGGTTCGAGTGGGGTTTGTGGAGCGAAGGAGAGGGTATCATGGTAGAAATGGCCTCCGACGAGGATGGTGGAGATGTGGGTTACAACGTGGAGTGGTCAATGGGTGGAGATGGTGGCTGTAGTGGCGTAGAAAATAGGAAGGGTCCGGCGAGTAGGAGGAGTTGGAGACGTGTGCGAGGAAGGCGGCCCGAGGTAGGAGATGACTTCTCAGCCGTTGGATCTTACGGTTGAGAGTTGGGCATTCACAGGCGGCTCAGATTAGATCCCAGCAGCGCCATCGAAGGGCGGTGAATGCCACACGTGGCAGGCGTAAGTATGGGCAGAGATGAACGGCCGTGGTTGATCAGAAGTAAGGATGGGAGGGTTATGATCTCACGAGAATCGATGGCGAGGATGCGATCCATGGATGAAGAATCGAGAGGCGCAGAGAGCGCCACATGGAGCGTTGCGGTTAAGGCGGGGGTTAAAGGTGGAGATAGAGTCAAAGGTGAGGATTGGAGGGTTTAGGATGGAGCAAGGCAGACGGAGCAGATTTGGAGAGAGGGAGATCAATCAGATGGTGATGGAGGGTGCTACGTAGCGCAAGGGGGCGAAGGCGCTGGTGAACGACTCGGATTTGATCTGGGCCTTGATCGTGCGATCGAGGTTTGATGTTGTGGGATAGATGGGATTTAGAAGGAGAAGGTGCCATAGGATGATGGATAAAGAGGGGCACGTGGCATGGTTCTGAGCGGGCCGCATGGCACAACCAGAGGGCGCCACGTGGCCTGATCTGGATGGTTGAAAGAAAATGTGAGATAAGGGAGAAAAGATGGCCGAATTTGGAAAAACTCAAAACATCAAAGTTGTAGATCTCGATGAGATCTACAAGTTTCATGGTAATCAGAAATGAAAATGAGGTCAAATAAAGTACTAAAGTACAAGGGTACAAATATACATACATATAGTGTACATTGGGGTCCCAAAACCCAAGTTTTACATACGAGCTCCGATTGAAATGAAATTAATCTCATTTTAAAGGTCTTTGAATGTGTATTAACTTAAAAGTGAGTAGACCTAGGTCGGAGATTGTATGAGAGAGATATGTGCATTCTAATGTATAAAGTCTTCATCTGGGTTTGGGGTTTTATTGGGTAATTATTCAAGTTAGAAATTTTTGGTATTTTCCTTGTATTATTAATCAGTAATATATACTGTATAGAGTTGGTTTTATTGGTTTTGGAGAGAGTATAAAATACATACAAATAGGTGAAATACATGTGAATATTTACAGGTGTTTTAGGCTTCTTGTTTAATGCTAAAATGCGGATATTATATATGCATGCATGAATGCTAATTATGCAATATAAGTGGAAATATGCATCTAATTACTCAGGAACAAAGCTCTATTTTCAACTTTAAGAGTGATGAATCACAGATTCATCAACCCCCGATACTTAAACCTTGCTCGTCCCCGAGCAACTAAAATGAAATGCAAAAGTGAAATGATTTTGGGTTCCATACCAAGGTCGTGAACAAAAGTTGAAAATGGAGCTTGACTTGACCTATGGATTAATTGTGTGGCGGAATCTTATTGGGATCTGAGTTTAAGACGTAACATACTTCAAGATCAACAAGTCTTCTATTCAAGACGCCTCAACAGTTAGATCAGAACAAATCCTCAAACGCAAATTTCTGATGACTATGATTCTTACTTGTACCGTGTAAGTGAAAAATTGCTCTCTACATCAGAAATGGCTCAGAACCAGCCTCCTCTAACAAGGTAACTCTAATTCCCTGGTCCAGTAACTCTTTCCTCGAGGAGCAGGGTATTCCCTTCCAAGTTCAAGTGCGACCTGCTCAAGAGGAGGGGGTGGAGAAAAGAATGGGCGGTAGCCAGTGTAGTTACCTATCCCGGGATGCCTGACTAGTGTAGCCAAGTCATCCAACTGCAGACTTCTTGCTAATATACATACTCCGACAGGTATTTCATTTTCTATCTGGCATGTCTGCTTTTTTAAAGTTCTTGCAATTTTTCTTTTTTTTTTTTGAACTATATACAAGGTGCAGCATGTACATCAGGAGTTTTTTCTTTTGGGCCAATAGACTATCTCTCTTTTGAAGCTTTATTGAAACCCGCAACATCATGTCCTTAGACGTCAATACCACCAGACTAGATTGATATGCACTACCCTCCCTAGAGGAGGACGGATGTTTCCACCCGTGTGCTACTCCAAGCTAAAGGATTCTACATCCTCACCACCTCATCAATGAAGAGCTACGTGCATTGTGCTTGTCCAAGTTAGGTCACTGTCTATAAAATTCATGCATGTGTACGAGATATTCTACTTAGACTAATAAAGATGACATGTGAACATAGACTTGCGGACTCAAAGAATTCATTCACTTGACCTAAGAAATTAGGTAGATTAAGGTTAAATCAAATCCATCCTCAACATCTATTCATAACTTGGTTCAGAACCCGCTAGCTTTCCACTTTGCATATGCATCATATGCGGATGAGATGTAGATGACATGCTACAGAGATGAATGAAGTGCAAGACTCTTTTTTTTGAAAATTTGGTATACCTCCTATGTCACAACAATTTACAAGAGTATTATTCAAATTATATAAGTATTATACAATATACATGTATTTTGCAAAAAAAATTCTCCATTTTTACCCATCCCGTAATTATTGTATAGTATATACAAAAAAACGTGAAAGCACGAGCTATGGGTAAAGTATATATGTAATATATACATGCCCCCCTATACTTACCGTGTGTTATGTCCTCAGAGCACGAAAAGCACGGAAAAAGACATAGCTCGTGCTAAGTGTAGGAGAGCTAAAACAAACATGTATAGAAGTTGTCCTACCCCCCTATACTCAGACTCCGGCAGCCTAAGTGTAGAAGAAGATAACAAAACGGGGCGAACGAGGTCAAGAGGGGAAGCCGATGAATATATATACACGATGGACATGGGTCCCCCCTATACTTAGGCTCAGGTTAGCCTAAGTATAGGCCGGAAGAGGTTATGAGGACCGATGTGATATGGAGGATGTACAGTGAATGGACTTAGATGACTTTTCCCCCTATACTTAGGATCTGGTCATCCTAAGTATAGTCATAGATGGAAATATATGTAGTTGGGGCGAGTGATTACAGTCGCGGGAGAGAGAGGGGTAGAATATACAAGAATGGTGGGTATATATAAAAATCGTGGTTTGAATCTATTTAGATGCTGCTAATGGCGAGAGTTCACTGCTGCAAGGTCTCATGCGCGACTCTATGTGTATCTACTGAATCTGTCTCGCGCCTGAATATAATCTCCTCAACACGGACTAACTGTTCATTGGATTCGATGAAGTACTTCAGCAGTTGTCCATTGACTAGGAATGCATGTGCGTCATCTGTGAGATCTGAGATCTCAACACATCCGCTATCATGCACAACACAAACAATGAACGGGCACGTCCCCTTGGATTTCAGCTTTCCTTGGAAAACCTTCATCCTTGCATTGAACAACCATACCTTCTATCCATGAACAAAGGCCTTTCGTCTGATATATCTATCATACCAACACTTTACTTTGTCCTTGTACATCAAACTGTTGTCATATGCTCGGTTTCTGACTTCCACAAGCTCATTCAGATCCATTTCTCTTTGTTTCTACCCTAGGTGTATGTTCCAATCGACCTTTTTGATTGCCCATTCTGATTTGTGCACTAACTCCGCAGGCAAATGGCACGGCTTCCCAAATACCATCCTAAATGGGGAGGTTCCTAACGGTGTCTTGTAAGCTGTCCTATAAGCCCACATGACTTGATCCAAGATCTGAGACCAGTCCTTCCAGTTTGGGCGGACCAGCTTCTGCAATATGGTTTTCACCTCCCTATTCGACACCTCAGCCATGCCATTGGCTTGTGGGTGGTAAGGACTAGAGACACGGTGTTTGATGTTGTAATCCTTCAAGAGCTTCTTTATATCTCTATTCACAAAGTGGCTACCCCCATCTGATATCAATACTTTAGGGATCCCGAACCTAGAGACGATGTGATCTCTAATGATTTACAAACAGTCTTGTTGTCTGCGGCTCGGGTTGGGATAGCCTCCACCAACCTTGATAGATAGTCTACCACAAGAAGGATGTATTCGAATCCGTGGCTAATAGGGATTGGGCCCATGAAGTCGATGCCCCAGGCATCAAAGACATCACAAATGATGACAGGCTGCATCGAAATCTCATCCTTGGAACCAATGGTTCCTCCCATTCACTGGCATATTGGGCACAACTTCGCAAAGGTGATTGCATCGCGAAACAGAGTCGGCCAGTATAAGCCACACTGAAGTACCTTACATGCGGTCCTCTTCCAGGAGTGGTGTCCTCTTGCATCCAGACTATGGCATAAAGTAAGGACACTCAGATATTCCTCCTGAGGAATACACCGTCCCCAGATACAATCCGGTCCTTCAAAGAAAAGGATCGGATCCTCCCAATGGTAATGTCTTGAATCCGACTTCAATCGATCTATGTGGCTCTTGGGCCAATTTCTGGGAACTTTCTTGGATACAAGATAGTTCATGATATTGGCGTACCATGGGAGTGAGTCGACAACAAAGATCAACTCATCAGGGAAGGAGTCTCGAATCAGTGTATCATCGAAAGCATTAAGATCCTCGAGACGGGAGAGGTGATCAACTACTACGTTCTTCTTTCCAGGTTTATCACGAATGTCCAAATCAAACTCATGGATAAGCAGAATCCACCTAAGAAGACGTGCCTTCACATCATTCTTTCCATTAAGTATCGTAGTATTGTGTGGTCAGTGAACACAATCACCTTGGATCCAATTAAGTGAGATCTGAATTTATCCAAGGCAAATACTACCGTAGGCATCTCCTTTTCCGTATCTGTATAGTTACGCTGAGCAGTATCAGGCACTTTGTTGGTGTATTGAATGGCGAACGGGATGCCATCTCTCCTCTATCCTAACATAACCCCAACATCAAAATCTGATGCATCAGTCATGATCTCAAAGGGCAGAGACCAATCTGGGGCTTGTAGGATCGGAGCATCCATGATCATTCCTTGTAATTACTTAAAGGCCTCAAGACATTTGTGATCAACAATAAACTCCATGTCTTTGCCTAAAAGCTTAGTTAGCGGTCGAGCAATTTTAGAGAAATCCTTGATAAATCGTCCATAAAACCCAACATGCCCCAGGAAAGACCACAACTATTTCATATTGGTTGGTGGCTGGAGTCGTCTGATCACGTCCACCTTGACAGGGTCAACCTCCATTCCTCTTTTGGAGATGACATGCCCCAACACAATGCCCTCCATCACTATGAGTGACTTTTCTCCCAGGAGAGCACCAGATTTACCTCGCAACATCGCTTGAGGACTCGGTCCAGATTCCTAAGACAGGAATCAAAGGAATTGTCGTGGATCGAGAAGTCATCCATGAAGACTTCCAGGAATTCGTCAACCATTTCGGTGGATACAACAATCATGCACCTTTGAAAAGTACCAGGAGCATTGCATAACTCAAAGGACATGTGCCTGAAAGCATAGGTACCAAAGGGGCATGTAAACATGGTTTTCTCCTGGTCCTCAGGAGCTATGGCTACTTGATTATAACATGAGAACACATCTAAAAAGCAGAAGAATTCTTTCCCCGCTAATCTCTCTAAGATCTGATGAATAAATGGTAGGGAAAATAATCCTTCTTCGTCGTGACATTCAGGCGTCTGTAATCCACACAGACGTGCCACGATGTGGGTACTCATGTCACGATCTCCTCTCCATCCTCAATGGTGGTTGTCTGAATTCCCGACTTTTTCAGAACAACATGGATTGGTGCCACCCATTTGGAGTCGGAGATGGGATAAATAAAATCCGTATCACACCATTTCTCTATCTTCTTCTTCACTACCTCTCTTAAATTTGGATTCAACCGACGTTGGAATTCACGAGAGGGTTTAGCCTTGTTCTCCAAGTAGATATGGTGCGAACACAGAGTGGGATTTATCCCGTGGAGATCGGAGATGCTCCAACCTATCACCTTGCGGCTTTTCTCTAGGATCTCTAACAAGTGAGATTCCTACTCCTCGGTCAATCGTGAACTGATGATGATCGGATACTTCTTCTCTTGTCCTTCAAGGAAGGCATATTTTAGTGTTGTGGGTAAAGGTTTGAGCTCAGGTAAGGTGTGATCATCAAGGAAGTCTGGCTCAATCGAATATGGCTTTGTGTTGGTAGTGGCTGGATCTGTCCTTGAAATTGCTACTGCAAACTCGTTTGGCTCTGGAGTCGGATCGTCAAAGGTTTCTAGGTAATCGACAAAAGCCAAGTTCGACTCATCATCCTCTTTTTCTGATTGTCCTAAGGAGGGAAGGACTGACATGCCCAACTAGGCCTCTAAGTCATCAAAGATGCAGGGGAATGCACATTCTGCGATGTACTCATTTCTAAGGATCTCGCAAACTTACTCATTCACAAGATCTTCTCTGGAGGAGAGGGATTCATCGGTGCTGGTTGGTTTCTATCTCCATGGCCCAACAATGTCTACATGAATACAATTTGCTTCGGATGAATAGTACTCGGTGCTGGATTCGGAATCCGACCACTACCATCTGATCTGCTTCATCTCAAGTTCCTCATCTCCGTCTGGAGTTTGGAACTGGATTTTCCCGATCTTGTAATCAAATAAAGCCCCTGTTGTTCTGAGGAAGGGCCTTCCTAATATGATATGGGAATCTCTTCAATTTCGAGGGGTCTCCATATCAAGGACTGTAAAGTCCACCATGTACTCCTGACCCTCAACTTTGATGACAAAGTTCCTCAATTCTCCTTGGGAGCTCTTGGTTGATTTATTTGCAAACTGTAGTAAGGCTCTGGATTTCCTAAGAGGTCCGAGATTAAGCCGCTCATAGAAGATTGTAGGCATTAAGTTAATTGAAGATCCGTTGTTAAGGAGAGAGTGTGTAAACGCAGTGTCATCGACATGACTCACCACATAATGTGCACCCACGTCTCTTCGTTTCCTCGGAAACACATTCTTTATTGTGCAAGTAGTGGCTACTGACAGAACGTGTTTCTCAACATGGCTTTTGGTCTTCCTGATGACCCTAGTAGGTGTGCATGCCACCTTAAGGTACTTCTAGAATGCAGGTGTCATCTCCACATACTTGTCAAAAGGAATTGTGACCTTGATGTATTTATTGCAAAACTCTGCCATCTCAGGGTTATCTTTTTGTATTTTTCGAGTTTTCTTCTTTCCACCATTAAGAGCTTGGGGGAAAGGGATTATTGATGCTGACTCAGATTTCGAAGCCAACAGATTTTCATTGAAATTAGAAACCGAAATCTGTACATGACTTTGACACTTAGACTGACTCTGACTCTGACTAAAAGGAAATTTCTGCTGCAAAACCGGTGATGCATCTTTCGTGACTGTTGGACATCCTCCTCAGATGGAGGTACGTGCTCTTCATCGGTCTCGCCTGACTCACTACTTGTGCGGTTCTCCTGCTTCTTCCAGGAATTGGAGGTCCTCTTCTTTTGTTGCTGGTGGTGGTGATTCTGCTCTTCTGCCTCCAATTTCTCCTCAGGTAGAGACTTGGCGACATCTTCCTCCGGTGCCCGTGCCCGATCAGGTACGATCACGGTCCTTCCGCTCTTGAGGGACATATGATTGACATTATCATACGAAAGGATCTCATGTTCAGATAAAGAGTTATCTGAATAGTATACCTGATCTCATGGTCGGTTCTGGCCTTGATTCAAGCTATTTGGGTTGGCCTGAACCTGGGCGGGAATTGGGGTCTTTGGTGCCATCTGTTGGTCCTGGGTATGGGAGATACGATTCAAATCGGTTCTCATATCCAGATAGTCATTCTGAATCTGTTGGACCCTATCGGTCAGGGTCTGGATCGCCAAGGCGAGGGACTCCAATTCACTTGTGGGCTGGTTTTGTTGGTGCTGACTCGAGGATGAGTTCATGTATTGGCCCTGCTGGCCATACATGTACTGCTGATGATGGGATGGTGGCAGAGGGCCCTGTTGGCCTGAGTGGAAAGTGCGTTGCTGCTGGTGCTGTTGAGGCCGATACCCTTGTCCGGGTCGGGATTGTACAAAGCGCGGTGTGGGGACGAAGCTGGTTTCTTGGTAAGCTAGGGAAGGTCGGTGAGGCTGACCGTTCCCTATCCCCGACTGTCTGTTGACGGTGTCATGGCTGTACCACAACCCTTTGATCTCGAGCACCTACAGAGGCTCCTTGTATCCTGTCTCCACTTGTGGGGGTGCATGATGCTCCTGCTGAGTGTATGTCTGCTTCTCTACCCAGCTACTCTGAGGCCCCGGTGTTTTTTCCTGTACAAGATGGACTCGGTGTACATGTATAGGTGGTGCAGAAGGGGTAGATAGCCGTATCTTGGTTACCCTCTCAGTGAGTTCCTCCACTTGTTTCGGCAATCGCGAGAGTGCCTCAAGGTCAGTGACCCTCTTGCGAATCTGCTCGACCATGGTTAACTTGTCAGCTATCATCCCCATGCTGGGGATGAGATCCTCTGTCGTATCCGCTACAATCCTCCTAGTTATCTCGTTAGATACAGGGAGACAACGGATAGGCCCTGGTAGCCTGAGACCTGCCTGTTTCTGCCATATGCTCTAGGATCTTCCATACAACATCTTCATTTTTTGTTCAGATAGCTTCCTCCACAGGCGACACTTACTAACCCCTGCATCTCCGGGGTCATGCCACAGAACAAGGTCTGGACTAAGACCGCTTTTGAAATGCCATGGCACATGCATTTTTGAATTAAGTCATTAAATATATCCCAAGCTTCATGGAATGGCTCATTGGGTCCCTGAGAAAAACTTGCGATCTTCATTCTCATTTGATTAGTCCTACTGAGTGGATAGAACTTCTTTAAGAATAAATCCTTGAACTGCATCCAGGTCGTACATTTCACCCCGAGATTTTTCAACCAATGGGCGACCTTATCTCCTAAGGCAAACGAGGTGGCCTTCAACCTGATGTAGTCTTGCCTAATCCTAGGGTGACTAAGGTTGTTGCAAACAAGCTCGAAGTCTCGAAGGAAGGCATATGATTCTTCGTTTGCATTTCCATTGAACTTCGGCAGCAAGCTTAGAAAGTGGGTCTTCACCTCGAATGCTTCCAGGGGAACCACGGATACCAACCAACTATACATCTCATTTTCTGCTGGGTTGTATACATCTACCACGGGTCAGTCAATTCCTCCTGCCGCAATGACCTGTCCCATCATTGCCACCAGATCTGCATTCTGTTGTTCGGCTGTGGTGAGGCGAGCAAGGATTTGCTGTATCGGGTCATCTCGTTGTTCATCTTCATCTAGGGGTCTCTTAGGTGGCATCTTGTCCTCTTTCCCTGGGAATGGAAAGTGGTCTTGGTGAGAGGACATACCAATGAAGACATTCTCACCGAGGCGATGGTCTTCCTCGGTGAGATAAGAGGAGAGAAAAGGGTTGGTTGAAGGGTAACCACCATGGAAGTGATGGATCTTGAACTCAAGAGGGTCATGAGCTCGAGTTGGCCCAAGTTGCGCTTGGTCCGATGAAGATGAACTTAGTGAGGGGCTCAAATAGAGGTTGGCGAATCGGGAATAAATATCCCCCCAGTCAGTCATCTCGGATGGCGAGAAGGAGAATTGGGAGTATAAGATAGGATTTTACTCCTACCTAAAACAAGCAAGTGAATCCAAACCCTGATTTTCACACTCACACGGTGAAGGACCCGAAACTAAGTCTGATTAATCTGGTTGATTTTAAGTGTGATTTTCAAGCAAATAGCAAAGGTTACGTGGCCTATAGGGAAGTCGGCTCAAAGCTGGATGCGTCTTCCCTGTTTAACCTGTCGCCTAAGATACCTGCGCCCTTCCTTTCTTCACTCCTATCCCAAGTTGATGGGTTCAAAGACCTCTGCCCCTATCTGCCTGCAAGCAGGCGGAGGCTGAGAAGGCTGGAACTTCACCCCTAGGGGTTACTAACAACTTGTCGCGAAGCACCGCTGGTTCGCCCTTATCTACCTGTGAACAGACGGAGGCTACTTGGTGCTAGTCAGTGAACCTAAGAAAATTCAACTCGTGATATTTGCTAGGATCAGTTGGTAGGTGATACGGAAAGCGAGGATTCAGGCTCTGCCTTAAGGTGCACACACACACACACACACACTCAAGTACCCTCACTCAGCCTGAAAACAAGGCCGGGGTTACTCTCCCGCAAGCAAAATTTCCGATTTTATTGAAATTTTTTTGGTCAATTTTGTTTACCAGTCCCGGGTTTAAGTTAGGTGATCACTGATTTAATCCAACCATAAAGCACACCTATCATCCAATCCCAAATTCCTTTTATCCTAAGTTTGAAAAACCAAGGGGGTGGGATCGAAAAAAGCCGATGCAAGATAAAACAATGATTGTATGCAGAGTAGAGAAGACTTATATTGATCCCTTCTCTTTTTTATGCAGGATGCAAAACAAAATTGAAAACTTTACACTACATGTAAATGCATCGATAAAAGCCTCTCCTAGATAGGCAGTTCTATTAGCGAGTGAAGCACAATTTAAATTTCACTAGATCTACGATCTAAGTGCATCTTTTTAAGTGCGAAGTGTGATCCTAGAATTTACGAGCACAAACAAGTCCTAGAGTGGCTCTAAGAGCCGTAAGTGCAAGCCTATTCTATGTAAAAGGAATCCACACATCACACGGGGACATGTTTCCACTATATTTACATACGTGAGAACCCAAACGGGAACCGCTGGAAAGATGTAAAAATAGTGAAAAAATGAAAATTACAAATCCTCACAAATCACTTAAAATATTAAAATGCAAGCTCCTCGGTTCGCCTGGCGAAGTGCCTTTGACTCCTCATTTTCCTCGCACGAAAATAATTTGAGGTCAGATAAATGATGACACAAAATACACAAAAATAAATGATAGAGAAATATTAACAAGAAAACTGGGGGTCAGACTACCCGGGGATGGAAAATCAAAAACTCAAAATTTCCTAGAAATTAACCTAAGCCGTGCCTCCCGGCAACTACACAATTTTGATGTCGCCTAATCTACCCTTATTAATTCAATCAAATTAACGATAAAATTGTTTAAGTTTGTTGCAGTCGGGTTAACGAGACTTCGTCGAAAATACCACTCCAATTAGTATTCAATTAAATGATAGCGACAGATTTTTATTTTACTTAGGCACGCCCAAGGTCGAACTCAGTGAGGCAGCTTTCTCTTTAGGTGAATTTTAAGTGAATTGAGAGGTTAGATTTTCAGGAGAATATTTTTGGTCTTTTTATAAATTTTTATGCAATAAAGAAAAAATAATGCAATTTCAAGCTAAATTTTTAAGGTTAAATTTGAAAGATCATTAAATTAAGTCCAAAAATTATGAAACTTGGTCATAATATGAAATGCAATGAAACTAGATGTCTACAAATTTTTTGGAATTTTTCAAATCTAAATGAATAATTTTTTATGAATAAAATATAGATGCAGGATGTTTTTTATAAAATTAATTTTAATAAATACCAAAATACATTATTTCCAGATATAAAAATTATCCTAAGAAAATTAATAAACATAAAATTCTATGTGAATTGGACCGATTAAAAATCAATTAAGAAAATCACTGTTTAATTTATTCAGACATTGTGATGCGTGCAAATGCAATGATTTTTGGGCACAATGTAGGGTACTTTATCCTAAGTCTAATGTGATTTTGTGGTGATTTTTAGAGCAATAAGGAATTTAATATAAATAAAAAGGCACACAATAGGCAAAATATTTAAAGTTCCACCAACTTATAATTTTTAAATCCCAAATGACTCACAAAAATAAAGCAAGTATCACAAGATAAAGGAGAAGTTAGGCTACAACATGCAATTTTTAGAATTTAAAAATGATGCTAAATGGACACCTAAATATGCGTGCAAAGATAGGGACCAAATTGCAAATATAGAAAATAAAAGTTACTTAAATAAAACATGCTGATAGGGACTTAAATGCAATTACCTATAATGCGGAGGGGGTGGATGCAAATTTCCCAAGAAGACGCGCCCTTCGCATGTCGCACCTAGCAGGGACCAGCTTATAATTTATGAAAGTTGTAGGGGCCTCTGTGTAAATTACCCAGTCCCCACATACGAAACAGGTGCGGGTTTAGGCTCGGACGACGATCGAGGCTCGGTCGGAGGCTCGGGTGGCTTAGGAGGCGGATCGGTCTCAGGTCTGCTTCGGTTGCTCCGAGCCTAGGGTTGTGAACGAGGCTCGGAGTCTCAACGTGGCGAATGTTGAGTCGTGAGATTAGAAGTAATCCAACGGTGGTAGAGGCTGGAAACGTGGCGTGATCAAGGACCATTGCATCTGACTGATCCAACGGTATCTAGAGTTACGGCTGATGGTGACGTGGCGAGATGAGGAACGTCGGATCAGGAAGATCCCACGGTAGCTGGGCTTCTTCTTCTCCGGTCCGCCGCCTCCTGTGACGGACTTGGCAGGGCTCAGGTGATGAGCTCCTTGCGCTGCTGCCTTTGCCAGTGGTCGATGAGGCTCGCCGATATCTCCTGAGATGCTCGGATTAATTGTGGGAGTGTCGGGGATCCGCCGGAGGTCCTGGATGAGGCTGGGTGGGGGGGGGGTCTGAATGCCGGTGGCGACGAAGCTCGATGCAACTCCGGTGGAAATTCCGACCAATGAAGAGAATGGCACCTGCAGGGTTGGTCTGTGCAAGGGAGCGAGTGCTTCTTGTTCGTGGGAGGTGCGCGAGTGTGGTGAGGCCTGAGGCATGCAGTGGTGACAACCGGAGGTGGTATTCCGCTGTGACCGGCAGAGCTGTGATCGGAGTGAAGTGCGACGAGTCGTCGGGGCGAACAAAGGAGCGTGCGAAGATCGGAGCTTCGAGGTGAAGCTCGGTGGATGGTTGATGGAAGGTGAATTCGATCGGAGAGAGTGGCGAAATTGCGAGAAAATCAAGATGAAAAGATAAAGACGATCGGAGGAGAACGGAGGAGTCTACCTTGGGTCAGAAGCTCTTGGAGGAGCTTCCTGATCTTCGCTCAATGGTCGGTGCTTCCCGAGCTCGTGTAGCTCGTCGGTGGAGCTGCGACACAACGGAGTTGGCCGTGGATCTCGTCGGAGATGAATACTGTCGTCGCTCGCTTCTAAGTCCAAATCACTATCATTGATAGGTAGAGGGTAGCTCTAGGTTCTCTCTTGCAATGACGGATGGGGTGAACGTTGGTCGGAGGCAGGGTATTTATAGGGATAAGGTAGAGGTTCAGGCGATGGAGCTGTGGTTCGAGTGGGGTTTGTGGAGCGAAGGAGAGGGTATCATGGTGGAAGTGGCCTCCGACGAGGATGGTGGAGGTGTGGGCTACAACGTGGAGCGGTCAATGGGTGGAGATGGTGACTGTAGTGGCGTAGAAAATAGGAAGGGGCCGGCGAGTAGGCAGAGTGGGAGACGTGCGCGAAGAAGGCGGCCCGAGGTTGGAGACGACTTCTCAGCTGTTGGATCTTGTGATCCAACAGTTGAAAGTTGGGCATTCACAAACGGCTTAGATTAGATCCCAACAACGCCATCGAAGGGCAGTGGATGCGATACGTGGCAGGCGTAAGTACGGGCAGAGAAGAACGACCGTGGTTGATCAGAAGTAAGGATCAGAGGGTTATGATCTCACAGGAATCGACGGCGAGGATGCGATCGATGGATGAAGGATCGAGAGGCGCAGAGAGCGCCACGTGGAGCGTTGCAGTTGAGGCGGGGGTTAACGGTGGAGATAGAGTCAGAGGTGAGCATCAGAGAGTTTAGGATGGAGCAAGGCAGACAGTGCGGATTTGGAGAGAGGGAGATCAATCGGACGGTGATGGAGTGCGCTACGTGGTGCAAGGGGGTGAAGGCGCTAGTGAACGGCTCGGATTTGATCTGGGCCTTGAGCGGGTAGTCGAGGTTTGATGCGGTGTGGATGGCTAGGATTTAGAATGAGAAGGTGCCGTCGGACGATGGAGAAAGAGGGCCGCATGTCGCAACCAGAGGGCGCCACGTGGCCTGATCTGGATGGTTGAAAGAAAATGCGAGATAAGGGAGAGAAGATGAACGAATTTGGAAAAACTGAAGACATGAAAGTTGTAGATCTCGATGAGATCAACAAATTTCATGTTGACCAAAACCAAAATGACGTCAAATAAAGTACAAAAATACAAGGGTACAAATATACATATATAGTGTACAATGGGGTCCCAAAAATCGAGTTTTACATACGAGCTCTGATTAAAATGAAATTGGTCCCATTTTTAAGGTTTTTGAATGTGTATTAATTTAAAAGTGAGCAGGCCTAGATTGGAGATTGTATGAGAGAGATATGTGCATTCTAATGTATAAGGTCTTCATCTGGGTTTGGGGTTTTATTGGGTAATTATTCAAGTTAGAAATTTTTGGTATTTTCCTTGTATTATTAGTCAATAACATATACAATATAAAGTTAGTTTTATTGTTTTGGAATGAATATAAAATACATAAAAATAGGTGAAATACAGGTGAATATTTATAGGTGTTTTGGGCTTCTTATTTAATGCTAAAATGCGGATATTACTTATACATGCATGAATGCTAATTGTGCAATATAAGTGGAAATATGCATCTAATTACTCGGGAACAAAGCTCTATTTTCAACTTTAAGAGTGATGAATCACAGATTCATCAAACCCCTATACTTAAACCTTGCTCGTCCCCGAGCAACTAAAATGAAACGCAAAAGTGAAATGATTTTGGGTTCCATACCAAGTCATGAACAAAAGTTGAAAATGGAGCTTGACTCGACCTTTGGATTAATTGTGTGGCGGAACCTTATTGGGATCTGAGTTTAAGACCTAACATACTTCAAGTTCCACACGTCTTCTATTCAAGACGCCTCAACAATCAGATCAGAACAAATCCTCAAACACAAATTTCTGATGACTATGATTCTTACTTGTAGTGTGTAAGTTAAAAATAGCTCTCAACATCAGCAATGACTCAGAAAGCCTCCTTTAACAATAATCTAATAGCTCCCCACTTGTACTGTGCAAGTGAAAAAATAGCTCTCCGCATCCAAGTCATTCAAATCCCGAAAATTTTCCCCTCATTTTCAATAATCTAATACGATCAATAACGAATGGGACACTACGAGTGCTGTGTAAACAGGTAACTCAGATCCTTGGGTGGGTAACGTCCCACTAATGGGAGAGTATAATTGTTAATGATGCAATTACGCGAGGAGACAAATGCTACTACAAACAAGATAGGTCCATAACTATAACTATGAAAACTCAGAACGACACTGAGCATTCAGATGAAGCATAATAAATAAGGAATATGTGAGATCTATCTCTCATTCTTATCCCGTTGGTTTGAAAGATAAGGAAGGAAATTAATATAAACAAAAAACAAAATAAATGCTGTAATTGTGGTGTAATGACTTTATTCTAAGATAGCTTATGTTTAGATCAAATGCTTCTATCACATATTTATCCCTTTGACACATGGTTTTTAAAAGTGAGCCAAACATCAAATCGGACAGGTATCAGTTTTTTGTTTTTATGGTCAAACCAATGGGACTGATCGGTCGAACTATTGATGACGTGAGTAGTTCATAAAAATCAAAAAGATCGAACTGTTGTATTGTTGGTTCGGTTTGTATGGTCAACTAAATTAATCAAGTTAGACCAATAATATCATATAAATAAATATGAAAATACTATATCATATCTTTAGAGGATTTGTATACTTGTGTCCTTCATTTTTTTTCCAAAAAGCACTTATACTCCTATTTTTTAGAATTAAATGTGCAACCCTGTTTTTCTATAAATATATAATAGTGATATTTTATTAGTACACATGTGCTCATATATTATACCAATATAAAGATAATATTCTAATTTTTTATGAATACATGAGCTTAAATGAATTTGCTAAAAAATCAGGAGTATAAATATTATTAGAAAAAGTCAAAAGGGTATAATAAACATATTTTTGTAAATTGATATAAATACATATTTGTGATGTATAAAATCAACAAATTTAAAACTATTTAAACTCTAATTATTGATAAATATTGTTAATTTATTGCTTCTCGTAGACTATGATTACGTCTTCTTCCTCTCTTGTTGTTGGAAGTAGACAACTTCATACACCGTGTAAGAAGGGATGCAACGCTCGTATGACAAGAATGTGGAGGTAACATAATGGGTCATTGGCACATGTGAATGGGAGAGGGATAGAGAAGCACACTACTATGGATTAGAATGAAATTAGATTATAAATATTTTTAAAAAGGTTGCATTTTATGAAATTATAAGACCATTTTTATAAAAAAAATAAATGGTTAAATCGATATTTTGGTTCAATTAATTCAACCAAGCTCGATCCATCTAATCAAAATTTTATCTTATTTTTATTTTCTGAATAAAAACCGGATGATCGTTTTTATTTATGTTATTGATTTAGCGGGTTAGGCGGGCCTTGTTGGATTTTTAAAACCATGATTTGACATATCCTACCATGAATTTCGAGCGAGTTGCCTATGGTCAAATTTTCCACGACGACGTTGGTGGGGGGTGTTCCCTCAAGGTGACGTCGGGAAGCATAAGCGCAAAACTGACCAATCAGAGCTCGTTGCGCAGCCATTCCACGTAAACAGGCGGTGTCCGGATCCCATCATCTGCCCCCTAGCAGTCGCCCCTTTTGTCCCGCACGCTCCGGCGCCTCAGCTCCCTCCATGGCGGGCGGTGGCGTACGCGTCGCCTCCCCATTTGCCGCGCTCGTCCTTGTCGTTCTCCTCCACTCCTCCGTATCCGCCAGTCAGAATCAGGTGGATTCCTCTGAAAACCTAATCTTCTCGGCAAAACGTGCTTTTTTTCGGATTCGTCGCTAATTAGTAAGGTGCATTTGCAGCCCAACTGCAGCAGATCGTGCGTCGCGGTGAATTGCAACTGTGAGCGCTTCCTCATCTGTTACAATCATAGATATTAATCACAAGATGCAATATTGTTGTTTACGCAAGCTTTATTTGTTCATTTGCGCGGTATAACTGTTGCGTTTTCATAGCACTTCTCTTTAACTGCAAGTACATTCAATCCTGAAATTTTTATAATTTGAGCATATGCTTTCATGTTTAAAATTTGATGAGCAAACAAACACTGAAGATTTTTTCCCAATAAAAACAACTAAAGAAGGGTTCTCAAGAGTTCTTTTTCTTTGTTCACTGTTTTTGACATCTATCATCCCCACTGAGGACCCGTGCATGATTTGCCCGTCTTAGTCTGTCAGGCGAACATCCATCAAACCCTCACCGCAAAGAGTTTGAATTAACCCTCTACTTTCTTCCGTAAGCTTTCGTCAAATTCTAAACAGAAATGTTAGAGACGTAAGTTGCAGGGGAGCTCATCTTCTACATGACATGACAATCGCATACGAAAATTGGTGCATCTGAGCGGCTAGGTTCAAGTGACAATCAATGGCAACCTAGTAACTCTTGCTGCTGTGTGGTTGGAACTTCGTGTTTTACAATGAAACCATTCTCTTAGATATTTGTGGTACTCAATTATGCAAACCAGTGATTTTTCAATATAGAGCATGATATTTTCAGTGAAGCTATAGTAATTTTGGAGCCAATATTCCTCGACAGAAGTCTCTTTAAGTTAACTGTTGTGCTTTGTTAATTGCAAGGGTTTAAGTATCAATCTCGTATCGACAAGTCTAAACAAGGATATATTGGGATATAACAAAGATATATGTGGTGATCACGAAAAAATGCTCAAAAAGACATTTTTTTAGTAAGTTGAAATTTTCATAGTGGGAGAATGACATGCAGAACTAAAAATGCTATAGTGGATGTGTGGTCAGACACGAAAAGATCAGATTAGACCGAGATGATTAAAAGGAAAGTTGGTGCATCTTCGATAGAGGATAAGATGATAGAGAACTGCTTAAGGTGGTTTTGCCATTTGCAAAGAAGATCGATTGGCTCAACAATTAGAAGATGCTAGATTTGAGATGCCGAGCTAGCTAAGAGAGGGCGGGGAAGGTCTAAGAAGTGTTGGTAGGAGACTATCCAAAGGGATCTTTGTTATTATTCGGATCTGTCTGAAAATGATGCAAAATAGATTTGAATGGAGGCAAAGAATCCATGTAGCTGATCCTAATTGATGTGGGAGAAGGCTTCATTGTTGTTATCTTATATATGTATACGAAGACGAAACTATACTTTTATTGGGCATGTCGGAGTGTAATTATGACGTTAACCCTAGCGCACACTATGTACGACCATGCATTGACTATTCATTAACCAACAGAGTAAGATGATGTCAGTAATTAGCATTTACAAACTACTGAAATTATTAATTATTGGATTTTCAGTAAAAGCACTAGGATCTTGACTTCAAAATTATTACTTATCATAACAAATCTGTATTAATTAAAAAAACTCACATCCTATCTTTAAGTTCGTAATTAACAATAATGATAAGTGGGTTACATCCTCAAGCTATAGTTTTGGATTGCTTCAGAGAGGCTTACACCTCGATTGTCGGAGGTGGTATTGAGGTTGTGAGGCAATGAGGCAGTACCGAGGCACCACCTCAATTATATATGGAATATGGAAATATATTAAAAGAAGAGATTATGTTCTTCTGTCTTCTCTAGGTTTTATTCAAGAAACATAAAAAATAACCTTTTCAGATATTTGACTATTAGAAAATATTTAGAATATTAATAATATTCTAAAATGTAGCCCCTCTTTTGATTATTCATTGTGATTTGATGTTGTCATATCCTTGCCTTATTCCATGTTAAAGATAATATACATGGATGAGATTTTTTGTTGCTTAAGTGTGAGATTCTTAAAGAATCCTTTTTGTTTGTTGGTAAATTCGTGTAGTTGTGAACTATTTCTGAAATCTACCTAAAAAAATAAATTATCACTTTATTACATAAAGTAGTTAATCTTGTACGCCAATAGCGACCTTTTAGGTACACAATTTGAGTCATTATTATACTACATGAAAAATGGCAATTTAATGGTAAATCCCTAAACCTCCATCCAACGGCTTTTATGATTTATGAAAAAACAACAAAATAGTCATACTTCCAATCTCTTGTTGAATTGAAAAGTCATGAATGTGTTTTGTTTATAATTATACATCCATATAAACATATAAAAAATCTAGGGTTACTCCTTGATTGCTTCGAGCTTACACATTGTCTCCCTTGTAAGAAATCATCTCGATCCGCCTGTCGTTTTTTAAAACCTTGCCATGTCAATGATATTCCAAAAAAAGGGTAAAAGTAAATACATGTCATCATTGTCATGTGATACATGATATCCGATCTATGTGATATATCAATTGATATCTTCGTGATATATCACAATATTTAAATCCCTATTTAATTTGCATTTTTTTGGGTGGAATAAACAGCTGTTGGGATTCGATATGGTAAGTACTGTGGAGTTGGCTGGACAGGGTGCCCTGGTGAGAAGCCTTGTGATGAGCTTGATGCCTGTTGTAAGCTTCATGATGAATGCGTGGAGAAGAAAGGTAATTCTGTCTTTTTTTTCAATGCTGCTTTCTCATCCCCTTCATTTCCTGTAATATTCACTTTTTAATTTGTGGATGGCTTTTTTACTACTTTCATTCGAGGTACTCCCACCAAGTTGTTTGTGATGCCATTGTAATTCATTCTTATACTCAGACTAAAAGCAACCATTTTTTTCAAACACAAGAAAAATGTGGACAAGGCTTTGTTATTGCTGTTGCAAGAAAAATGATATTGCAATCTACACCATGATAGACCATCAGATATCATTTTACGTTATGCATGCTTCATTTTTACCATTCTGAATATGTTCGTAACATATGCTGTTGATCATTTTTTCTACTTTCTTCTTGATGATTTCCCCACCAATTGTTGGGCAGTTAGGTGGGATTCGCTTCAATCAAATTCCATGTTAGGGTTTGGTTTGTTTCTATTTCGTCTGTTGAGAACTTTTATATTCCTGTTGAGAATTTTCTTCAAGAGCTCTTTACAATGTAAGTTATAGATGTCAAGAAACGAGCAATGCGTTGGAAATTTACTTCACAATATTACTGGGGAGATATGTGAGGAGTGCTTCTGATGGTAACCTATGTTCTTTAAACCTTTCAGGTAAGACTGTGTAATAGGACCAACTAATTTATTTTATACTTTTATGCGTGTTCAATGTTTTAGATTGACTAGTTTGATGGTTTTCAATGCATTACAGTGTGGTATAAAAGAGGAACTAATCTTTTTGGATTGGACTGCCTTTAAATTATCTCATGCTGTTAAGTGGTGATCTGAGTACCTGTTTTTATTTTTGGACGTGTCAGGAAGAGGATGCACATTTTGGAGGGGGAGCAGGTTGTGGCATACTACCATTCAATGAGGGGCATGACTATTTTGGTTTCATTGGAATAAACATTCACATTTACTTTCTTTTGAGAAGATCCAACGATAATAATACCAAAATTAGCTTGCTTTATGTTCATGTGACATTGACTGACCTGGTCTATAGTTTTTTCTTCGCCTCCACATTGAGAATTTTGGATGTTTGTGGAATCTAATATCAACTTTCTAGTTTAAATAGACACCTTTTGATTTAAGTAACAACATACTTAATGGGATGATCACTAATCCTTCTACTTTGGGAGGGAAGGAGGATGGTGTATCTAGTACAAGTCTTTTGATATGAGGCTTTTCCTACCAAATGGGCAGTAAACTGTTCGAAGAGAAATGTACACCGCATACCATTCAAATGGTTTTGCCCCTCCTTTTTCCACCCTACCAAAATATAAGATGCACATTTTACCCCATAGTTTAGGATGCATCCTTATGCCATTATACCCTTGGGGTACATCACCGAGGTCTCAAAGAGCAAGCATAGAGTGCTCTGTGAGCACATAACCTGGGACCACTTCACCACTTGATTTTGATCTAACGTCACTTGTTGAATCATCATCCTAAAGTCGAAGTCAAACTCCATGAGCAACATTGTGTACGATAAATGTCCTTGAGTAGTCGGCATACATGCTCCCCCTCAACTACGTAACCTGACGATTGCATCACGCAGACCTCCTCCTCAAGGTCACCATAAAGAAAGGTGTTCTTCACATCAGGTTGGTAAATAGGCCAGGCTTTGTTGGTAACAACAAAGAGAATGTATGTATCTATCCCATTCCTGTAACTGGTGTAAAGGTATCAAAATAATCTACCCCAAAGATTTGTGTGAAACATTTGGAAACTAGTTCTGGCATTCAACTTGTCAATAGACCATCATGCGATTGTTTTATTCTGAAGACCTATCTGCAAGCCACAAGATGAATTCCCAAGGGGCACGACACAAGATCCCACATGCCACGGAAGGTAAGTGCATTTAATTTATCTCCTCATCCATGGCATACTGCCAACCATGATCCCGCATTGCACTAAGATGATCTCTAGGGACGGTAATAGCATTCATAGCATCTGCAAATCTCTTGTCACAGCTAGATAAACTGTCAGTAGAAGTAAAATGCGACATGGGGTGAGAAGTACATTGCCTTTTTTATTTGCGGAGGGCTATAGGACGCTCCTCAATTACATCCGAGATAGAAGTAGTGGGAGCACTCGAAGTGGTCATATCATCCTACATAAAAGGGGCAGGTAAAGGTACAAACGCTGGTAAAAGATCATAGATATACTGGCGAGTATATATGATTGGTGGAGGAAGAAGGTCCGGAGGGATGTCATGTCACTCACAGTCTATGTGAAATGACTTACCTGCTCAAAGAAGGTGGCATCAACAAATACATAATACCGATGCCCAATAGGATCATAACAACGATAACCTTTCTGGGTACGAGATTACCCAAGAAAGACGCATTTGATAGCATGAGGTTATAATTTGTCCGCCGCATGAAGTTATGAACAAAGACAATACAACCAAAGATTCGCAGAAGTATAGGGAAGGGAGATTCAATAGGGTATAGTAATGAAAACAAAATCCCCCATTCGAGAACATATGAAGGAACACGGTTGATGAGATAAACCGCAGTAAGGATGGCATCCCCCAATAGTGTTTAGGAGCACTCATGTGACTAAGGAGAGACCTGGCAACATTTAACAGGTGTCGGAGTTTCCTCTTTGCTATACCATTCTGTTGTGACGTATATGGACAAGAGGTTTGGTGAACAGTCCCCTGAGATGGAAAGAAAGATGTCAAGTCCTGTTGGGTTAACTCAAGAGCATTGCTAGTCTGAATGATCTTAAGACATGTAGAAAAGAAGTTTTTAAATATGGAAAGAAATTTATGGCAATCTTATAATCTTCAGATGCTCTTTTATTAGATATACTCAAGAAGATCTACATTGACAAAAACGATAAAATAGCGATGACCACTTAATGTTCGGATCGAACAAGATCCCCAATCATCACAATAAACAAGATAAAATACTACGGGACTCGATATGGACAGAAAACGAAGCTCGATGATGTTTTTCGAACTCATACGCCTCGCACTGAAAGGGCTATAGATTAGAGAGCTCAGGAAACGTCATGGAGATGGCCTTGGCAGAGGGATGCCCAAGGCACAAATGCCATATAAGAGGGTCGTTGGAGATGGACGCAACAATGAAAAATTTGGAGTCCTAGGGTATTATCAAGATAATATAGGCCATTCTTCTCATGATCCCACAAAAATCTTCCTTCTTCAGGTAATATGAAAATAACAACAAAACTCGTCAAATATCACACGGAAATTAAGCTCAACACAAAGCTTATGAACAAAACATCAAGTTAAGAGGGAAGTCATGAGCATAATGGACCCCAAAAAGTCGGAGCTTGGAAGAAAACTCCACAATAGTAACAGGTGATTAAGTGCCATTAGCGACTCGAACTGACTTCACAGGAGTATATGGTATGGAGGAGGTCGGCAGACTACTTTCTCCAATCAGATGAGTAGAAGCACCAGAATTGATAATCCAAGTCGGAGCATGAGTTATAGCAAAGTTGATTACTGTACTTGAAGGAGTAGTCATAGCAACACTGGTAGTGCACTGAAGGTAGTAGGCCATGGAGTCTGAAGAATCTGCATCAGACATGAGTAATTTGTGTCATTGAGATGGACTGTCTTGCTAATGGAGGTTGTTGCAGGCGACACCTCTTCCACATCATAGGCATTATTGGCGTGATAAAGAGGCACGTCAAACTTCAGTCAGCATCTTTCGGATGAGTGGTTCCATCGACCACATTGAGTGCATGAGGTAGTAGAGTCTTGGCCAGGGCCATGACCAAAGTCGCATCCTCATCCAGATCCTCATCCACGGTTGTGGCCTGAATCATGACCGCATCCTCCCCGAAAGCCATATCTGCCTCCTCTCCCAGATGAGGCAATGTGTGCAGAGTTCTCTGTTGAGAGTAAGGCGGGAGGCTGGGCAGTAGATGTCTCCAGTTTCTCAAGTCGGCCAAAGATGACCTTCATCGTTGGCAGTGTGTTGGATATAAGAAATTGCTCTTTCGCTGCATGATACCTAGAATGCATGCCTTCAAGAAAGCGACATACCTGCCAGCCAGAATGCTCTTGTACCTATTTGATACAACATAAGGGCTGAAATATAGCAAGCTCCTCGTACATGCTGGAAAGATGCCTATAGTACTCAATGAAGGTGGAATCACCCTGAGATGCCGACCAGATTCGCCTGTAAATGTTTGCAAAGCGTGACTTCATCTTCTTTTGGGAGTATGTCTGCTCGAGATCCTGCCACATTTCCTTGACCGTGTTTTTGTAAAGAAGATTTGAGGCAATGTGAGCCTCAATATTGTTGGTCATCCAGATGATAACCAAGTAGTTGTCTGTCTGCCAGTTGCCGTACTCCTTGTCCTTTTCATGTAAAGGATCCAAGGTAGGTAATATCAGTATCGATACCAGTCTCTACTACTTGTCGATATGATATATCATTGATATATCGACATCATATTTGCCCAAATCAGCCCAATTTTGTGAAGGAAATGGCATTGGAAGGGAAAATATCAGCAATATCGATGATATATCGTTCACCTGTCGATATCGATATATCGTTGATATATCGTGATATGGCTTACCTTGAAAGGATCATGAGTCAGGATGTAGAGTTTTCTCTGACCACCAATGAACACCGTAAATATATTGACTGAAAACTATGTTACCATATCCTTAAAACGGATACGGATGTAAAACGGATACTGATCACATATGAATAATATTAGGAATACTCTACAGATTAGCTTAAATATACGTGTATTGGATGGAATACACATGGTATAAATATACTAGTTTTGATTAAATCATAATAATTATACCAAATATGGTGAAGGAATGTATACAATTATGTTATATATGGTTAAAAATAATTGACAACCATATTTTTATATGAAAATAGATATACGGATCAGGATTGGGATATTTGTAGACGTTAAAGTGATATACTTATTTGTATCCATTTTAAAACGGACATTGTTGAGATATTTATGCATTCCATGTACCTCCTGTTATTTTTATTTCGATTTTTCTATTCTATGTAATTTACCCATATGCCTCTCCCTATATAAGAGAGCCTAGGGTTACGAGGAATAATCATCTCTTTATTTTCATCCAACATGGTATCAGAGCGGCGGTCCTAGACTAGATCTCTCATACCCAAAAACCCTAACCCCATCTTATACCCATCTTCGCGCGCTGCCACCTACACATGCAACAGTAAGCACGCGCCTCCGCGCATCTCCGGCGACTCATCTCCGTGCGTCATCATTCTCACGCACTGCACGCAACACCCGCGCATCACCTGCGCGTGAGCACAAGCCATCGCGCGCTGATCTGCGCAACTCCTTACACGTGCCTGCACGTGTTCCCGTGTTCCCGTGCGCTGATCTGCGCATCTCCTTGCACCGTGCCGAGCATCGTCTAGCGTAGTCCAGCGCACACCGCATGTTGTGTCTCCACGTATGTTTGTGTAGACATTCATTCTGTTGATGGATTTGGGGGCATTAGTCTACATATGCACCCAAATCCACGTATGTTTGTGTAGACATTCATTCATTGGTCTACGATATCCTAGTCTTCTATATTCGGCAAGTTGTCTGAGAACAAGGTTGATGTATCCACCACAGGCGCCTTCAGAGGTCTAACGCCTATTGTCAAGATGGGCGGGACAAATTATGAGCTCTGGACTATGCAGTTCATGAGCCTTATGAAGTCGAATGGTAAGAAACATATTCTTACCGAGGAAGAACCGGTAGAGAAGACTGGGATAAACGCCTCATGGGAGGCGGACGATGCTTATGCCAAGGTGTGGCTATCTGAAACATTAACAATTGAGATCGCCAATGATGTGTTACATCAGCCTACTGCTAAGGCGATGTGCGATATCCTCGCAGCAACATATTCTCAAGTGAGGAACGATACGAAGATCCTTCAACTTCAGCATGACATATTTACTATCAAGTAGAACGGACGTCCTTTGCATTCACTGTATACATCCTTGCGTGGGATGTTTGAGAAGCTTCACAGCTTCATGCCTCTAACGGCAACTCTTGAGCAATAGAAGACATATAGGAATGCTACCATGGTAGGGGCATTCCTTGCCGCTCTTGACCCTGAATATAAAGCTGCTCGCTCTCAGATTTTAGAAGATGCCTCTATTCCTCCCATGGAGGAAGCTTTCCGCAGACTCAACATGATTACTATTCCTTCTACAACCCCTAGTCAGACTTCCTCGGCTAGGGCAGCCTCTCGAGGAAGAGGAGGTCATTCTACCTTCCGTGGGCGTGGACCTCGTGGTAGAGGAGGTCGCACTCGTCAGCCTTGTACCTTCTGTTACTGCCCAGGTCACTCTGAGGAGACATGCTATTCTAAGCATAGGTTCCCAACGTCAGCTCGTGTTGCAGAACAGATTGAGTCCCCTGTTGCTTCTACCCTAGATCAGAGGTTTGATTACCTTGTTGCCAGACTAAGAGATATTATACCCCCCTCTGCTTCACCATCCTCAGGAGATCATTTAGATGTGGCAGCCTTAGCAGCTGCCAATACTTCTGCTACATCTAGCACCTCGAGTACTTATGCTTTTACATCTTGTCACGTTTCTGACAGTACAGAGTGGATTATGGACTCCGGTGCTACATGATCTATGTGGAGACAGATAGCAGTTTGCATCATATAGACAAGCCGCTCCAGGGAGAACAGTTGTGATAGCTGATGGGACTCATTCCCCAATCACAGGACATGGGGAGATCACTCTGACTCTCATGCGTCTGCAGAATGTGCTACATGCTCCAGATTTCTTTATGAACCTACTTTCTATTAGTCAAATTACAAAAGATTTGCACTGCCGAGCTATACTTGACCCATCGTCTCTTTTTTTCAGGACAATCTTACGGGCAAAGTGATTGAGTGTGGCCGTGAGCAGGGTGGTCTCTATCGCATGGTTCGGACTTCATATGTTGGCATCTCTTTTGTTTCGTATGGATCAGTTTCTCCGTTCACTTGACACCTCCGGTTTGGACATCTCCCTCATCAGAAGATGAGTCATATGCTACAACAGATTTCACCTACATCTTCCTTTCAGTGCGAAGCGTGTCAGTTGGGAAAGCATCATAGGTCTGCCTTTCCCAGTCATCAGAGTCGGAGCAGTAGCTCCTGTTTTGAGTTATTTCATATTGATATCTGGGGTCCGAGTTGTGTGCCTGATTACTAGGGACACAAATTTTATCTTGTAGCTGTGGACGATTTTTCTCGATTGTCATGGGTGTTTCTTTTGAAAAATAAATCTGAAGCAGGGGATGTGATTAAAACCTTTATTACTGAAGTGCAAAATGTCTTCTCTACTTTTGTGAAGTTTGTGCGAACTGATAATGCATTGGAATTTTGCACTCATGACCTTTCTCTTTTTCTGTCATCCAGAGGAATTATTCATCAAACGTCTTGCTCTTACACCTCTCAGCAAAATGGCGTTGCAGAAAGGAAGCATCGTCATCTTCTTGATGTCACTCGTACTCTTCTCATTTAGAATCATGCACCACATTCGTTCTGAGGTGATGCAGTTATCACTGCATGCTACTTGGTGAATCATATGCCATCATTTGTCGTGGGCGAGAAAATTCCTTTCTCCATAGCTTTTCCCAAGAAGGAACTATTCTCACTCACTCATCATGTGTTGGATCTGTTGCTTTTGTTCACCAGTTGACTCCCGGTCTTGACAAGCTCGCTTCTAGAGCTGTCAAATGTGTGTTCGTCGGATACTCCATGACTCAGAAGGGATATCGGTGTTATGATCCTCTTCGCAGAAAATATTATATAAGTGCTGATGTCATGTTTTTTGAGTCTGTGATGTACTTCTCTCCTACAAGTGATAGGTTGGCTTCATCGAATGTGGATAATGAAATCTATATGCCACCACCTCCTGTGTTTGTCATCCCTTGACCTCCACCTCCACCATCACCTCCTCCTACTACTAAGGGTCATCGCCCATCATCCACGACGCTCCAGGTTTGTTCTGATAGCAGAGCTTCTAACGATGGGTTTGGAGATGTATCTGTGCAGGACATTTTGCAGGATATTAGTACAGATACGGAGGACGTTCATTCCGATCTGGATATTCCTATTGTAGTCCGGAAACAGAAGAGATCCTGTGCTACATACCCCCTGGTATCTCAGGTCTCCTTTCATCGTTTCACAGGGGATTTTCAGAAATTTGCAGAGGCTCTATCTGTCGTGGAAATTCCACGGAATAATGAAGAAGCATTGAAAGATGGTCGCTGGCGCTTGGCTATGGAAGAGGAGATGGCTGCATTACAATCCTGTGGTACGTAGAGTCTTGTTTCTGCTCCTGTTGACGCGTCTGTTGTGGGATGCAAATGGGTATTCACTGTGAAACACCGAGAAGATGGCAGTGTGGATCGTTTTAAGACGAGACTAGTGGCATGTGGGTCCACCCAGACATATGGGGTGGACTACCAGGATACCTTCTCCCCCGTAGCCAGACACTCTACTCTGCGTATACTTCTCTCAGTTGTTGTGACACGTGATTGGCCCTTGTATCAGCTTGATGTCAAGAATGCCTTCCTTTACGGTGATCTACAGGAGGAGGTCTACATGCAACAGCCACTGGGGTTTGTTGCTGAGGGGCCGTGTCAGAAGGTATGCAGGTTACACAAGGCTATTTATGGCCTTAAGCAGAGTCCAAGAGCATGGTTCCAGAAGCTCTCGGATCTAATAGAGCAACATGGGTTTGTGCGTTCAACTGCCGATCACTCCTTGTTTGTACAGAAGACCCAGAGGTACTATTGTTATTCTCGTATACGTTGATGACATTATATTACAGGAGATGACAAGCAGGGTATTCAGGGCGCCAAGGACTTCCTAGGTCAGCAATTTGTGACCAAGGATCTTGGACATCTTTGTTACTTCCTTAGTTTGGAATTTGCAAGGAACCAGCGAGGTCTTGTGATGACTCAGAGAAAATATGTTTCATACCTCCTTTCAGAGACAGGCATGACAGACTGCAGACCTGCCACTACTCCCAGCGATCCAAGCATGAAGCTATATGATGGTGACATTGAGGAGATTGACAAGAGGAGATATAGGGAGCTCGTTGGCAAGCTACTAAATGTGACCATCACCAGGCCTGACATATCCTTTGCTGTGAGCAAAGTAAGCCAATTTATGGAACAACCAAGGCAGGTACATATGGATGCAGTCCATATGATTTTGAGATATCTGAAGACTTCACCTCGTACAAGACTCCTGTTTAGCAACGGCTCATCTCTTTCAGTTACTGCATGTGCAGATGCAGATTATGCTGGATGTTCGAAAGATAGAAAGTCTACCTCGGGGTTTGCTGTGTTTATAGGAAGTTCGTTGGTCTCATGGAAGAGTAAGAAGCAGACTGTAGTTGCCAGATCAAGTGCGGAGTCAGAATACAGGGCTATGGCACAAGCCACCATGGAAATGATGTGGGTTAGATCTGTTCTTACTGATCTAACTATAGAGGTGCCACTTCCCATGCATCTCCAATGTATAACCAGACTGCTCTTTTTATTGTCAACAATCCAACGTTCCATGAGAGAACCAAACATATCGAGGTGGACTATCATTATACTAGAGATATGATTCAGAAAGGCATGTCTACTTCTCATGTGAGTTCAGGGGAGCAAACAACATATATTTTCACCAAAGCATTACTCACAGGTCCATTTCAGAAATGTTCGTCCAAGCTTGAGCATGATTGACATCTATGCTCCATCTTGAGGGGGAGTGTTGAGATATTTATACATTCCATGTATCTCTCCTGTTATTTTTATGTCGTTCTGTCTATTCTATGTAATTTACCCATAGGCCTCTCCCTATATAAGAGAGCCTAGGGTTACGAGGAATAATCATCCCTTTGTTTTCATCCAACAGACATGGATGTCAAAATATGTATACAACGGATAATCAGAAGCATTTTTCCGTTACCGGCTTGTGTTCTTCGAAGCTAAGACGGATGGTGTGGGGATTTCTAGGATATATCCCTATCCGTTTGCATCCCTACACACTGCACTACCAACGGATCAATTATGTTAGATCATCATCAACCTTCCTGTTAGTTATGAGTAAATGAAGATTTACATTCTCTTTAGGAGTTTAAGTCGAAAGAGAGGATCAATAGATATGCTACATGAGATGAAGACAACGATACTATGCATACTTGGATTTAGGGTTGTGTTATCCCTTGGATTATAGATGATGTGATCTACTATGACAACATATATGAGAGCTAGAATAATCTGAAGGAGTCATAATAACATGTCAATAATGTGAGTTGTATGTTATGAGTTGCATCTGGAACAACATGAGAAGCCTCTTGCACAATATTATTCATAGATGAAAATCTTGAGCAATAAGCACAATTCTCTGAGGCTAATCTGCACGTGTGAGCTACGAAAGGCAGCTTAGAAAGAGCCAGCGGTTTAACATTCTTAGATAGACTGACTCCTTCCTACCACTCAACAATAGATCCAATGATGACGAGCACCATAATACCCAATCTGAAGGAGGCGTGATAAGAGTCTCCCAAACTATTACTGTTGCTGCTTTTTTTGGTTAAGAACAAGGTGTTCTTCTGAGGAGGTCATGGTAGAGACTGTGATGGAGCTACTAGATCAGTAGTTTCACTATAAAGCAGATTGATACCACTAGATCTACCAAAAAGGGTAGACCCAAATGTTCATGCTAGGTTTACTACCTATTTCTGTTATCTTCATTGAGTGTAATTGGTCAGTAGATTCTAGTCCATTACTCCATATTTACAGAGACATGATACATTACAACATTTGGCAGATGTCTCCCAGTTAGATAGCTTAGTTGGTAGATTATTCCCTCTCTTGTATTAGGATAAGAGATCACTTAACATGGACTCTCCATCCGTCCTCCACATGTGCCCCCCTAGAACGTGATCTCCTCTTTTATATTCATGTATGAGAAATCTTCTCTCGAGGTCCTTATATGAGAGTAGCTCACTCTTTGAGGTTCCCAAGAGAAGTTACTTTTGATGCTTCCATGCGGGATAAGCCTTTCTCAGAATTTCCGTATATGAGAGGTTCATGATCAAGATATTCGAATGGGAGAAGACCAATCTACTTCGACTCTTAGCATCAACTCCAATGACTATTCCAAAGTTTACTATCGTTTCATGTGATTACTTAAGACTTTCTATCCACAAATTTATTGCATGGAGATCAACCCCCAACCCATCGGCCTCTAGTCAACTGTCTTCATTGAGCCCAAGTCTCTTAGTACTGTTATTTCCTTGATTTGGGTCTCCTCCCTGATTTTTCAAGATCATTCTTATCAACAGATTTTTTATGCATTTTCCATTAATTTGTTATATATTCTTATCGACCAACAAGATATCCATGATTTGATACATAATCAATTTTTCATCCCATTTTATAGATAGACGAACTGGTTCGATAATCAATATTTCATTTTTTATCAATTCTGTAAGAGCTAGATCTTTGTGAATCACTATTACGTTTAAACTCATTTCTCCTCTTTCAATCGAGGATATAGCAATTTCTTTTGGATTTACCAATCTGAGTAGGAGACAATATACCTTGATATTATTGGTCATTCTTTGATTTAAAGGATCATTCCATCTTAATTGAAAAAGAAAATATTTTTTCAGGAATAAATCTAATTCCGCTTCTTTCTTGCTCTTGTATTGTTTTTTCCTACCTTTTTTATTTTTAATGCTTGATGATCCTATGCAGTCCTCTTCAATATCTTTTTTCTTTTGCTCTTGTACATCGAATTCAAGATTCACTTGACTTGCCTCCTCCCAGCTTTTGGAAGATGTGTCGAATGAAGATATTGTTATTTGTCTGTTTCTGTGAGAAACTACAACTTTTCTAGTTTTAGCTTGAAGGGAATTGTTAGAGTATGAATATAGGTGGGCAATAAGATCTCTCCAAGATTTACTTAATAATTCCATGATTAGTCTTACATAGTTTAGCGGTGGGAGTTGGATATGTTGATGGGGTTATATAAGAAGCCCCCAGCTTTAATAGTCCTTGAGAATTTTAAATGAATATCCAACACTATAGAATCCCTTCTCCCATAGAGTAGGGCAGTCCTTTAGGATCATTTTGAACTGCATATATCTCCTTGGCAGTGCAGATAATCATTTATGTTTACAATCGATAGAAGTCTGCATAGGCATGTCATGAGATAATAGTCTCAAACTATTCACATTACACAAGGTTTTCTAAGTCTGTTTGATATAGGAAGATCAGTTCTTGAAGTGTGCATTCCAAATGCTATCATTAAAAAAGAGTCTATTTAATAGGAAATGATTTATAAGTAACTTGCCGGACTTGTCGCCAGCATCATGTTAATGTGTTGCAGTCGTAATCTGTCTTTTGGATCCTGTCAAATGCAAAATATTGAACATCAACGAGATGCTTCAAACTTGTATGCAAATTGTGCACATGCCAGAGTTCAGCCATTCAAACATTGTTGTTAATATTCACATTAACATCCGATTCAGAGAAAACACTGAACCACATATTTTAGAATCTCCATGAAAGAGTTTAATTCTATGTTGAAATTTCTACATTTCTGAAATGGCAATATGTTAATATTTAAAATATATGATTAAAGAACTTAAAGATACTAAAATGGATCATCCGAGATCATGAATTCTTGACGCCTTTATTGTGGTTTTTGATGAAGCTTTGATCTGTGGAAAGGTATTTACTGTTTCTTCCTTTTTCCATTTATTCCTATATTTGAGGAAGGATGTGCATGTATATTAGAAGATAATAATGCCAAATTAGTATTTATGAGGACCGCAGTGATGACATGCTCCTGTGGTTTGGAGTCCATGGATGAAAGGAACATGCGGTGGCATGGTGTTGAGGGGTGTGAGGAGGAGGGGTCGTCGGGCTTGGTGAGGAGGTGGCACTCCATGGTGGTGGAGAGGAAAGCAGTGAAGGATGGGAAGGAGAGGTCGGAGGTGAAGGAGCATGTGTGGTCGTCGAGATTGTGGAGGACATGAAAAACGCGGGAGGGAGGAAGCCGTTGGAGTGGCATGTCCTGGGTCTGTAAATTAATCTCCTATAATTTAATTGTTTGTAAAATTTCTTATGAAATTTTATTTCTTTGACATCTTCGACTGTTTGACCAATGAATGCTAAGGTCGGAAGTGTAAATATTGATTTTTTGCCAGGGTCGTGTAAATATGCACAAATATTATGGACAAAGTTTGCAAGGACACAAGTCTAATTTTTTTTGTAAAGGGTAATTGGTGAGGTTTGAACCCTTGATCTTTTGGATGGAAGATCCCTCTCCACCACCATACCAATTTTGTGGGTTCGAAAAATCCCTAAATTTATTGAAGTCCTCTTTGAGTTTTTCCATCACTATTTTCCGTACTGTCAAGTAAGCGAGCCTCAGAGGGAATCATCACAGGTAGACTTCGAGGGAGGCACTACCAAAGTTAGATATTAAAGCATGCCTTATTTTCCTCGTCTCTCTTTTTCTATGAGGATTTCTTAACTTTTTTCTCGAACAAAGTTTTTGATTTATGACCCACCTGAAAAAACTTCATATTGTCACTGTTCCAGAAATCTGATCATGTTTCGAAGTAAAATTCCTGAAGAATGATTAACCAAGAAAAACTTCCAGCCAGTGGTTCTATGTTCAAATCAAATCGTCTCTGTTCATGAATTTAGGATTTACTGGATGATGTTCTGATGCTTCTTTTTGCCTTCCTTTACTTACCCCTATTTCCAGGGATGATGAGTATCAAGTGCCACGAAAAGTTCAAGAGCTGCATCAAGAGAGTGAAGAGAACAGGGAAAGCTGGATTCTCCGACAAGTGCCCGTATGAAGTTGCTATGCCTACCATGATTCAAGGGATGGATATGGCCATCTTGTTCAGCCAGTTGGGTGGCCCGCACACCGAATTATGACAACCCCATCGAGTGTTCTACAGTCATTTGATTCTTTTAATGATTCAGGGAGCCAATTGCAGATAGCTGCAGCTGAGATATTGACAAATTTCATACTAAAGCTAGTTTAAGTGCAGGCATGGTTTGTGGTGAAAAGTTCCTATGTATACTGATGTCGCAAACCTTGACGAGCAATCATTTGAATTTATCATTCATAAATTGTCCTTGTCTGCACAGATTTGTGGTCTTGATCTCCTTTATCTTGTTGTATCTGATCAATTTTGCTGATGAGCTCCTGGCCGCTGGCATTACTTGAGTTCAAGATATCTCCAGCTGTGTATTAAGGATGTTGATCTCAGAGTTCATCATATGGTCGGAAAGGGAAAATTCGAGGAATTTCAATTATACTTCACTGATATCACTTGAAATTTCAGAAATGGTTATGAAAGTTGTTTTTTTTTCTCGAAATTGAGCTTTCCAATATTATTTAATAAGTAAATAAGACAATAATACAAACCTGTTTGTGAAAATAAAAGGTGTCGTAAAAGGTTTTTAGTAGTATCAACATTGTAATCATCGGACAGACTGATATAAAGTAATATGTAATTTATCATGTATGTCTGTAATAACTGCCAGCTATCTCATAAGACCTGTTCCATTTCTAAAATAAACAACCAAACAGAGAATAAAGAATTACCAACTTCATCCCATTTGTCTCTCAAAAATAGACATCACTAACCAAAATCTCACCAGTGGAGGATACATGCATATTGTTTCCTATTGCACCAAGTTCTATCTCTTTTCCTTATCCCGCAACCAAACACGATGACGACTTGTGGAAGAAAAAAGGCTCCTCATAACATTATAGAAAATGGTAAATTACAAAAAAGCCTTAGCTATGCGTCGGTTCTCAATTAAAGGTCTCGTTTCCCAAATGTAAGCATAGGCTTTCAACTTTAGGGTTTAATCTTTGTTAGTATGGAACCCAAGGAGTGGTCTGGTGGTAGAGCAGTGTGCCTCCACTTTAAAGGATCCAGGTTTGAATCCCAGTGGGGATGCTCTGGACCCTTGAAATTACCGGGCCTACTATTAAAAAAAATCTTTGTTAGTATGATATCGACATTGGAATGTCAACACGTGTGAAATCTCGACAAGTTATTTTTTTCTATTCTCAAGAACAAATGTTTCCTCACTTCCAGTATCACATATAACTTTCTATGCTTATGTCCTTCGTTCGCTCGTACCTTCTTACTCGTAGAGTTAGGTTTTTGACTACCGAATGAACATTGTATACAACTTTGAAGATGGGATTTTGATTTCTTCAAGGAATTAAAGTAGTTCCAAAACCAACTGATCTGTTGTAAAATCACACATTTCTATCTAAAAGTGCAGAAGCCACTAAAGTGCTGATATTTTTCCTAAGTAGAGGAGGTCATGATGCATACTGCCAAGAACAAATTGTTGTTGTAAGCTTAAAAAACTTATTTTTATGTTTTAATGGAAGGGTTTACCTTTATTCATCATCTATCAATAATTTAGGATGGAGATATCTGTACTTGATAAAAAAAACTCTGTAGTTGTTACTTTTTGGCGAATGAACTTTTACCATCTCTTATAAATGTGAGAAAAATCTTACGGACTACTTATCTCACCTTAGTCACTCATCCAAACTAATATAACATTGGCATGGAAAGTAGGATTGAGGATTGTTGCCAGTGAAGTAGAAAACAAACGTAGCGCTTCACTATATTCCTGGAATTTCTCTAGTATATCTTCGGACCTCTCTTGAAAGCATGACAATGTACAACAAAGGCCTTTGCTTTCCTTTTTCGCTAAAAGGAAGAAGCTAATGGAAAGAATAATCATAGCTCCCAGTGTGCTTGTAGGCAGGCATTTCTTCACTTTATAGCCCAGAATATATAATACAGGAAGCATCATTCTTAGGGTAGTGGAGAGCATGGATATATTTAGGGATGTTAATCAAATCGAACTATAATGAATAAACCTATTTTTAAGTTCACTTTGATAAATAAGTTCGAATGCTCAAGTTTAGTTTGATAAGAGTTTAATAACATATGTTCTAATTCGAGTTTGTCAGTGAAATGAATGTTCAAGATGGATTTGATAATAGTTCATTAACAATTTGATGTAAGTTAAATTTTCTAAAATGGACAAGTTTAAAATTGAAGTTTGACAATAAACTTTCATAATTCGATGATTATTTGAAAAAATAATAAAATCAAGTTGAAATGGAAGAAAGCCCATCTTAATATTATAATTTCATTAGCCGCAAAACTATATATATAGGGTTAAATGAGTATGCTTCCTGGGAGCATATAAGAGTATGCTCCCACCTTTCTTTCTGATTTTTTTGAAATGAAACTTAGGAGGATTTACTTAGAATAATAAGTGGAATATGCGTTTCAAATTTCGTGTAAAACAGATGTTCCTAACACTTCCATATGAAGGGAGTCAATTTTAATAATTCTAAGACCATTAAAATTTAATAGCTTGATGGAGGGAATAGAAGTCTCAAATTAAGTAGAATTTCGAATGGCATCATGGAGACATATGGTGATCTAAATTCCACTAGCAATCATTTCAAAAAAAAGAGAAAAAAAGATGGGAGCATGTAATTTACATGCTCCCAAGGAGCATACTCCAGGGACGAAGCCAAAAAGTTTTTCTTGAGGGGGCCAAATTATTGAGACTACACACATACATATGCACATACATATATATACATGTATATACATTATATATATACAGTTTATCTATGTTATTATTTATTGTTTTAATTACTAATATTTATTTACAAGGAATTCCTACACGGATACCCCTATAAACTTACAATTTCACATAAAGATTCAAACAAACATTATATGGACAAAAAAGTACTTACAAAATTCTTCAAATCACAAAACTTTTATTAATACGATGTTAAGTAGTACCGTTGAATTTAATATCCTTAAAAAGTAAAATTATATTGCACCTAATGTAGGGCTGCAAAGATATGTGTGTGTATGTGTGTGTACCTATTCCTTATAATATATTTTGTCAGGTCTATATGTATATGTATTAAAATGAATACATATATAAATGCCACTTTATTATCCAAGTACATTTTTGTCTATTTTTATATTTTTTAATATATAGTTGTATATTTATTTTTAATTACATATAACAAAATTTTTAACTTTTTTTTTTATATTTGATACAACTTTTATGACATATATATATATTATATTTGTATCATAATAATCCATTCAATTCATATATAAGCTAATTTATAAAGTATTTGTGATTGTATTCATTTTCAATTCATATTCATTTTATATCTATACTCAATTTTCAAGATACAATAATAAATTATTCAAATTCCTTGATATCTACGTTGACATCCATATTCATGTATTAAAATAAATTTGGAAATGATAATATATATATGCTCGTCCATAACTAATCATTTATACCCTTATTTGGTATCTTTTACATAGTGTAATTACTCTTAACATTCTAGATTTTGACAATTACTTTAATAATCTAACATTTTAATGGGTTTATATATGTTCAAAATGAAAGTTCATAAAAATATACAAAGGTCGAAATGTGTACAACATGTAAATGCTAATACTTAATTGCACATCTTTAATAAAGGGAATGATTCAATACAATGAAATGCGTATATATGGATGTGTTTTTAATCTATCAATATTTCATTTTTTGCTAAATATATAATTATGAGTAATATTCATTACAAAAGGGTTTTTATATAAAAAATAGAGACGAATTTTATATCGATAACTATATCATTAACGAAAGTCAATATAGCAATGCTTATTCGTCATATTTTTCAGAATCTCAACTAATCCTCGATATTAAAATTGTGACGGTTAAGCGTCACTATATGGACCAATGATATTGATATAACAACGGGTATTACAATCTTTCCTAATATCAAATATAAAAAATCTCGTTAAATATTATTCATCATTATATATTAAATAACATACGATATAATGATGAATTAAAAATCTCTACATACTTATTTTTTGTAGTTATTATATAGGGATGCAAACAAATGGATACAAATACACATATAGGTATTACCGAATCCTTATCCGTTTTTGAATATGAATACAGATGCTGATATGGATATTGACGGATATTAATATTATCTTACCATATCCTTCAAAAACGAGTACAAATGTAAACCGGATACTAATCACATACGTAATGTTAGAAATACTCTATAGAATTGACTTAAATATATGTGAATTGGATGGAAAACACATTATATAAATTTAGTAAATGTATTTGTATCATAAAAATTATAAAATATGGTAAAAAAGGTATAGAATTATGCTATATATAGTGAAAAATAAATATATGACTATATTCATATACGAAAACGGATATACGAATATGGATACAGATATTTGCAGAATCAAAACGATGTCCATATCTGTATTCATTTTAAAATGAATATGGATATGGATGTAAAAAACCTTTATGAAATGGATACGACAAAGGATTGGATACGAATATATCCGTAACTATTTGCATCCTTATGTGTATAACTTGTAGTTCTTGTAAAACATAAAAGTGTTAATTGTTAAATTATCGTATTAAGATCATATTATTATTTTTTATTGAAAAACGAGGGTGGAAAAATTATTAACAACTTATAAATGGGAGAAGGGGGGACCATTTTATAAACTTATTAATATTTATATTTAACTATTGTATTCAAATAATGTACTATTACTATTATATAATATATAATAAGTACTTGTTGGGAGACAAGGGGGCCAAGCTCCCTCCCCCCTCCCCTTATCTCTGTCACTGGCATACTCCCCCTCCCCTCGACCCACCTACACACACAAACATAGGATTTCTTTCAAATAGGATGCAATCCTTCCTAAGTTCAGGAAGGCCAGCCCCTTTTTTGTATAAAACATGATGATTTTAGTAGAATACATATACATTTTGTATTATAATGCGTAGTTTTAATATTTGTATTACAATGTACAATTTTGTATGCCGCTTTGTATTTATAACATGCACCTATAATACAAATTGTATACGTATTTTACTAAAGTGCTTGTGTTTTATACAAAAGGGGAGGCCTTCCTGAACTCAGAAAGGACCGAGTCCTATTTGAAGGGCTCTATGTGTGTGTGCGTGTGTGTAAAATGTGTATGCCCCATAGGGGGAGCTAACTTAGCTTCCTCCACCCTATTTTCCTCAAGTTTTATTTGAAAAGTGAAAAAAATAAAAAAATTGGGAAAGTGAGGCGGGAAGAGTTAAGTTAGATCCCTTAGGGGGCAACCCTATTTAACCCTATATATGTAGCTAAAATGGGGCTGCCCCCTAGGAGGAGCTAACTTGACTCCCTCCATTTTTTTTCATTTTTTATTTTTTTGAAAAATACTTTCATGGATTTTCATAACTATACCTATATTATGTCATTCAAGTTTCGTGCGAAATAGAGACTCCTAAGCCCCCCATCCAGATGGTGTCGATTTCAAATTCTATGACCGTTAAAAAAATGACTGGCTGGATAGATGACGTATGAGTCTCTGTTTCGCACAAAACTTAAATGAAATAATATAGAGATATACTGATGAAATTTATGAATTCATAAAAATAGAAAAATGTGGCGGGAGGAGTCAAGTTAGCTCCCTCGAGGGGACAATCTCATTTTACCCTATATATAGGGTTGATCCTTTGAGAGCCAAAAACTGTGATAACATGAGGGCAATAATTCTAGACCACTAGATGTTACCATCTCTCTCCTCATTGATTGCAGGAGGAGAGAGAAGAGCATAATCTAGTGGTCCAGATTCACTGCTCTCATGCTTTCACAGTTTTTATCTTTCATAGGATCAACCCTTTCTCTTTCTCTCTCTATATGTCCGCACTGCTGCTGATTCGTCGGACTTATCCATCGACGGGATTCGTGGAATTTCCCTTTGCCAAAACATTGCATGGTACACACATTTCTGTGTGGTCCCTTGAGTGTGAGGGTGCTCCAGCACCCGAGCGTCTGAGTCCTTGACATGAGAAAGGAGTTCAAAGCAGGAAGAGGATGGGCTAACTGAAAGATTTATCAAACAAATATACTCCATGATCACATATCGTTTATTAAACATATCAAATTAAAATTCGAAGTTCATGTTCGATATGTTCGATTTGTTTATAAATGAATGACTATATTTCAAACTACTATCTAATGAACTCTCAACCAACAACAACGTGTTCAGTTCGATTAGCAATCTAAGATGTATTATATGGAGAGAGGAAATTGGAAAATACAAGAGCAATAATGTCCAAAGAAAGAGGAAAAGGTTGATGCACAACAAATCATGATCTTAATTACTTGGAAGGGAGTGTTGTAACATGGCCAAGCAAAATCATCACCTTTTATTACTTCAAAAAATGGAGAATATTCGGAGCTTACATAGTACATGCAAATCTCGTTTAGAACTGTGCAGGATAAGGATGGGCATTTAATTAGGAGGCTCCCAAAGCTTTCCATTAGTCAACCAATAATGCAAGTTGGACCATAGAATCATATGGGGCACTTAGGATGGATAAGTTTGAAAGAGTCTAATTAACTCCTTATTTGGTTCCCCAAATCAAAGCAACAGCAAAAAGTTGGAGCATATCTTCCAAGTAAGTGCACTGGTTGTTGTGTCTCCACCAAAGTTTTTAATTTGATACTTAATCAAGCTCATTTTAATACAAACAACCAATCAAATTGCATTCCAATCAAGCTGGTTTTGGTTTGATCTTTTCATACAAGAGTATCTTTTTTTCCCTCTGGTAGCACAAGTTAGTCTCACTAGATAAATCATCTAGGTTCATCCTTCATCACCATGTTGACTGATGTTTTCGATACGAAAACGACCTTAAAACCATTGAGCACATCCTAAACGAGCGTGCTTCCACAATAGACACTAGAGCTAATAAAATATGACCCTTACGACCTTAACCGATGTTTTCTGTTGCGCAATTTATATCTAGTTATTTGTAGTTCTTTTTGTTAAAATACTAGAATTTTTAGGTGGTTGTCAATGAGGTTATCTGAGATCAAATACAAAAAGTTATCAACGTCAATTTTCCTTAAGAAAGGTTCAGGTCGACCGAGGCTCTGAACATTAAAAATGCCATCAAAATTGGCTGCCTCTAATTGCGGAAAAAAAGTATCCGATAGGTAGAGCCACCCATACCAAAGAGATAGAATTAAGATGCTACCTATGGCATGCAACAACTATTGATATTGAGAATGAATGATGGGACATATATCATACAACGACGACGTTACTAAATAAGTGAAGGATGTTGTAATACCTTCCACATATAATTCTTACAAAGTATGAGAGTAAGTTATAACTTATAAGTGACAGGGAATACTACTTAATAACGTAGATTTATACATCACGAGTGTTGTCAGTGGATTTATTTGAGCTCGAAATGAAAATTATCAGCGTCAATTTTTCTTAATAACGACTGGGGCCAAACTTCATGATATCACAACACATTTATTTTCATATACCATGAAGATGTAGTGTTTTAGGAAAAAGATTTTTATCCCAAATAATATAAACTTTATCAATTACCTCCTCGACCTTTGAAATAACGTATTTCCCCATTGATCCTGTAAACTTGCTAACCCTTGTCCCACGTACCATGTGGTTAACCCCATCCATTTGCACGTTAAATTTAATTGTCCGTTAAAAAGAGGTACATATTATCAAATTTATTTAGAAAATTTACAAAAGATGTTATCCCTCTTCCTCCTGAACCCTCTTCCTTACATTCCCTTCCCATCCACCTCCCCCGCGGCGTCCTCGACCTCCCCCGCACTTCCCTCGAGCTCATAGCCCTTCCCTGCATTGTTGTTGACCTCCCCCATGTCTCCCTCAACCTCCCATCCCTCCCTTGTGCCTCTGCTGATCTCCCCCACGTCGCCCTCGACCTGCTAGCCCTCCCTTGCGCCGCTGCAGATCTACTCCCCCTTCCGGACCTCCGCCCACCCTCGACCTCCCCAATCTCCTCCCCTTCCCAACCTGCACCGCCTCCTCAGGTCGCCGCCTACCTCCCCAACCTCCACCCCTCCTCAACCTGCACCACCTCCTCCGGGTCATCACCCACCTCCCCAGCATCCACCCCTGCCTGACCTGCACCCCCTCTTGAACCTCCGCCCACTGTAGCCTCCCCAACCTCCTCCCCTCCCCGACATGCACCCCTCCCCGACCTCCTCAACCTCTGCCCACTCCATCTCCTCCTCCCCTTGCTCCTCCGCCAATGCATACGCCACCTCCTCTCACCTTGCCCCACCCCCAGCCATCTCCTCCAGGTCGCTGCCCACCTCTCCAACCTCTGCCCTCCCGATCTACACCCCTCATGGACCTCTGCCTACCCCGACCTCCCCAACCTCCACCCACCCCCGATCTCCCTAACCTCCGCCCCTCCCCAAACTCCACCTTCTCCTCCATGTCGTTCGTCCTCCACCTCCCACACCACATCCTCTTCTTAGATGGTCACGTTGTTGTCGAATTTTTAGGCGGCTCCACCTCCTTCATCTCTAACATCTGTCATCGTGTGGTTGGAGAAGAAGGGGAGAGGATGAATATCCACCACTGGATTTCCATTGGTTAGATTAACTCAAGACTAACCCAAGTAATTGACTCAAATAAAGTTAAAATTGACAACATCAGGATCTGTGAAGTAAGACGAAACAAGTTTACGAGGTCAAGAGAAAAAATATGTTGTTTCAAAAATCAAGGAAGTAATTGGTAAAATTTATAGGGTTTGTAAGGTAAAAATCCCTTTAGAAAATCACCCTTATTAACAACAACAAGAACCGTACTACATGGTTCACATGAGGAATTAATTAAAAAGAAAGAAGGACATTGGAATTTCGAGTCTTATTCTTTTATTCGATTGATTTAAGAATTGAAAAAATAATAAAGAACAGTACAATCAAGATTTAACTACTTTATCATGGAATTTAAACCCAGAGATGGACCTAATGCTGAAGGCTAATGTAATGACGATTATAATCACCCATAACATGACGTCATCATGTCACGCATCTCCAATACATCAAACCGTCCTTGAGAAGTCAGAACCACCCCCAGGTCCCACCACTAATATATCGACACGTCAACGCCCACAACGTCTTCTTACGCTATACCTGCAAGTCACCATACCCTCTCCCTCTCTCTCTCTCTCTCAACATCCCCCCTAAAAAAAAGGCCTTGTAGTTCGCCTGTCCCTCTTTTCCTCGATCCGTCGACGCCCCTTGAATGGAGAGATCAACGCAAATGTTGAGTTGGATCCATCTCTGATACCTCTGTCAATTCCTGTGGTATCGGTTCGTTGTTTCCTTCTAAAAAAATTTCCAGCTTTTTCCCGTTGTTTCTTGGGTTCTTTTGGTCAAGACTAGGGTTTCCTTCTTGGATGCATCTGTGGATGGTCGGATTTTGATGGGAGTTTCTACGTCTTTGGTCGATTCCGAGAATTGGGTTCCTCGTGGTTTGGCTTGTGATGCTTGCACGCGAAGGGAATTGACCGATCTATGTTGATTGAAGCAGCCAGAATACGAAGTATCCAGTACTTGTAAGATCCAATATATTGATCTGGTTGTTTGTTGGATTGCTTGTGCTTTTCTGGAGTTCGTTTCTTTTTGTGGGAATCTGTTACCCAATTTGCTCTGAAAATAAGAAATAGTAGTCCCCTTGTGACACAAAATAGTTGGGATTGAAGTTGCGAATGCAACTTTTTTAAGAATATAATGATTGGTAGGGGGATATGGCAACAAGTTTTGATCTAGTATTTTCTGTAATGAGTCTTCTTTCGTAAAATGGTGTAAGAATCGAGTGTATTATGATGGAGATTAAGAGAGAAGAATTGTAGTGTGTTAGAGGGAGACAATATGGCAGCAGGAGCCGAGTTTTCGCATCATTTTACTATTTATGAAGGTGGGTATGTCAACAACATGGACAAGGAATCTCATTTAGATGGAAAGTGCATTGAAGGTCCCGAGGTCACGAAGGTGAATATAGCAAAACCTCCACGACAGCTCCCAGTTATGCGGCATTGCCTTAGTAGCGCCAGGCTGTTGGCGTCGTCTGAATTGGTCAGTTTCATTCAAAAATGTTTTTGAATGGTATATAATGAGAAATTTATGATAGATCAGAGCATGTCTTGTTAAGTGATTCTTTTGATAACTTTGTTTTAGGAGCTCGAAATGGCAGGTGTCAGTTTGAAGTCCCCTGCAGAAGGAAAGTCAGGGTTTTTGCCTGTCTTCCGATCTGGAAGCTGGTCTGAAATTGGTCCTAAGCAATACATGGAAGATGAGCATTTGCGCATCGATGATCTACTAGATCACCTTGGAGCGGATGCAGACTTCCCCTCTCCAGGGGCTTTCTATGGCGTGAGTGAACTCTGCAACTCTTGTACTTTTTGTTCCAACTGAGCGGTGTTGTGTCATTTTGCTGTTAAACATGCTTACCTCGCCTGCTGATAGTAGAAATGTTCAAGGACTGTAGATATTAATATCATCCATAGGCTGCTGATTTCTAGTTGTAATTTCTGAGTTATGATTATCTCCTACAAGCCATTTTCTACTATTAGATATTATGAATCATTTCTATTGCTTTACCCCTTGCCGGATTACTGCCGATTATTTCAGGTGTTTGATGGCCATGGAGGCACAGATGCGGCTTCTTTTATTAGAAAGAACATTCTAAAGTTCATAATTGAAGATAGTTATTTTCCTTCCTGTGTTGAGAAAGCGCTTAAGAGTGCTTTTGTGAGAGCTGATCACGCCTTGGCTGATGCATGCTCTCTTGACAGATCATCTGGCACCACTGCTCTTACCGCTCTTATCTTTGGAAGGTCAGATTTGATTCGGAGAAAGATTTTTGTAGCTTATTTATTTGACAATTTCACAGTTCTTCAACTTTGTTAAGGTGCTTTAAACTTAAAGATTTCTTGCCAATTATGAGGGTCTCTATGTATTATCCATATCAGACTTCATCTTTCCTTGAAGTCAATTCCGAATGTAAGTTCGACGGGACAGAGTCCGTATAGATGTGAGCATGCCATGCCAATATCATCACCCTTTAAAGCACCATTATTGTGTAATGAACATTTTAGTGAAGTTGAAGTCCTTGTTAATTTTACGGGAGCTGGGGTTCTGATGTCAGCATGTCAGAATGCTTTGAACTTGAAGATATTTGCACATTGTTGCGGGTTGTTTTAACTTTATCTTGCTATAGATCGATGCTGTTTCTTATATCCTTGGGAGTTATGACAAAACTATAGGATCAAAAAATATTTCTGTATTCTGAAAGGAGATTTTAAATCTACTCAGAATTGGAGTCCATTTCCTTTGAAACCACAAATTACCATGAAAATAGTATCTTCACTAAATTTTAGCATCTTCATCAAAATTTTAGAGTACAACTGCACATATGATAAGCACAGGATTTTCTTTCCAAAGGGAGGTTTGAAGACCTTTCAATGTCGTTTGCTGGGTTTATTTGTGTACTTCATTGACAACGTTTGAACAGCATACAGCTTGTCATACCCATGTTATAAGGCTAGCATGAGCGATGGATATAGTTATGACATGTGTTCTTGCATCAGTATCGGCCATCTGAAAATTATTGTTATTTCCTAAAAGCTTCTTTGTCTATGAAGGAAAATGCTTATCGCGAATGCCGGTGATTGTCGAGCTGTGTTGGGAAAGCGAGGAAAAGCTGTTGAACTGTCAAGAGACCACAAACCCAACTGTACCACCGAGAGACTCAGAATAGAGAAGCTGGGTGGTGTTATATACGACGGATACCTCAATGGCCAGCTATCGGTGGCTAGAGCTCTGGGCGACTGGCACATGAAAGGTGCAAAGGGATCTATCTGCCCGTTGAGTGCAGAGCCAGAGTTGCAGGAGGCAACCCTCACCGAGGAAGATGAGTTCTTGATAATAGGCTGCGACGGCCTTTGGGATGTGATGAGCAGTCAATGTGCGGTGACAATGGCCAGGAAGGAACTCATCCTACACAATGATCCTGACAGATGCTCGAAGGAGTTGGTTCGAGAAGCACTAAGGCGACACTCCTGCGATAATCTCACAGTGGTTGTAGTCTGCTTCTCCGTGAACCCTCCCCCACGCATCGAGATCCCAAGATCACGGGTGCGGCGAAGCATATCCCTTGAAGGGCTAAACTTTCTCCAAGGGGTACTGGACAGTAGCTGACATCATGGAGTGTGAAGGCGAGAAGACTGGCCTTATTTTTTTGATCTCAAGGTGTGCGGCCTCTTTAAGGGTCTTCGGCCACCAGTCATTGATTAGCTGGTGACCGCCCAGCCCTTTACAGAATAAACATGTAGGACTAGCGGTTATTGTTTGCTTTTTCTGTCTTTTTACTTCATTTAAATTTTAATTTCAACCTTGAGGTGTAGGCTAATCTTGTACAATTTGAGAGGTTTAAGTAATTCAATTGGAAAGCATCTGTTGAATTTATCGTGTGCCATGGCATTATAATGTTCAACTGTTGCAGGTATCAGCCCCCTTTTTTTCATGTATCAGAGAACGGAAGCGCACCACCTACAACCAACGAGCGTATTTCGCAAAAATATTTTCATATTACAAGAAATTATCTTTGGATTTGTACTATGAAAACCAGTAAACTCTAATTAAAATTTCAACTTCAGCCTATCAGCCTATGGAAATAAGTTCATGAATGAATATTTGGCTTTGAGTTTCCTTTTTTAAACCTTGAAAATGCATGTAAAATGCATTTTCACATCAAACAATAAAAGAGATCGAATACTTATATGAGAATATGCATGACATTATCTTATCGAGCGGCATGGAAGCCATATCGTGATATATCATCGTTATATCGGTGATATATTGGTATCAACAGGTGATCGATATATTGTCGATAAGGACGATATTTGGCCTTGGCATGCCATTTTCTTCATGAAATCAGTTCGATATCGACGATATGGCGTCGATATATCATTGATATATCCACGATATATCGTATCAACACAGTATTGATATCGATACCGATATTGATATGGCCTTACATGTTGAGCGGTTGAGGCCCAAGTTAACCAACTAAGCTAGGCTTACCTTAAGATTGGATAGACCCGGGTGTCAAGCTCTAACCTTGGCTTGAACTCTACTCGTCACACATCGAGCTGAGCTCAACAGCTAGTTAGTGAGCCAAACTCATCCGAGCCAATCAAGCTTGAACTTTCGTGACACCTGTAATTAGTGGTCAGTCACCTAGGCAGGGCAACCACAAGGGTAGAACCAATTAACCAACAATGCGTTCCGATGATGACTTTCCCTTCCAAAAAAAAGATTACCCATCAAGTTTCTGTTACCCGACACTCTGTCCTTCAAATCCATTACCCCCACTTGCAAGCTACACCAACTCTCCTTTCAATTTAGTCCCATTGCTACCATCTTTCTTTCTCTCGCTTAATCTAGTGGGGTTAACTCCCCATTTTCTCTTCTATTTAAAGAAAAAAATTATAATATCGCATCTTATAATCTAAAAATTACAAAATAATCAACAACCAATTATTCTTCCAAACTCCAATGAAAGCCACATCAAACCAACCTTTCTTAACTACTCCATCAAACCAGCCTTTCTTAACAACTACTCCATCATACGATAAAACAAACAGCTTACCAACCATCTTATTCCTCCAAAAAAGAGATCCTTCTGCCAATTTACCCGTGCATCCAAACACAAATCCTAAGTTCATATTGCTCGTCGACATTGTGGAAATAATCCGCCATGCCTGGGAACTGAAATCGACACGTTTCAGTCTCCTGGAAGCTCATCGGTCTGACTAATTATGCCAGAGCAACTGAATTCTACATCCATATATCAAAACTAAAACCCCACACATTTTCATCAAATGGATTATAGAGATTGCCCAACGGAAAAGATGATGAATGCATAGATAGATATCCCAAAATAAATCCAACTTTACCTTGGTCAATACTTATAAACAGATTTACAGACTTCTTATGCACTGAAAGATTCCCCACTATTTCGGGGGAAAGAAAGGAATTTTAAGGATGAAAACGTCGGTACAAAATAATACAATATATAACAATCAAATACCAAAAAGAGAAGTGGAAAAATCCACAAGAGTTCAACCCCTCCTGGGCTTAGGAAATATTCCGGAGAAATTTGGTAGCCTGTCTATCATCTTCAGGGCATGCTCCGCGATTTGCTTTGTCTTGTTGTCTCCGTGTCGGAAGGCATCGACCAGTGCTGTCCCTATCCTTGGATCACCATTTATTTCAACAGCAATATTCTCAACTCTTAGCATCCTCTCGACGGCATAAACTGACAGTGCTCGAAGTCGCTCTGTCCGATTGTCAGTCAACAATTGGAGTATCGGTGGAAGCCCACCAACTTCGACCAAAACAAGCACTCCTTGCATGTTATCTACATCATCATCAAGGAGCGTGCATAACGCAGCCATGGAACCCTCCACCACCTTCTCGTTGGTATGGTCCAGGCACGAAACCAATCTCTCTACCGCTCTTGCGTGCAAGAGACAAAAACTCTCCCTCGCCGAGCAGAAACCACGGTGAACTCGACAGATACCTGTCAGCGTTGGCTTCCTATTGAGACAAGGAAAAATTACACAGCAAGGTTCTGGTTCTTGTGGCACTCTCTTGAGAAGCTTGGATTTTTGCGAGAGATTCTCTAGTGCAATTGCCGACACCATCTGCACATTGTCGAGTCCGTTTGTCTGAAGCAAGTCCGTGAACAAGGCTGTGAGATTGTTCTCGATTGAAAATAAGACAGCAGGCTCCTCATCCAAATCATAAGTGACTTTTGCAACAACCTTGACGAGGCCTTCAAGAAACGGGTTGACATACCGTCCAACCCTACTCTTCCCCTGACGGACCCTCTGCACCTTCAAGACGACCGCATGGAAAACCCCTTCCTTTAAGAGATACCGGGTTAGGGCCAGATCCATTTCAGGAAGATCTGCCAGGAGTTCAATTGCAGCCACTTGTTCCTCAGAGATGCCATTGTCTTCTTCTATAACTTTTATCAAGCTGCCGACCTGACTGGGAGTACCACACAGGGCATCAGCCAGCTCTCGGCCCATGTGTGGTGATATATTCCGCAGAAGTTTTATGGACGCCATGCGCAGTTCTCTCTGTGGGGCTTCTATGAATTGAATCAAACTGATGGTAGCACCAGAGCTCTTGATGGCTGAAACTATGTTTTGAACAGATTGAGGAGAATTGGTAAGCCCCACCAGCACCTGAAGAAGCTTGCAAGCAATGGTTGGGCCGGTATTGCTAATGAGATGCAGTAAGTTGCAGATAATATCTTCTGACACGAGAGTCTGGTTCTTGTGACCGACGGGAATGATTTCGAAATTGGCACCGCAAGCTACAATATTGGCGAGAATCGCTGCAGAGATCTCCTTGAGTCTCATCGGAAGCTGGTTGTTACCGACACTAAACAGGTCTTTGACTAGTGGAGGAAGGATGCCTTGGTCAATTACAAGTCGTGCACTCAACTCATTAGAAGAAATCTGGTGAAGTGCCTTCAGTGAAGCCTCTCTTGCTTGGACGCTTCCATTTCTCATGATATCCACCAAAGATTTGCCTGCAGTTTTGGCCACCAACACCTTTACGTCATTGCTCACCACGAGATTCCCCAGAAATGCTGCCATTGTTAGCTGTGTTTCAGGTGATCCTGCATAAATTTAGCACACCTATCAAAGGCAATAGACGAATGTTGATGGATGTTAACTAAATAATAAGATCATTTAATCCAAAGTTAATATGTAACAAGATTTTCTTGCGATAAGTGTGGAAGGATGACAAGGGACTGGGGCAGGTGTAAAATTAGGTTAAATTTAGCAAAGAACGTGCGCGCTCTGAGAGTTTTGAAGTCATTCAGAGAGCTTCATACTGCATTATACAAAGGAAAGGCTAAATCATGTTTGAAGATTCTTCCCAGCACGTTTTAGGATTTCTCTATATTCGGGTTTATTAACACTACCAATTTCAGATAAAAAGGACTAGTTTGGCGCTTCTACCTATTAAATCAACAGATAACTTATTTTTATCTGCATTTTTTGTTATCAAAACAACAGATAACTTATTTTTATCTGCATTCTTGTTTATCAAAACCAAATCAAGATCAAAACATTCATTAGCTTTTGTATCATGCTGATATTAATATTTTGAAATGCTAACCTTATGTTTTCGTTTTATGTACACGCTTAATAGGAATGATAAAGAACCCACTAAGTCACCAAGCTTGCAATAGTCTGCTAGGTTAAATTGTCGGTTTGACTATTCTATTCAGCTGACTAACTAATGCCTACTCGGCCATTATCCGGCAAATCCTACTATTTATTTGACAGACCCAATGTAGGAGAAGTTTGTCTTCCGTATTCAGTCAGAAGGATCATCGAATAAAGAATAAAACAATAATCTGATAACTAATTGAAAATATTCAGTTATGTATTGTTGAGATATTTCTACATTCCATGTATCTTTCCCGTTATTTTATTTCTTTTTGTCTATCCTATGTAATTTACCCATAGGCCTCTCCTTATATAAGAGAGCCTAGGTTATGAGAAATAAACATATCTTTCAACAAGGTATCAGAGCGGTGGTCCTAAACCGAAGCTCTCGTACCCAAAACCCTAACCCCACCTCTTGCCCCCCCCCACCTCTGTGCGTCGTCGATCCCCTCTCCGCGTGCCGTTGCTCACGCGCGCCGGACGCCGCCCACGCACGCAGATCACGTGCGTTGCCTCCGCCTGCCGCCCCCGCGCCGACCTGCGCACCTCTATGCGCATCGCCTAGCGTCGCCTAGGGTCCACGCGCACCACACTCGCGCGTTTCTGCGCTGTCTAGCGCCGCCAGCACGGTCCAGCGCCGCCTGTGTTGCGTCGTTCTTCGTGCGTGGCTCCTCCGCGTGTTGCACTTCTACACCCCGTCGTCATTTGTTTCATTCCATAGATGGATTGGGGGCATAAGTCTACATATGCACCCAAGTCCACGTATGTTTGTGTAGACATGCATTCTTCGATCTACGATATCCTAGTCTTCTACATCCGGCAAGATGTCTGAGAACAAGGTTGAAGTACCCGCTACATGCGCATTCAGAGGTCTAGCACCTATCGTCAAAATGAACGGGACAAATTATGAGCTCTGGGCTATGCATTTCATGAGCCTTATGAAGTCAAATGGTAAGAAACACATTCTTACCGAGGCGGAATCGGTCGAGAAGACTAGGGTAAACGCCTTATGGGAGGCGAACAACGGATATGTCAAAGTTTGAATTTCAGGAACATTGATGATTAAGATCGCCAATGATGTGTTACATCAGCCTACTGCTAAGGCGATGTGGGATATCCTCGCGGCAACATATTCTTAAGCAAGGAACGAGACGAAGATCCTCCAACTTCAGCATGACATATTCACTATGAAGCAAAACGGACGTCCTCTGCATTCACTGTATACATCCTTGTGTGGGATGTTGGAGAAGCTTCACAGTTTCATGCCTCTAACGGCAACTCCAGAGCAACAAAAGACATATAAGAATGCTACCATGGTAGGGGTATTCCTTGCAACCCTTGATCCTGAATATGAAGCTGCTCGCTCTCAGATTCTAGCAGATGCCACTATTCCTCCCTTGGAGGAAGCTTTTCGCAGACTCAGCAGGATTACTATTCCTTCTAAAGCCTCTAGTCAGACTTCCTCGACCATGGCAGCCTCTCGAGGAAGAGGAGGCTATTCTACCTTCCGTGGGCGTGGACCTCATAGTAGAGGAGGTCGCACTCATCAACCTTGTACTTTCTGTCACCGCATAGGTCACACCAAGGAGACAAGCTATTCTAAGCATGGGTTTCCGGCATCAGACCGTGTTGCAGAGCAGATTGAGTCTCCTACTGCTTCTACTCTAGATCAGAGATTTGATCACTTTATTGTCAGACTGAGGGATATTATAACTAGGGATGAAAACAATCAGATACGGTGCGGTGTGGAGAGCGATGTGGAGAGCGAATGGTGCGGTGTGGAGAGCGAAAGGCACTGGGGAGGGAGCAACGACGACGAAAGGGAAAGAGATCCTCAACGCGGGCTACGGAGGCAGCGATGACGGCCTTGGCGGGTGGAGCCCGGTTTCTCACAAGAAACCTGGTCGCCGTTGCTTCCGCTGCGGCGAAGGAGGGCACGAAGCTTCGGCTTGTCGCCTCCTACCAAGGTGTTTTTCTTGCGGCTGCGTTGGTCATCGCATGGCTGCATGCAAAGCTAAGGCGGCGCGGCCGGCCTTGTTGAAGTCGTCTGCTGTTGGCTCCTGTTCGAGACATCACTCCTCAACGGTGGCCACCGGGGGGCCTTCCTTTGCGGAAGTAGTGAAAAAAGGCATGGGGGGAGTCAAAACCGCACTCCTTGATGGAGACTTCTTACGTGCTCGCGGTTCCCCTAATGAAGCTTCTATGGTTTCCGACAGGAAAACTAACACCATCTCATCGGAGGTGCATGTGGCTATAGGTCAATCCATCGGTGGTGCTATACACTTGGAGAGGATCCTCTCACATATTCACGGTTTTTTGGATCCTTTATTTATGGGCGACGTCGTGATACTCGACGACAGACATTGCTGCGCTAGGGGTTTATCGGAACCTCAGTTGGATCGTTTGCTCCGCAACGGAGATGTAGAAAATGTTATTTGGAGAAGACCTCGTTTTGCGGATGGAGGATGCTCGCAGCTTGAGGTCTGCATGGCTACGGTTAGAGGAGTTCCCCTTCTTTCTCGAACGCTCTCTTGTCTTCATGGAACGCTTGGCCGCTGGGATTTTGTTCAGCAGATTCTCGATGATGGTCTTCGACCGGGTTTTCTGGTGGAGGAGACGAAGATACTTTTCGAATGTTCAAAGTCCTTTCTGGACAAGCTTGGCGGCAGAAGCAAGTTCACGAATTTGCAGGTTGGACGATTCTCCTTCTTGATCGAGCTCTCCATTGATGATCCGCCACCTCCGCCGGATCTCGGGTGGCCACGGTTAGTTTCCTTGCCGGAGCATGACGAAAGGCCAACATGCGCGATGTTTCCCACGCTGGCGGTTAATCTTTCGAGGCACCCCCTCGCTGGAAGAGCCTCGGGAGGTGAAGCATCGCGGCGCTTGGTGGTGACTTCCCGTCAGCCGAATCTCCTATCAGGAACGTTCTTTTTGCATGGTGACGTGGTTAACAACCTGATCTTCTCTTCCTCCGAGGGGCGATTCGCGGGCTCCACTCCGAGCTTCCCGGGTCGGATTGCTTATACGAACTCTAGGCCGGATATTTTGGGCAACTCCTCAATCGATTCGGATCCTTTTAGAAGCTTTTCGGACACGGTCTCCTCTGATGTCTTTCGTTCTTTTACGAACTCGGATGATCTCTTGTACTTGGCTACCCAAGCTCGCCCGATAACGACGCAGGAAATTACTCCCCATCCAAAACCCATTCCCCACGGAGAGTCTCGGGAGGCGGCTTCCTCCAGACTGATGTTACCTTCTTCCAGCTCCTCACCGGTTTTGGAAAACAAAGACGAGAAAGCGGCTTGGTTCAACTGCTCCCCGCCAATTGAAGTGGCGGCAGGCACGAGCGATAGAAGGAGCGGCAAAAGATATAGAAGAAGATCAAGGGCGAGATCAAGTTTTTTGGAGAGCGCTTTCAAGAGCAATGTGGCGGCGGCGGCAGGCGTCGCCTCACTGCAAGGGGTCTTCGAAACTTCCAAATGAAAATTCTCTCATGGAACATTCGTGGATTGGAAGATAAGGATAAGCGAAGAATTATGGGTTCTAGACTCTCAGAATGGGACTGCGATATAGTACTACTTCAAGAGACGAAGATGTCCTCCTTCTCCGATGCTCTTTGGCGATCATGCGGCGCTGGGGGCCTGGAACATTTCAAGTTTCTGGAGGCATCAGGGACGTCAGGGGGTTTGTTGGTGGCTTGGGGCTCGACTTCTTGGTCTTTTATCTCGGAAACTCGGGGTCAGCACGTCCTAACGGTGGTACTGGCTAATTCCCTCTCCTCTAATCTTTTGGCGATCTCTTGCGTCTATGGCCCCTGTGATGGTGCGTCGAGGGGGGAGCTGTGGCAGGATTTGCTTGATGCTGGGGGATCATTGATGGGATCCCTTGGCTGGTGGGAGGCGATTTTAACGTCACTTTGCTTTCCTCCGATAGGCCTGGGGGGAGAGGTGGGCAGGATAGCGGCTCCTATCTCTTTATGTACACAATTAACTCACTGGGACTTGAATGCATGGACGCCCCCGACGTAAAATACACATGGAGGAACTCCAGGTCGCGCTCAAGGCTTGACCGTTTTTTGCCTCAAATGAACTGTTGGAAACTTATCCTTTGGCGTCGGTGATGGTCAAACCAAGATCCTGCTCTGACCACAACCCTATCATGTGGTGCTCTGGGTCAGACACGACCCAATGTGGTTTCTTTCGATACGAGAAGTATTGGCTTTTGGAGGACGGCTTCAAGGAGCTGGTGACTTCGCACTGGTCTTCGACGGCGACTTCGGGTTCTGCTGTTATAGATTCTCTCAAAAATTAACCTCTCTACGGAGCAGTCTAGCTAAATTCAAATGAGAATCTAGAGCTGCTAGGTACGCAGCGAGAAAGAATGCTAAGGAGGACATTCGTAGGTTGGACGCCTTGGAGGACGAGAGAAACCTCTCCTCTTTAGAACAGGAGGAGATAGTAGATTATGTACTCCAGTGCTACACATCATATATGTGGAGACAGACATCAACTTGCATAGTATAGACAGGTTACGCCAGGGAGAACAATTGCGATAGCTGATGGGACTCATTCTCCAATCACGGGACAGGGGGAGATCACTTTGATGTCTTCGATGTGTCTATAAAATGTGCTACATGCTCCAGATTTCTCTATGAATTTACTTTCTAGAAGTCAGATTACCAAGGATTTGCACTGATGAGCTATTTTTGACCCATCGTCTCTTGTTTTTCATGACATTCTTACGGGCAAAGTGATTGGGTGTAGCCGTGAGTAGGGTGGTCTCTATCGCCTGGTTCGGACTCCATATGCAGGCCTCTTTTCTCATTCGTCCAGATCAGTGTCTCCGTTCACTTTGGCACCTCCGGTTTGGTCAGCTCCCTTTTCAGAAGATGAATCATATGCCACTGCAGATTTCACCTAGCTCTTCCTTTCAGTGCGAAGCTTGTCAGTTGGGAAAGCATCATAGGTCTGCCTTTCCCAGTCGTCAAAGTTGGAGCGGTAGCTCCCTTTTTGAGTTATTTCATATTGACATATGGGGTCTGAGTTGTGTGCTTGATCACTAGGGACAGATTTTATCTTGTAGCTGTAGACGATTTTTCACGGTTGTCATGGGTGTTTCTTTTGAAAAATAAATCTGAAGCAGGGGATGTGATTAAAACCTTTATTACTGAAGTGCAAATGTTTTCTCTACATTTGTGAAGTTTGTGCGAACTGATAATGCATTAGAATTTTGTACTCGTGACCTATCTCATTTCTTTTCATCCAGAGGGATTATTCATAAAGCATCATGTTCCTAAACCTCTCAGCAAAATGTTATTGCTGAAAGGAAGCATCGTCATCTTCTTGATGTCACTCGGACTCTTATTCAGAGTCGCGCACCATGTTCGTTTTGGGGTGATGTGGTTCTCACTGCATGCTACTTGGTGAATCGTATGCCGTCATCTGCCTTGAGTGAGAAAATTCCTTTCTCCATAGCTTTTCCTGAGAAGAAGTTATTCTCACTCACTCCATATGTGTTCAGATCTGTTGCTTTTATTCACTAGTTGACTCCTGGTCTTGACAAGCTCGCTCCTAGAGCTGTCAAATGTGTGTTTGTCAGATACTCCAGGACTCAGAAGGGATATCGGTGTTATGAATACTATATCAGTGTTGATATCACTTTTTTGAGTTTGTTAAGTACTTCTCTCCTACAGATGATAGACTGGCTTCATCGAACTTGGATGATGAAGTCTATATACCACCTCCTCCCGTGCTTGCCATCCCACCACTCCACGTCCACCACCACCACCATCTTCGCCACCTCCTCCATCCCTCCTACTATTGAGTCACATTCACCACTGGTTCCCTCTCTACCTAAGTTCTATACTCGTCGGACTGCTTCTACTCATGGTCATCGCCCATCATCCACGAAGCCCCAGGTTTGTTTTGATAGTAGAGCTTCTAACGATGGGTCTGGAGATGTATCTGTGCAGGGATCGTTGTAGGAAATTAGCATACATATGGAGGATGTTCCTTCATATCTGGATATTCCTATTGCAGTCCGAAAGCATAAGAGATCTTCTGCTTCCTACCCCCTGGCTTCTCAGGTCTCCTTTCACCGTCTCACAAGGGATTTGCAGAAATTTGCAGAGGCTCTATCTGTCGTAGAAATTCCACAGAATTATGAAGAAGCATTGAAAGAAAGCCGTTGGCGCTTGGCTATGGAGGAGGAGATGGCTGCGCTAAAGTCACGTGGTACGTAGAGTCTGGTTTCTACTCCAGCTAACGCGCCCGTTGTGGGATGCAAATGAGTGTCCACTGTGAAACACTGTACGGATGGCATTGTGGATCGCTTTAGGGCGAGACTTGTGGCACGTGGGTTCACCCAAACATATGGGGTGGACTATTAGGATACTTTCTCCCCAGTGGCCAGACACTCTACTCTGTGTAATTTTCTTTTAGTTGTTGTGACCACGGAAGGAAATATCGGGCCTGATATCGACATGGGACCGATATGGGTACCGATATGGCGATATATCCCGATTTCCAGGCTTTTTCTTCATAAAAGCTCGTCGATATGGGCGATATTTCAACGATATATCGTCGATATATCGTCGAAATATCGTATCGATACGATATCGATATCGATACGGCCTTCCATAGCTGTGACATGAGATTGGCCCCTGTATCAGCTTGATGTGAAGAATGTCTTCCTTTACGGTGATCTATAGGAGGAGGTCTACATGCAGCAGCCACCGGGGTTTGCTGTTGAGAGGGAGTGTCAGAAGGTGTGCATGTTACATAAGGCTATTTATGGCCTTAAACAGAGTCCAAGAGCATGGTTCCAGAAGCTCTCAGATTTGATAGAGCAACATGGGTTTGTGCAATCGACTGCCGATCACTCCTTGTTTGTACAGAAAGACCCAGAGAGGTATTATTGTCATTCTTGTGTACGTTGATGACATTATTATTACAGGGGATGACAAGAATGGCATTCAGGGTGCCAAGGACTTCCTACATCAGCAGTTTGTGACCAAGATCTTGGACATCTGTGTTACTTCCTTGGGTTGGAGTTTGCAAGGAACCATCGGGGTCTTGTGATGACCCAGAGGAAGTACGTTGCAAATCTTCTTTCAGAGTCTGGCATGGCAGATTGCAGACCTGTCACTACTCCCAATGATCCGAGCATGAATCCATATGATGATGACACTGAGAAGGTCGACAAGAGGAGATACAGAGAGCTTGTTGGCAAGCTACTATGTGTGACCATCACTAGGCCCGACATATCCTTTGCTATGAGCAAAGTAAGTCAGTTTATAGAGCAGCCCATGCATGCACATATGGATGCAGTCCATATGATTCTGAGATATATGAAGACTTGACCTGGTACGGGACTTCGTTTCAGCAACGGCACATCTCTCTCAGTTATTGCATGTGCAGAAGCAGATTATACTGGATGTTCGAAAGATAGAAACTCTACCTCGAGTTTTGGTGTTTTTATAGGGAGTTCATTGGTTTCATGGAAGAGCAAGAAGCAGACTGTGGTTGTCAGATCAAGTGCTGAGTCAAAATACAGGGATATGGCACAAGCTACCACGGAGATGATGTGGGTCATATATGTTCTTACCGACCTAACTATAGAGGTGTCATTTCGCATGCATCTCCAATGTCATAATCAAGCTGCTCTTTTTATTGCCAACAACCCAGCGTTCCATGAGAGAACCAAACACGTTGAGTTGAGGTAGACTGCCACTATACTAGAGATATGATTCAGAAGGGCCTTATTTCTACTTCTCATGTTAGTTCAGGGGAGCGAACAACAGATATCTTTACCAAAGCATTACTCAAAGGGTCATTTCAGAAATGTTCGTCCAAGTTGAGCATGATTGACATCTATGCTCCATCTTGAGGGGGAGTGTTGAGATATTTCTACATTCCATATATATTTCCCGTTATTTTTTTTGTCTATCCTATGTAATTTACCCATAGGCCTCTCCCTATATAAGAGGACCTCGGGTTACGACTTACGAGAAATAAAAATCTCTTCTTTTTCTATCAACATGTATGATTCTTTTTATTATATTAAATAAAAAATATCATATATTCTTCTGTATATATATAAAAGCACTGATCATATATACAAGAAAAATCTAAAAATAAAAATAGCATTAAAAATCTTTTTTTCTATCAGTTAGCCAACTACTCAGTCAGTTGGCTAACTAGTTGCATCGAAGAGTTACCGAATAGAGCTATTCCATTCAGTCACCCCACCAAACTGCATGGTCGAACTTAGCCAGCTACTATTGCAAGCTTGTCCACTAGTCGCCTTACTAGTGAATCTCACTTTGCATATTAACTTGCATAATCCTAACATGAGCTACAGCTGAGAGAACTACAAGGGAAGCAAAGTTAGGAGCAACCTTCTCCAGGTGGAGAGCATAAGCACTCACACAAATATAGCAGTTCCATGCTACAGAAACAACCCATGAATTGTTCAAGAACAAGGGAAAGAAGATAAAAAGCCTTGTTTGCAAGATAATTTGCTTATTGAAGGCTTGAATATTGTTAACTCAGTCATGGCCGGTCCCACGCCTGGATAAATTGAGTTGCGCATTAGGTAGCCGACAACCAGCGCAAGAGAGACAAATTTCTAAATAGTATTCTTTTTTAAGAACATTATTTAGGAATTTGTCCCGAAACAGTTCGGATTTTTTAAACATGAATTTAAGCAAACATTTCGATTTCGTTGGGGTGTTCCCCACTAGCAGCGTGTTGCATTGCATCACCCAAATGCAATGAGAAGTTGGCAAGGGTTATTACATCGCTTCCCAGATGTATTTCAACATGCAGCAACCATCTGGATTTGTTGCTGAGGGAGAGTGTCAAAAGGTTTGCAAGCTACACAAGACTATCTATGGCCTTAAGCAGAGTCCAAGAGCATTGTTCCAGAAGCTCTCGAACGTGATAGAGCAACAGGGGTTTGTGAGATCAACTATCGATCACTCCTTGTTCGTACAGAGGACTCAGAGAGGTACTACAGTCATTCTCGTTTATGTTGATGACATTATTGTTACAAGGGATGACGAGCAGGGCATTAAGGGTACCAAGGACTTCTTAGGTCAGCAGTTTGTGACCAAGGTCCTTGGACATTTACGTTACTTCCTTGGACTAGAGTTTGCCAGGAACCAGCAAGGTCTTGTGATGACCCAGAGGAAGTACGTTATAGATCTTCTTCCAGAGACAGGCATGGCCGATTGCAGACCTGCCACTACTCCTCTTGACTCCCGCATGAAGCTCTATGATGATGACACTTAGGAGGTCGACAAGAGGAGGCACAGAGAGCCTGTTGGCAAGCTACTATATGTGACGATTACTAGGCCTGACATATCATTTGTCGTGAACAAAGTGAGTCAGTTTATGGAGCATCCCAAACATGCACATATGGATGCAGTCCATATGATTCTGGGATACCTGAAGACTTCACCCGGTACTGGACTTCTTTTCAACAGAAGCACATCTCTCTCAGTTACAACATGTGTAGATGCGGATTGTGCTGGGTATCCAAAGGATAGAAAGTCTACATCAGGCTTGTTGTGTTCATAGGGAACTCTCTGATTTATGGAAGAGTAAGAAGCATACTGTGGATTCTAGATCAAGTACTGAGTCGGAATACAGAGCCATGGCACAGGCTAGTATAGAGATGGTGTGGGTCAGATCTGTTCTTACTGACGTGACTATAGAGGTGTCTCTTCCCATGCACCTCCAATGTGATAATCATGTTGTTCTTTTCATTGCCAACAACCTGGTCTTTCATGAGAGGACGAAGCACATAGAGGTGGATTGTCACTAAGGGCATTATCTCCACTAGGCATGTGCTGAGTCTGATTGATATCTACGCTCCATCTTGAGGGGTGTTGAGATATTAGTTATCTTTATTATTGTTTTCTCATTTTCTATTTCTCTTTTATTCTTTCTGTAATTTTCCCAATAGGTTGCTCTCCTATATAAGAGAACCCTAAGGCCTCTAATAATGCATTCGATTCTTTTCCCTCAACGTCTAAGGATATAACAAATGAAACTGTCACAAACTACAAAATAGCGAAGAAGGAAGCGAAGAAGGCGGTAAGTGAAGCTAAGTCAAAAGCTAATGAAGTTTTATACAAAAATCTGGACTCTAATGAGGGCCAGAAGGATATATTCAAGTTGTCTAAAGCAAGAGAAAGAAAGACCAAAGATCTTTCTCAAGTGAGATGCATTAAGGATAAGGAAGGTCACGTACTTATTACTCAGAAGTATATAGAGACTAGATGGAAGCAATACTTCCATATGCTTTTCATTAGAGAAGGAAATAGAAAGAACACTTTGTGAAATCTAGCTACTAGTGAAAGTTACTTGAATCGTGCAAGCTATAGACGAATACAAAGGAAGTAGAGGAGGCTTTAAAGGTTATGAGACATGGGAAAGGTGTAGGACCTGATGACATTCCAATAGAAGTTTGAAGAGTTTTACCTGAGTGTGGTTTGACTTGACTCACAAATTTATTCAATATTATTTGACGAAATAAGAAAATGCCTGAAGATTGGAGGAAAAGCATCGGTACCTCTTTATAGGAACAAATGAGACACCCAAATTTGTTTAAATTACAGAGGTATCAAGTTAATGAGTCATACTATGAAAATTTGGGAACGTGTGATCGAAAGAAAGTTGAAGCAAGTTTTCAAAGTAAAAAAACCAGTTCGGATTCATGTCAGATCGCCCAAATATTGAAGTTATCCCCTTGCTAAGGAGAATAATGGAGATTTATAGAGCTAAAAGGAATAACATTCGTATGATTATTATTGATTTAGAGAAGGTGTATAATTCCGTCCCACGGGGGATATTGTGGAAAGTTTTGGAGAAGAGACAAGTACATGTCCTATACATTAACCTCATAAAAGATAGGGATTTTTACCCGGCAGACCCTATAAACTTTGCCAATTACCTCCACAACCTTTAAAACAACCTAATTCTCCCCTCGACTCCATAAACTTACCAACTCTTACCCCATGAACCCTCCGGGTAATTTGTTTGAAGCCTGTGGGGATTCTTGGGGCAATTAACAGGGTCGACGGAGTAATTAGATTGTGCAAAAGGTCGTAGAGGCAATTTAAAAAGTTTATAGGGCCTGCCGGATAAAAATCACTAAAAGATATGTATGATAGCGCTTCATCTTGTGTAAGGATACAATTTGGGAAGATTGACTATTATGACATCAACATTGGTATGCATCAAGGTTCAACTTTGAGTTTATTTTTTTTACTGCGATTATGGACGAGTTGACAAGCCACATTTAGGATGAGATACCTTGGTGTATGTTATTTGCTGATGATATTGTATTCATTGAAGATGAAGTAAATAAGAAGCTTGAGGTACGGAAATATGCATTGGAGATTAGATTTCGTATAAGTAGAGTTAAAACTGAATACATAGAGTGCACTTTTGATGGAAGCAATGGTGAAGGAATCGAGGTTAAGATTGGTGATGATAACATTCAAAAGAAAGATTCTTTTAGATACTTGGGATCTATTTTGCAATGTGATGGGGAAATTGATGGAGATGTTACAAATAGAATAAATGCATGTTGTCTAAAGTGGAGATGAGCCTCTATTGCTCTCCGTGATAAGAAAATTCCTTTAAAAATCAAAGGTAAGTTTTACAAAGCAGGTGTGAGACCTGCTGCTTTATGGATCTGAATGTTGGTATGTAAACCTCAGACATGTGCAGGGAATGACAGTAGCAGACAAGGTTGCAGAAGTCTGTACTCGGTCGGTAGGGTCACTGACTAAGGATTAATCGACTGTCGGAAGAGTAATCAGATTTAATCGGGCAATAGTCAGTTTGGAATTTTTTAATTATTTTAAATATATAAATCAATTTTTATAACATATACTCTCATTTATATTCATATATTTAGCATCTTTAATATTTTTAAGATCTTAAAAAATTATAGAAAACCCATCAATGAAGCAAGTTAAGAACAAAATATTCGGTACATAATACGAGCAAATGTTCAAAAATCAAAAATATATACAACATGCCCAAAAGAATAATACAAGTGAAAAGTGAGACAAGTTTCACAAGTCAATGAATTCAATCCTCAATATCATCATCCAAGTCCAACTCTTCTTCTTCGTCATCATCTTCTATATCCTCAAGATGTAGCTCCTCCTCATTCATCGACGTAGTATTGGAACTCGAAGATGAAGCTCCCCTTCCACGTTTACCTCGTTGGCTCCTTCTCGATTTCAAATTATCTTCGATACAACTAGCATGTGTTACAACATCCCATGTCAATCCAGAACCTGGAAAAACCTTCTCATCATGAACGTCGATATCTCCGGTCCATTTAGCCATGTGTACATGATCACTAGATAAGAGAGAGGATCTTTTTCTGTCTCAACTCGACGTTCCTGCAGGTTGGAATTGAAATGCACGTACACGAGATCATTCAGTTCTTCGTCTCCAATATGTTTCTCTTCTTAGTATGGATCTAAAGACCAAAAATAAATTTTAAATTATATTAATTATTAATTCAAATTTTACTATTACTAATCGAATTGGGTGGGTGGAGTGGAGTCATTACCAAGTCAAATATACTCCAACTACGCTCATATATGGAGGATGAAGACATCAAGCTTAAGATCTTGATGGCCATGGCTTTCAAATGAGGCGTGTCATCTCCATGATTTTACCACTAATTAGCTATTGAAATAAAGAATTGTTCAAAATAATAAAACAAAATATGATTAACATGAATAGAAAACAACAACTAAAATACATGGCTCATAGTTGCCATCATTTGTCATCATATGTCTCACTGCTAAAGGCTTGCCAAAATCCCCATGACCAAGTCTATATACTGGAAGCTCGTCCCTGGTAATTGTATTTTGTATATCCAAATCTAGATAAAATCTTTCCATGCACTCCTTAACCTCTCTCTTCACCACAACATATAGATTAACATGAGCTTCGGTGTAGAAAAAAATGGATTCAAGTAATAAGCTGCTAGATGCAATGGAGTATCGAGCCTTTCTTTGGTCTTGGAGGTAACAACATCCACAAAAATTGTGAGAAGACTCCATGACATTGAATGATGCATTATCTCCCTCTCGGCCTCTTCAAGACCTCTATAGACAAAGCCCGTCCATGGGCGTTGATCTGCATCAACCACATGTAATAAACGAACCAATGCAGTGAAAATTCGGACAGTATGTGCGGTGTGGTTCAAAAATGTAGGGTTGATTACAATGGAACTCGATGCTTCTCCCTTATTGGTCTTATGCCATTTGCAGGTCCACTCTTCTAAGGTAACATTAATTTCAGCTTGTCCTTCTTCTCATTTAGGCTCTCAAGAGTGAAAAAAGTGGTTGCAAATCTTATTTGGTCGAATCTTATAATGTCCATCTTGCTAGTGAACTTGCGCGTCAAGTTTAGAGTTTTGGTGTGAGAATAGATGAATACCGTAAGTCTCTTCGCCTTTGTGATTGCACTCCTCACCTTCGTCTCTCTGCTTATCTCCTCCAAAGCAAGATCAATGGAGTACGTGGCACACAGAGTCCACCAAAGATGCGGATATTTGGTGAACAACAATCTTCTCACTGCTACATTGGCGAATGCATTATCCGCCACAATCTGAACTACGTTATCCATTCCCGCTTCATTAAGACACTCCACCACCAGCTTGAAGATGTATTCTGCAGCGTGAGCCTCATCTAAGGCATCTATGAACATCAAAAATGAAGTCCCCAAGAAGCAATTGACACAAAAATTGATGATTCTCCTTCCTCGCATGTTCGTCCACGCATCAATCATCAAAGAGCATCTTGTCGACGTCCACGTATCACGATGGCATTGCAAGTCATCGTGCATCTTCTTCACTTCCTTCAGAAACGGCCCACTAAGCTCATATCTTGTGGGAGGCTTTAGTCCAGGCCCATACTTCCTAATCACCTCCATCATCTGCATGACGGGCTTCAACATCAATGCATTAAACGGAATCATTGATGTATATGCCCAGTTGGATATATATATATAAGGTAAACCTATCACGATGATAATTGGAGAATGCCTCCTTTACGGTCATCTGACTTGATGACCCTTCCACTGTCACATTCTACTCCAAGGAGTCGGAGACTCGTGATCTCTTTGCTAAACCCGCATCTCCAGGAAGAAGTCCCAAAAGGCAATTGATGTTCATGAGACGAGAGAGGAAGTTGATATCACTGGATATGTTGGTTCAACGAAGAGATCATGAGTCTCCGACTCCTTGGAGCGGAACGTCGCAGTAGAAGGGTCATCACGTCAGATGACCATAAAGGATGCATTCTCCAAGGATCATCATAATAGGGTTACCTTGTATATATCCAACTGGGCATATACATCAACGACTTTGTTTAATGCATTGATGACAAATTCCTTCACACATATGGTGGAGGCGATTAAGAATAGGAGCCTGGACTAAAACCTTCCACGAGGTATGAGCTTAGTGAGCCGCTTCTGAAGAAGGCAGTGAAGAAGATGCACGATGACTTGCAATGCCATCGTGATACGCGGATGTCGATAGGATGCTCCTTGATGACTGATGCGTGGACGGACATGTGAGGAAGAATCATCATCAATTTTTGTGTCCATTGCACTTTGGAGACTTCATTTTGAAGATGACTCGGATGAGGCTCACACTGCAGAATACATCTTCAAGTTGGTGGTGGAGCGTCTTAATGAAGTGGGAGTGGATAATGTGGTTCACATTGTGCCAGATAATACATCCGCCAATGTAGCAGCGTGAAAATTGCTGCTCACCAAATATCCGCAGATTTGGTGGACTCTGTGTGCTGCGCACTCCATTGATATTGCTTTGGAGGAGATAAGCAAAGAGACGAATGTGAGGAGTGCAATCACAAAGGCAAAGAGGCTTATGATGTTCATCTACTCTCACACCAAAACTCTAAGCTTGATGCACAAGTTCACCAGCAAGAGGGACATTGCAAGACCCGACCAAACAAGTATTGCAACCACTTTTCTCTCTCTTAAGAGCCTAAATGAGAAGAAAAACAAGTTGAGATTGATGTTTTTCTTAGAAGAACGGACCAAGAAATAGTATAAGACCAAGAAGGGAGAAGCAGCGAGTTCCATTATATTCAGCCCTACATTCTAAAACCACACCGTATATGTTGTCCGAGTTTTCAATCCATTGGTTCGTTTATTGCGTGTGGTTGATGCAGATCGACGTCCATCCATGGGCTTTGTCTACGGAGGTCTTAAAGAGTTCAAGCAGGAGAAAATTGCATCATTCAATGGCGTGGAGTCGCCTTACAATATTTTTGTGAATGTCGTTACCTACAAGACCAAAGGGAGGCTCAATACTTTATTGCATCTAGCAGCTTATTACTTGAATCCATTTTCTTCTACACCGAGTCTTGTGTTGATCCATATGTTGTGGTGACGAGACGGTTTAATGAGTGCATGGAAAGATTTTATATAGGATTTGGATATACAAGATGCAATTACCAAGGATGCGCTTCCGAGATCCGACATATAGGACTTGGTCATGGAGATTTTGGCAAGACTTTAGTTGTGAGACAAAGAATGGCAAATGATGGTAACTATGATCCAGGTATTTCAGTCATTGTTTTCTATTCATGTTAATCATATTTTTGTTTTATTATTTTGACCAATTCTCTTATTTCAATAGCTAATTAGTGGTGTAATCATAGAGATGACACGCCTCATTTGAAAGCCCATGGCCATCATGATCTTAAGCTTGATGTCTTCATCCTCCAGAGTGAGCGTAGTTGGAGTACATTTGACTCGGTAATGACTCCACTCCACCCACCCAATTCGATTAGTAATAGTAAAATTTATAATCTAAATTTGTTTTTGATCTTCAGATCCATACCAAGAAGAGAAACATGTTGGAGATGAAGAAGCTGAATGATCTTGTGTACATGTGTTTCAATTCCAACCTGCAGGAACATCGAGTTGAGAAAGAAGGAGACCCGCTCTCATCGTGTGATCGTGCACACAGGGCTGAATGGAATGCTATAATTTTTGTTGTTAACTTGCTTCATTTTTTTCTTGCTATAATTTTTTAAGCTCTTAAAAGTATTAAAACTGCTAAATACATGAATATAAATGAGAGTATATGTTATAAAAATTGATTTATATATTTAAAATAATTTACAAATTCCAAACCGACTAATATCAGACTAAATCCGATTACTCTCTCGGCAACCGATTAATCCTTAGTCACTGACCCTACTGACCGACTCCCGACTTCTGCAACGTTGCCAAGCTTGTAAAAGTTGGCCGACTAGTCAAGTCGGGGGGGAGGGGTAACCGACTCGACTAGGCCTAGTCGGACATTAGTCGATCAACCCAATTAATCGGATCGTTACATCAAGTTTTTATTTCTTTAGATTTTTGCCTTTTTTAAAAGAAAGCTTATACTGATATGATTAATGGTATATCTAACGTCAATTACTTCTTTTGTTTCATTATGATAAGATAGAAAATGTACAAATCTATGTTAATATATAAGAATATATATAAAAAAATGATTTAGATATTTAAAAAAATTAAAAAATCAAAACCGACTAATGACCGACTAATTCTGATCGGTCGCCCGATTGTTGATTAATCCATAGTCAGTGACCCTGCCGACCGAGTACCAACTACCACTTTCTACAACCTTGGGTAAAGCTACCACTAATACTGGTAATAGGTCATGGGCCATTGGGCAATGAGGACGTTGCGAATATAAGCATGGATAATTGTAGCACCCTAAACATAGTAGCACATCTAGTAATCACAAAATGTGGAAGTAGCTTATATATAGTGGGGAACACTATTAAACTATCTGGACTTGAGCAGTTTGGGTTGTGGTTAAGGCTCCAATTGAGTCAAAGCTCAACAAATTGTCTGGACCAGTAATCACCGACAATAGATCGGATCTGAGGTCCGGAATGTTATAGCCACCCCTCCTTCACGTCACATCAAAGTGATACACCCATCTCCCCGCATTGACGATGCCGCAATCCCACCAACCACCTCCATGCGATGCATCCCGAGCGATTAAGACCACACCTTCATCTCCACAATCAACCCATCAATCACCTACCCCTCTATGTGCAGCCTCCAGCCCTGGTGCACCAATCGTGCCCCTTCCCCTTTATCGCAAAATTAGCTACAGGAACATCATGTAGTACGCGAGTCTCCCAAGACCTATGTCAACAACATGGGCTCCTTCAGGAATCCTAGTTGTTGGGAAGATGAGAAGGGGGAGGAAGCGGGCAATTTCCCCCCTCATCTTTTATTTTAAAAAAGAAAAATGAGGAGAGTAATAGAGACATGAGTTGTAATACAAAAGGAGAGGGGAGGAGGCTCTGTCATTTAGCCCAATGGGCCACGGCCTTCTGTTGGAGCACGAAACAAAAAGGGAGGGGATGCCCAAATCAGGATGCAACAAAAAAAGGGAAGGCGAGTTTAAAAAAAGAGAAAAGCTGAAAAAATATACGTCTTACGGGGAAAAAGAAGAGAGAAACAACTTGAAAAAAAAGAGAGAAAATCGGAAAAAAAGGAAAAGAAATTGCATGTTTTATTTTGTTTCTCCAAACTTGATGATCTACGCTCTTATTCTATCAAGTATTGGAGAAAGGGGGAGTGAGAGCACGGTATATTTTTCTACTGAAACATATCTACATGATTTCTTTTACATCCATCATCATCTACATGTGGATTCTCAACAAAATCAATCTCTTCTCCAGGATCCCTATACAAACAAACCATCTCTAGATCCCCATAAGAAAAATGGGAGAGTTCATTCTCAAGGTTCACGTATAGTAGATGCTCAACTCTTGAGATAGGCATAGGAGACGACCACTCCACTTTTTGATGCTCGGCATCAACTACTCTAAATGGATTTCTATACAAGAGATCTGTCTCAGACTTCTACTGCCCATCCATGGCATGAAGATCGATACTCTAAACTACTAATGCTATCAGTCATCTTCACTGAAGCATTGACTACTTCTGCGCATTCTAGTATGCGACTTCTCTCCACGTTGGACTTCTTCTAGCGACCCATTCCATGTATGACCTGATCGTCGCGACGACTATACTATATGCACATCTTGATCGTTGCAAACGCATTCTCATGCGAGGTCTTCTACCAACGACGACTACTCCGAGGGGATCTCCTTCCGTCTCTCTCAGATGTATAAAGTGAATATTTGTTGTATATTGTTGGAGTATGCATCATGTGTAGGTGAGTAATTGGAACCCTCCAGGGTCCAATTACCACACCCACTTATGTTTAGTCCCACATCTACTATCTGTGGGACTTGGATGGTCAGTGGGGCTATATAAGAAGCCCCGAACCCATTATATCGGAGAGAAAGTGTAATGAACACATCAATCCTTTGAGGCGTTCTCCCACGATTTCAACTCGTTCCTCACGGAGTAAGGTTTCGTGTAAAAATCATAGTGTTCTTCATATTCTTATTTCTCTTTCTCTGATTATGCTTCTGTATTTCATATTTGTAACATGGTATCATAGCGTGTTCGATTCTCGAGGATTTGTTCTTGAAGATTTATTCATATGTACTGTTCGAGATTTAATTTTGGTGTTATGTTCTCGAAGATTATTATATTTGAGATTGTTAAAGACCAAGTTCTAGGGTTTAAATAGAAACCCTAATTTTTGCTCAACGATCATCGTCGACCGTTCCACGGTTGCTGAAACCCTAGTTTTGTTCGGTGCTACGAAGATCTCTGTCATCATTCAGATCTATCTCCAGGCAGAGATCTGTTCAAGTTCAAGTTTATGGTTTCATCAGAAACACTGGGTCAAGCTTCTGCATGGAATTCCATGCTGCATTCGAAGGATTCCAGGCCGCGCTCCTCTGATTTGTGTGCAACCTCCAGTGTTGCATCCACACACGATGGTGTGTTGGTGGCACCCATCTACTCCAGGCCATGGCGACAAGAACCTCTAATCGGAGGCCTCTTTAGTCCAGATCGCACTGGCTAAATCGTGCAAAGCTCCACCAAGCTCCCTTCCAGCTACTCTCCAACGACGACGACCTCAATCTTTGTTTCTCTCCCTTTCAGCTACAAGCAGCGCAGATGGTTCTCCATGAGAGCCCTAAGTCGATGGGGGGTCCCCCCATCTGAATACCAAACAATGTCGCCCTCATCTTCCCAGCAAGCAGTGACATCGCCCTCCTCTCCTCTTCCAGCGACATCTCCAAGCGGCAGCAGCTCGATGAGCATCTCCAGCATCGACCTCCTTTCGCATATTCAAAGGAGAAGGTGACATCTCCAAGTCTGCAGCAGACTAGCAGCGGGGAGGAAACCCCATGGTAGCCTCCGCGCACCCTCCTTTGATGGAAGCTTCAAGTCCAGGGTAGCTAGAGCCCCATTGCACGCAGCAACCCCGAGCTCCAGTGGTTCCGCGTGACGCATCCTCGCACGAGACTTCTTCCTCCAGCAATGCGATGGCACCCTACTGGTGATGCAACCTCCAGTTGCATCTCCTTCGCCTCCCTCGATGGCCGATGCCTCTCGATGGTTCATAAATCCCTTGGCAGCGATGATATCAGAGGGTTCTCACGATGGGAACCCTATTTTTCATGGGTTTAGAAAGGGGCTTGATGGCCCTTTTATTTAAAAAAGTCTCTTTGAATATCCCAGGCTCAAGTAGGCCGTGTTGAGAAAAAAGGAGCCCAAAGTTGGGATGATATAAAAAAATTGGGAGAAGGGCCCAACAGAAAAAAAGGTGGCTCGTTTGCATAAAAAAGAGAGATGATTATATATTTAAAAAAGGGAAAATAACCATAGTGGAAAAAATGGATCGTATAAAAAGAATCCGTACGAGAAAAAATTGATTAAAAAATGATTTGAAGAAAACATTTGCAAGAAGAAAAGCAGGAAAAAATTGAGATAAACTTATTGGACTTTTTGTTCTCCCCATTTTCTTTTCTTCTCCCCATTTTCTATTCTTCTCCCAACTTTGTCAATGTCATTGTTTTCCACGAAGTAAGGAAGAAAGGGGGAGTATTGTATAGAGTTCTACGGCTCTGACGAATCTAGTTTAGATTTAAATTCTCCAGTCCAAAGGCCAGTCAAATTGTCAAACTCTACAGTTTTTCAGTTTCAGACTCGACATTCAGATAAGTTTCCGAGTCTTCAGTATGATGCGCACGTGTTTACTGTAGAGACCAAGGTTTTTGAAACCGAACCGGACATCGAACCGGAAACCTTGTTGAAATGGTCGAATCGGGTCGAACCATGTAATCAAACCGGTTCAACCGGATGATGACGCCATCATTATTTAAAACCGGATTTAACCGGACCGGTGAAAAAAGTGGTTGAACCGGCTAATCAAACCGAAATGAAATAATATATATATATATAATATACTTAATATACTTGAGATATATATAAAATACATAGATAATGTATATATTTCACAGTATACATAAAGTATTTTTCTTATACAGTATTTTTCTTATACACCATCAAATATCATACATATCATATATATATATATTATTTGGACTAGATGCTCTATAACATGATAATAGTTTAATTATTTTTAAAACCCAAAACATGCAAAAAGTTGTGCTAGTGTAGTTGGTTGGAAGTGTGAAAAAGGTAACCAAAGGTCATGGGTTCAACTCTCATTATCAATAATATTTTTAAATAATTTAAAAATTAAATGCGGTTCAACTTCGGTTGAACCTGGTTAAACCGGGTCAAAAAAATAAGTTGAACCGAGCAGGTTAATTAAAATTTGAATAATTAAACCGAACCGACATAACCGGTTAACCGGACCGGTCCAGGCCCGGTTCACCGGTCGGACCGGTCGAACCGGCCGGTCCGGTCTGGTTTCAAAAACACTGGTAGAGACTGATATTATTATATGTTATGTACCTTTTCATAATTTCCTATTGTTCTCTGGACTACTTTGTATTTTACCCGTGAGGCCTCTCCCTATATAAGAGACAAGGTTTAAAAAAGCGCAAGGCGGTCCGAGGCGTTTTCTCTGAAATTGAGGCGAGGCGTAAGCCTCGAGGTGGTCGAGGCGTAAGCCTCAATTTTTTTGGAAAAAAATTAAAATTAAAGCAAAATATATTAAAAAATATATAATACTATTACATTTGGCCAAAAACACATTCAGGAATAATTTAAAACTAGTAAGAGATACAATACATAAGCGATGAAGGCATTGAAGTTCAAAAAAATTAATACTAAGCCACTAATATACAGAATATCAAGTTCGAATTCCAACTTCAATGACTCTATATGACTATTAAACTAAAGTCTATACTTAATACTAAAGTACAATGGAAACCATAATCTTTAGTGCGAATAAAAAAATATTAATATGTCTTGAATCCCAAACAATTGGCTTGTTGGACGTAGTTGGAGAACTGTCATAAACATCTGCCATTCTGTCCCCCGGCGATTTTTTTTACTAATGATATTATTTGTATTCAGCTACTCACAATAAAATGTAGTAATTATTTTACTTCAGCCTTCACGTGTTTATTTTTCAACATTACTAATATAAAATTCTATTACAATTCAAACAAAAATGTGTAATAGAACTAGTATGTGTAGATGTATGATAAATTGAATATGAGGTATACAAGATCTTTGCATGGAGCTATATATATAGAAATATGCAAGGTTTAACATGGAAACAAAAATACAAAAATAAAAAATATAATGATAAAAAAATAGGGTTATGTGTAACAAAAAAATATAAAAAAAGCCTTATGACTCGAGGCTTACGCCTCCGCCTCGCCTCGAGCGCCTCACGCCTCGAGCGCCTCAGGCGAGGCTGAGGCGTACGCCCCTAAGTCTCTACCTGAGGCGTGCGCCTCGGGGCGCTTTAGGCCCGCCTCGCCTTGAGGCGTACGCCTTTGCGCCTCGATGCGCCGCCTTTTAAAACCATGATAAGAGAGCCTAGAGTTCCCTGGAATAACAAGTTGCTCATTTCTTCCAACATGGTATCAGAGCCTAAATCCTAGGGCTCTCTTTCCACCCGCCCCTCCTTCTTTTTCCGCCGCCCTCTCGGGCTCCTCTCCGCCGGGCTCCTCCCCGTCGTCCACTCGCCGGCCCCCAGTCGCGGCCTCGGGATCCCGCCGCCAGCCCAGGAGTCGCCGCCCTCACCTCCAAGCCGTGCCCTAGCCGGCCCCGGTCCCCGCCCTAACCGGCCCCGCCACCCGCCATCGGCCGGCTTTTGTTCTAGCCAGCACCGTGGCGCCTCCTGTCGCCTTGATCATAGCCGTCTCTTCCTCCAGATCTATGGATTCGGGTGCGTAACATCTACATACGCACTCGAATCCTATGCAGTTTGTGTAGACATCTGTCATTCTGTCTACAAACCCTAGTTCTCCTCCAACGACGATATGTCAGAATCCAAAGTTGATATGCCCTCCATAGGCGCGTTCAAAGGTCCCGCGCCAATAGTCAAAATGGATGGGTCGAACTATGAGCTCTGGGCGATGCAGTTCATGAGTCTCATGAAGTCGAACGGTAAGAAGCACATTCTTACCGAGGATGAGCCAGCAGAGAAGACAGGGATATATGCCTCGTGGGAGGCTGATGATTAATATGCCAAGGTCTGGTTGTCAGGTACACTGTCGATGGAGATCGCCAATGATGTCATCCATCAGCCCATTGCCAAGGCAATGTGGGATATTCTGGCTGCAATGTATTCCCAGGTGCGGAATGAGATCAAGATGTTACAGCTTCAGCATGATATATTCACGATGAAGCAGAACGGCAGACCTCTTCACTCCTTGTACACGTCCCTGAGAGGGATGTTTGAGAAGCTATACAATACCATTCCACTCAAAGCGACTCCTGAGCAGCAGAAGACTTTTCGGAATGCTAGTAGAAGCCCTAGATCCTGAGTATGACGCCGCCCGCTCTCAGATTTTGAACGATGCGGTTATTCCTCCAATGGAGAAAGTATACAGGAGGCTCAATCGCATATCAGTATCTTCCAGCTCATCTACTCCACCCCCATCGGCGATGGCAGTATCGCGTGGGAGAGGTGGTCAGTCTTCTGGATGTGGACGTGGACCCCGTGGTAAGGGTGGTCACTTTCGTCAGTCGTGCTCATACCGTCACCGCACAGGCCACTCGGAGGATACACGCTATTCTAAGCATGGGTTCCCAGCATCGGCGCGTGTAGCCGAGCATGCTCTCCCCCAATCAGCATCCACTGCAGACAATCGTTTCGAGGAACTTGTGGCACACCTACGTGATATTATGCCACAATCATCTGGTGATTCCTCTGGTGGACCTTCAGATGTTGCTGTTACAGCATCTGCCAGTTCCTCTGCTGCTGCTGCTGCTAGTACCTCAGGTAGTGTTACTGCATTTACGTCTTCTCATGATATATCTGATTGGATTATAGATTCTGGTGCCACACATCACCTCTGCCGAGATCGAGACAGACTTGAGTCTTACAGGGACATTCCCCATGGCCGTTTAGTACAGATCGCAGATGATACTCATTCCCCCTTGTTGGACAGGGGGAGGTCTTTCTATCTCCTTCTATGAGTCTACAGAATGTTCTACATGCTCCTCAGTTCTCCATAAATCTGCTGTCTATTAGTCAGATTACGAAGGATTTGCACTGTCGTTCTATATTTGACCCCACTTCTCTTATTTTTCAGGACATACTAACAGGCAGGGTGATTGGTTGTGGCTCTGAGCAGAATGGTCTGTATCGGCTGGTCCGGAACTCTTATGCTGGCGTCTCTTCCCATTCTGCCGGACTTGTATCTCCGTACATCTAGCATCTTTGCTTTGGTCATCTCCCGCTCCAGAAAATGCGACATGTTCTGCCTCAGATCTCTCCCAGGTCTTCCTTTCGCTGTGAAGCGTGTCAGGAAAGCTTCATCGGTCTAGCTTTCCTAGTCGTCAGAGTCGGAGCAGTAGCTCCCCGTTCAAGTTGTTTCACATTAACATTTGGGGTCCCAGTCGTGTACCCAATCATCATGGACACATGTTCTATCTAGTTGTAGTGGATGATTTCTCTCGTGTATCTTGGATCTTTCTTTTAAAGAACAAATCTGAAGCAGGAGATGTGATTAAAAATTTAATTAATGAAGTGCAGAATGTTTTTTCCTCTACTGTCAAATATGTTCGTACAGATAATTCTCTCGAATTCTGCACACGGTCTCTCTCTCAGTTTCTCTCGTCGAAGGGTATTATTCACCAAACTACTTGTGCTTACACATCTCAGCAGAATGGTGCGACAGAAAGAAAGTACCGTCACCTTCTTGACATCACTCGAACTCTCCTTATTCAGAGTTGTGCTCCTATCTCTTTCTGGGGGGATGCTGTTCTTACAGCTTGTTATCAGGTCAATCATATGTCGTCATCTGTCCTTGGTGAGAAAATTCCTCTTTCTATCATTTTTCCTGATAAGGAATTATTCTCACTTACTCCTCGTGTCTTTGGTATTGTTGCATTTGTTCATCTCCTAACTCCTGGACTTGACAAACTCTCTCCTAGAGCTGTCAAGTGTGTCTTTGTCGGTTACTCTCAGACTCAAAAGGGCTACCGTTGTTATGAACCCGTCAACAAGAAATACTTTGTCAGTACTGATGTCGCGTTCTTTAAGTCTGTTATGTATTTTTCCCCTGCAAGTGATCGACTGGTACTATCCACTACCAACGATGATGTCTATGTCCCTCCGCCTCCTAGTTGGAGTCCTTCTGAGTCCACTCCAGCTCCAGTTACCACACCATCTTCACCAGCACCTCCACCACCACCAACACAACCTCCTATTCCACCTTTAACAAAATTTTATACGTGTCGGTTAGGTCCTGTTCAGGCTACACGTCAACCATCCATCACGCCTCAGGTATGTTCAGATGGTAGTACTACTGACGGATCAGATATGGTACATGTGCTGGATTCTTCATTGCAGGAGGAGACTATCCCATCCAGTAAAGTGGACGGTGACCTTGATATTCCCATTGCTATCAGGAAGCAAAAGCGGACTTGTGCAACTTATCCCTTTGCTTCTCATGTGTCTTTTCATCGCCTCACAGGCAACTTTAAGAGGTTTGCTGCAGCTTTGTCTTCCGTGGACATCCCATAGACCTATCAGGAAGTTATGAAGATTGATTGCTGACGAACGGCTATGGAAGACGAGATGCGTACCTTACAGTCTCGTGGCACATGGAGCTTGGTTATTGCTCCTCCTGATGCATCCATTGTTAGCTGTAAATGGGTATCCGCAGTGAAATACCACGCTGATGGCAGTCTAGATCGATACAAGGCATGGCTAGTTGCACGAGGATTCACATTAACCTATGGCGTGGACTATATGGATACATTTTCTCCGGTGGCCCGTTATTCTACTCTTCGCATTCTCTTATCAGTTGTCGTGGTACGTGACTGGACTATATCTCAACTTGATGTCAAGAATGCCTTCTTGTATGGAGATCTGCAGGAGAAAGTCTACATGCAGCAGCCACCAGGGTTCACTGCTGAGGGGGAGAAGCATATGGTGTGCAGACTTCACAAGGCGATTTATGGTCTCAAACAGAGCCCAAGGGCGTAATTCCAGAAGCTTTCCCATCTGATTGAGCGACAGTGATTCAAAAGATCGAATGCAGACCACTCGTTGTTCATTCAGAAGTCTACTGCAGGTACGGTTGTCATCATGGTCTACGTTGATGATATTCTGGTTACAGGAGATGATGTTCAGGGAATAGAAAGGGCAAAAGCATTTCTAGGATGTCAATTCGTCACGAAGGATCTTGGAACCCTAAGATACTTTCTAGGGCTTGAATTTGCCAGGAATGCACAGGTTCTGGTGATGACCCAAAGGAAGTACATTACAGATTTTTTGACTGAGACAGGCATGGATGGATACAGACCATCGAGTATTCCCATGGATCCAAGCATGAAGCTATATGATGATGACACTGCTGAAGTAGACAAAAGGAGATATAGAGAAATGGTGGGTAAGCTTATTTATATTACCATAACTCGACCCGATATTGCCTTTGCAGTAAGCCGGGTGAGCCAATTTATGGAGCATCCAAGACAGGTTCATATAGATGCCATATATATGATACTGAGGTATCTGAAGTCTTCTCCATGTTCAGGGTTACTATTTAGAAAAGGCACATATTTATCTATTTCAGCATGTGCAGAATCCGATTATGCAGGATGCCCTACGAAAGTCGACCTCAGGATTTGTCGTCTTTGTTGGGAGCTCTCTGGTTTCTTGGAAAAGCAAGAAAAAAACTGTTGTGTCAAGGTCCAGTGCTGAATCTGAATATAGGGACATGACGCAAGCAAGCACTGAAATAATGTGGATTCGATTTGTGCTAGAGGATTTACATGTAGCCGTACCTTTAACTATGCAGCTTCAGTACGACAATCAGGCATCATTGTTTATTGCCAACAATCCAGCATTCCATGAAAGAACAAAGCATATTGAAGTTGACTACCACTACACTAGAGACTTGATCCAGAGAGGTTTGATATCTACATCTCACGTGAGCTCGGGGGATCAGACTGCTAACGTACTCACCAAGCCATTGCTCAGAGGACCCTTCCAGAGATGCTCTTCCAAGCTGAGCATGATAGACATCTATGCTCCACCTTGAGGGGGAGTGTAGAGACTGATATTATTATATGTTATATACCTTTTCATAATTTCTTATTGTTCTCTGGACTACTTTGTATTTTACCTGTGAGGCATCTCCCTATATAAGAGATCCTAGGGTTCCCTGGAATAACAAGTTGCTCATTTCTTCCAACATTTACGATCATCAGTTTTGTGGTCCATATCTTTGTTTTTCATCTCAGAGTTTTCATGTGATCCATCGGGACTCCATAGTAAAGATCTCATTCTCTATGCCATGTGAGAGAGTTTTCATGTGGTATCATAGGGACTCCAGAGTAGAGATCTCATTCTCTGAGCCGCTATGGGAGAGACCAAGTTCTCCAATAAGGAGACCTTTAGACTCCATTCTCCAATGATCCTGGATTCCGACAAGGATGCTTCCACGGCTTTTTTAGTTCGGTCCTTCAGAGATGGAGCAGTTGTCTACATGATTCAGTCTTCTACGTGTGGCGGGCCAGAGTACTCCGACGAGGAGATTTATTCAGTTTCAGTGACTCTGACAGGCGCAGTACAGAGCACATGTTCTCTGACGAGGAGAGCCAGTTTGACTCACTCCAGCCCGTTTGTTCCTCGTCACCTGCATAGCATGAGAATCAATGTCCTCGACAGCAACCGACAGTTGTATTTGCATTGAGTTGATATTGTCCATAGTGTCGTGTATTGTGAGTTGAGTGATTTTTTTCTATTTGTCCAAGCAGAGCATTGTATGCTCCAGCTTGAGGGGGAGTGTTGCAGTATGCGTCATGTGTAGATGGATAATTGGATCCCTCTATGGTCCGATTACCACACCCACTTTTGCTTAGTCCGACATCTACTATATGTGTGACTTGGAGGGTCAATAGGGGCTATATAAGAAGCCTCATACCCATTGTATCAGAGAGAAAGTGCAATAAACACATAATCACTTTGAAGCGTTCTCTCGTGTTTTCATCACGCTCCTTACGGAGTAGTGTTCCACATAAAAATCCCGGTGTTTTTCATGTTCTTATTTCTCTTTCGCTGATTATGCTTCCGCAATTCATATTTCTAACATATATTTTCTTTTGTTGCAAGCTGCAACTTTCCCAACTCCAATTTTAGGGTGAGTGTTAGAGTAAGTGATAGGTGGGTAATTGGATCTCTCCAAGATTTAATTATTCCCTCTCATGTTTCACATCATCCCTCTATAGGACTCTGATCTATCTGTGTGGCTATATAAGGAGCCCCAAACCTCCTATATTCATTGAAAGATTGAAATAGAAGATCCGAATCTTTGAGGCATTCTCATGTGGTTGTCCCGCTCCCTCACGGAGTAGGGTTCGACATAAAAATCTCAAGCGTTCTACGATTTCATTTTTATATTCTTGTTCTGATTATCCATTTTGCTTCCGTTTATTTATTTCAACACGAGTTGAAGACTTGAAGGTTCTTCTTGACTCGAAGGATTGGGGTGACTTGAAGATCTTTTACCTTACTTTAATTATCTTATGGGCACATACAGTTTTCCTCTTTCAAGGCCTTATGGCCATAGCATATACTCAGTTTTCTTTTTTCAAGGTTATGTTGGTCATATGTTTAGTTAAAGTTTTCGTCTCAAGGCCATGTTGGCCATTCTAGTTGTAAAGGCTATATGCCCCTCACTAAGAGCTTCATGGATACATCTTTTAAAATTAATAAAGCAATTACATGAGCCACGTAATATCAAGCTTATGAGTAAAAAACCTGATATGATTTATTTAATTGTCACTTGATCACATAGATCGCTTATGTTTAAAAAAAACCTGATATGATTTATTTAATTGACACTTGATCACATAGATTGATGTCGCATCTTGTTAATTGAAAATTAATCTAACTTATTTGATTCTATTAATTAAATTTGCTATTTAGAAATCTTAAATGATAATTTATTGTTAGAACATTTCATTTGGATAATGTTCTTGGGAAGTGGGTTCATTGTTTGAGATGTGATTCATTCTTGTGATGTCTTGATCTTCACACACACATACTTATATATATATATATATGGGAAAAAGGAGTATACTTATATATATGGGAAAAAGGAGTATGCTCCCGGGATCATACAATTTACATGTTCCTACCATTTTTCCTATATTTTTTATTTTTTTGAAATGAGACATAGGGAGATTTAGATCACCATATATCATCATGGCATCATTCCAAATTTAATTTGAGACTTTTATCCCCTCCATCGAGACCACCAGATTTAGTTTTAACATTCCTAGAGTTGCTAAAATTAACCCCTTAGGAATATCTATTTTATACAACATTTATAACACCGATTCTACTTATTGTTATAAGTAAATCTCCTCCATGGTTTCATTTCAGACAAATAAAAAAAGGAAAAAAGGGTGGGAGCATGCTCTAATATGCTCATAAAGCATACTCATTTAACCAAATATAGTAAGTTAACATTATGATCTTAAGAAAATATAACAAAATGTTCTTGATAAATTTCCCAAATACTATTTAGTCTTTATTCAGTGACCTACATGGTTTGACTACTAGTCACAAGGAAAAGCAAGATAAAACTCCCCATCAGCAATCAAAATACCTCAGTATTGCATGCATGCATCAAAATTGTATATCTAGCAACATATTGAATCCCTACCATCTTGACTTTTTCTCTATCTCTCAGTCTTGTCATTCTCTTATGTGTGATCTCTCCTCCCTTCCTCTAAATCTATCAACTTCTCCCTCACATCAGTTGTCTGTTTCTCTCCTAATTCCCACTTGGAGACGGGGACGGTGGCTTGAGTGGTAGTGAGGATACTATCTCGACATATTGCCCTCAATTAGCACGAGAAAGAGTTAAGAATTGCTACAAATGCATAACTTTAGGCACCAATATAAGAAATTCCATACCTGGAATAATCTGTTAATAATATGTAGGTTGAAGTACTTCAAAAGAAATTCATATTAAATAGGGCCTATTTGTTTCAAAGCTATCCCAATGGAAAAGTGTACACTTCACTGACCCTTAGAATCTCGTCAGCAGGTGTTGGCAAATTTCATGGAATTTAATGAGAATTGCCATCTGAAATGCATCTCAAATGGATATTAAAGAATTTCCATAATATGTTGCTACATAACAGGCTTTAAATTACAAATTTAGATCACCGAGATTTGATCAAATTTCAAAGACCAGTGTACCAGGCAAAATGAGGAAATAAGGAGGTTCATAAAATAGCAAAGGTATAATCCCCACGAAAATGATAAGTTAAAGTACAGTAAATACCTTCAAGAAGAAGCTTCAAAAGAGGCTGTAGCCTACCATTCGCAGCCATTTCAAGCACATTTTTTTCGCATTTCTCCAAATTCTCCAGAGTATCCTCAGCTTTTTGAACAGTCAAAACATTTTCCGAATTACTACTAGACATTCCAAGTAATATCAGGATGGAACCTGCCACTCCACCAATTTTCTCACAAACAGATGCAGATTTTGAAAGTTCTAATAGAAGAGATACAGCTTCACCTCTCTCCCTTGGTAGATCATGAGATAAAAATTTGACAATAGTGCGTATGGTATCGCCAACAGCCACAACTTCCTGATAAGTTAGAAGAAAAATAAACTTAACAGTGCATAAAAAATGTATTTGCCTCCCAAAATATAACAAGGAACATCTGGACAACCTTATTGTCATCATCATCTTCTGCAACTATACGAAGAGTTTCCAAGGCTTTACATCTTACTTCTCTGCTGATGTTCTTCAATTTCCCCGCAACCAGTGGTATTATATCTGCATTGCGCACCATATGCTTGTGGGACTTACTTTTTCGGCACACATCTCGAATGTTCTTCAAAGCTGTCAAAACATCATTCTCAGAACCTTCTGAAGAAAGTGAGTTGCGAGCCATTTCTAACAGAGAGGCATCATTTCTTAATTTCCACTCTTCTATTGTATTTCGCAATGCAATACTGGGACTCATATCAGTAGTATTCAGTTCCATAGATGTCAATGGACAAGTAGGTTTTCTGCCATTGTCTCTGCACTCCTTGAACCACTTTTCAATAGCTACTCGCTCGAATGTCTGCCCATTTTCAAGGGTAACAGGGTCTTGCATAACTTCTTTTGTGAGGGGGCAACGGAAGGCCTCATATATAGGTTCGACACGCAACCTTTCATGATGACCTTCAGTAACATGAGCACCACTATCAGAGTTTCCCTCTTCTACCTCCATTGATTGAGTCCTGTAAGAGAGTCGATAAATAGTGTATCCACCTTTGATTTAAATAAGAAAATGCAAACGGATTCGTAAAAAGTGAGGAAACTATGATAACGATTTCAATGTGGAACAACTTCCAATGCTTCTAAAAACATCAGAACCAATGGGCTAACAATCTTGATTTTGAATTCTACCGCTTCAATTTGTTATTGTCAGATGTTAGATATCATCTGAACATGTTTGAAGCATCATTATTAAAACTTTATACCCACATATCAATACATTCTTCTATACAAGTGTGACGTGAGGATTTACTGATTTTTATGGAGGTGATATAGTAATAAACACAAATGGTCTGCTTGTGTGCAGCATAAAACTATGAAATTACTTTTGTTTAATAAAACAAAAAAATAAAAACTAAAGATATATGACAAAACATGCTTTGCAATACCTCTGACTAAATTTTTAAATCATTTTTTTGCGCACAAGCCAGGATTGGGTATAATATGATTCCTTTTGTTTGGTTATTTGTTGGGATCAAACCTCATTTTCCTAATCCCCATCTGTCATTTTTCAAGAAAAAGTGGCATTTTTCACAGGGTGATAAGACGCTTTCAACCTCCTTATTCTAAACATTATCTATACTAGAAAAGAGGGTATGATAAACATAATCGTATGAATCTCATCATACAACGGAAGCTATATCTTCAGTTATGATGGAAAGTAAGCTTGCCTCCATTTCTGATGGAAAATAAACTTGCCTCCATGTTTGAAAAGTATCCAGAGGGTGTTACGCAGATATGGGTTTGGAATGCTTGAAAGGCCAGGGGAGAAGGTACCCGATCTGATAGGGATAGGAGACTCGGGGAGAATTGATCATGGGAAGGAAGGCTTGACAGAGAGGGGATAGGGTGTCATGACTGGGGTATAGGCCGGCGTATGTTCCTAGGGGAAGGCACATGAACCATGGGGGGAGGAGGCCAGGAGCTCGAAAGATGGCCGCCAAGCGAAAGTTAACTGAAACTACTATTGCAATAGTCGGTCGAATGGACCAAATAATCAGTCTGACTATGAGGTGTGGTGGAGAGACCGATTGAATAATCAGTATTCAATCAATATTTGGGTCCGACCGAATATTCGGTCGCCTAACGGACTATTGATTGCCTACAACAACAACAAAGCCTTTTCCAACAAATAAGTCGGGTCGGCTACATGGATTCTATGCCTCCATCTAAATCTATCTTGGGTCAACTTTGGGCTTATATACAAAAAACTAAGATCCCTTCGTATCGTCTCATTCCAACACTTCTTGGGTCGTCCTCGCCCACTCTTAACCGGCTCAACATCCCAAAACTCGCATCTCCTAACTGGTGCATCAATTGACCTTCTTTGCAAATGACCAAACCATCTTAAGTGATTTTCTCGCATCTTATCCGCGATCGGAGCTACACAAACTTTATTTCTGATTGCATCATTCCGAATCCGATCTTTATGTGTGTGTCCACACATCCACCTTAGCATTTTCAATTTTGCTACTACCATTCTCTGCACATGTCTATGGTTCACAAGCCAACATTCAGATCTATAGAGCATAGCAGGTGTCACAGCTGCTTTGTAAACTTTCCTTTGATTTTTAAAAGAATTTTCTTATCACAGAGAACAACAGAGGCTCCTCTCCACTTTAGCCAACCTACATTTATTTTATTAGTAACATCTTCATCAATTTTCTCATCATGTTGCAAAATAGATCCCAAGTATCTAAAAGAACCTCCCTTCTGAACGTTGTCGTCACCAATCTTCACCTTGATTTCTTCATCATTGTTGTCATCAAAGGTGTACTCCATATATTCAGTTTTAACCCTACTTATACGAAATCCCTTAGCATCCAATGCATGTCTCCAAACCTCAAGCTTCTCATTTACTCCATCTCTAGCCTCATCAATCAACACAATATAATCAGCAAATAACATATACCAAGGTATCTCATTCTGAATGCGACTTGTCAACTCGTCCATAATCAGAGTAAAAAGAAATGAACTCAAAGTTGAACCTTAATATAAACCAACGTTGATGTCAAAATAGTCAGTCTTCCCAGACGGAATCCTTACACAAGATAGAATCATATCATATATATCCTTTAGGAGGTTAATGTATGACATGTACTTGTCTCTTCTCTAAAACTCTACAATATCTCTGGTGGGGCAGAATCATAAGCCTTGTCCAAATCAATAAAAATCATATCGAGGTTCTTTCTTTTAGCTCTATAAATTGTTATTGTTCTCCTCGGCAAATGGATGGCTTCAATAGTTGAGCGACCTGGCATGACTATTGATTGCTTGCTAAAAAAATATTTTTTGTTGCTTTCTCTCAGTCCCGACATGCCCCCGTAATTAGACTTTCGATAATAAGATGCTTACCGAGGCGTGAGGATCAAGGTCCAGAGTGGGTTAAGGTATGGAGTCGTAAGAACGGTGGGGTCGAGTATGTGTCTGTACGATTCATGGGTGGGATATGAGATGCGGTTGGTTGGGAACTTTCACTCACTCCCCTCTATTCAAAATATGTCTTTCTAGGAGCATTGAGATCTGCAGCTCAAATTTTATTTTTTTTATTGCCAAGGATAAGATTTGTCCAAATATCATTAAAAATATCAAAGCTCCATCTCCGTTTCTCCATGATCTCTTTTTAAAAAATATCTTCAACTACAATGATTAAGTAGAAGTTATGATGCATACTTTCTTCTTTTTTATATTAAATCCACCAAATTGTGCATCTTACTTAGTCTTGTCTAAAAAAACAATTGGCATTTTTATCTTGTTAATTGATGACATGTATATGCAAATAGATAAGAATATACTTATCTAATTTAATTTTTTATTTAAAAATAATTAAAAGTACATAACCGAATAATTCCAAATAATGGCTTGAATACCGTTTATTCTTTATACAATGACCCCTCTGATTGAATATCAAATACCATCTTTTGCAAACACTGATTGAAGTGTTGTATTAAGGGGGTGGCATGGTAGGAAGACGAGCTTTGTGGATGTTGCAGAAGGGATGCAATCAGTTACATAGGTGTTACCATATCTTGAGTAGTTTTTAAATACAAATGCGGATATAGATATGAAAACTATGTTAGTGTATTCTTAAAATACAAATACAAATGTAAAATGAATACCTGATAACATACTAATAATATTAAAAATGCTCGATAAATTAGCTTAAATATACATGTACTAGATGGAATATACATGACATACATATATGAAATATACTTAAATCATAATATTTATTTCAAGGTATAGAATTATGTAATATATGGCTAAAAATAAATCTACAGCTATATTTATGTATATATAAATGGATGTGCAGATACACATACTTGTGTATATCAAAGTGATATCCATATCCATTTTAAAAAGATATGGATACAGTCGTGAGCTATTTATATAACCACCCCTCATGTACAGAGAAAGGGAAGAAAAGAAGCTGGTCGTAAGTCTCCAGGTGGCACAAATGCCTATTTTCAGAGGCCTCAAGTTTGACGTAGGTATCACCACAACGTCATCAAGAAGAGTCTTCCCCAATTGATCAAGTTCATAAAGAGCTTATCTAGTTGTGTGGGGGGATGGGAATCCAATGAACATTTTTTGTATCGTTTCACTACTTTCTTCCTTCTCTCGCTAATATTTTTTTCCTGCCCTCCTTAACGTGGAACTAGGGTGGGTTCGTCTAAAATTCTAAGAGGGGCTATTTCGTCATGCTTTGGTGAATGAATTCCATTTCACCAGAGTAAATGATGAGGATAAATGCGAGGAGAATCTATAGTAAATGATGAGGATAAATGCGAGGAGAATCTATGGCAGATTGGACACATACATATCTCTATTTGTTTGCATCCCTAGATGTAGGGGAACATGTCTTTAGTAAAGGTTGGGGTAGTTTAAGTGTTGATGACAATGCCATTTTACGAAGTCTAAATATGGGCATACCATGGACAATGCCAAAAATGGCCAAAACATGATGAAACGGCTTTAAAAATCTTAAAAATGGAAATATTCAAAACAAAGGGTTTTTAATACATCTTAATTGCATAAATAATATAAATATACTATTTTCTTATATTCAAAAACGCAAATAAACTAAAAGTACAACATTACATGCTACTAATCATGAATGTTGGTACATATTGTTAAACTAATATATAAAACTTTAAACGATATTGATAAACAAACATAAATAAAAAAACATACTAAAGTAAATATTCATAATTTATCTTATAAGGAATCTCTTGTTGAATTCAGACTCAATTGTATGGTTTCTTGGTCATCCTAACATTTTTTGAGTGGTATTGTTGGGAAAAAATGAAAAGAGTTGTTTATTCCCTAAGCCGTAGGCTCTCTTATATAGGGGACAGACCTATGGGTAAATTACATAGAGTAGACGAATGAAATAAAATTAGAAAAAACAGGACAGAGAACAACATATATCTCTACACTCCCCCTCAAGATGGAGCATAGATATCTATCATGCTCAGCTTGGATGCACACTTCTGAAATGGTCTTCTGAGTAATGCCTTGGTGAAGATGCCGGATGTCTGATCTCCTGAGCTAACGTGGGATGTAGAGACAAAACCCTTCTAGATCATATCACGTATATAGTGACAATCTGCCTCGATATGCTTCGTCCTTTCATGGAATGCATGATTATTTGCAATGAACATGACAGCCTGATTGTCGCATTTTAGCCGCATGGGAAGAGGTACATCTATGTGTAGATCTGTAAGAACTGCTCGAGCCCACATCATTTCTGTACAGGCTTGTGCCATAGCCCTATATTCTGACTCAACACTGGATCTAGCTACCACTGTTTGCTTCTCGCTTTTCCATGAGACAAGTGAGTCTCCAACAAATATAGCAAATCCTGTTGTGGACTTCCTGTCCTTAAGGCACCCTGCATAATCTGCATCTGCATATGCGGAGATGATGATGGTACCACTTCTTTTAAATAACAGCCCTGTACCTGGAGATGATTTTAGATACCTTAGTATCATGTGAATAGCATTCATATGTGTACCTGGTGAGGTTGCTCCATGAACTGGCTCACTCGACTGACTACAAAGGCGATATCAGATCTGGTGATGGTAACATAGAGAAGCTTTCCCACCAGTTCTCTATATCGTCTCTTATCAACCTCCTCTGTGTCATCTTCATATAGCTTCATGCTTGGATCCATAGGCGTGGTGGCGGGTCGACATCCAAGCATTCCCGTCTTACTAAGCAAATCAGTGACATACTTTCTCTGAGTCATCACCAACCCATGTTGGTTTCTAGCAAACTCCAATCCCAGAAAGTATCTCAAGGATCCAAGGTCCTTGGTGACAAATTCACTGCCCAGAAATTCTTTTGCCCTCTTGATTCCTTGTATATCATCTCCTGTAATAAGTATGTCATCCATATATACTATAATAACAATCATACCTCTGGAGGTTCTCTGTGTGAAAAGTCAATGTTTGCATCTGACCGTTTGAACCCCTGCTTCTCAAACAGATCAGAGAGCTTCTGGAACCATGCTCGTGGACTCTGCTTAAGGCCGTAGATTGCCTTGTAAAGTCTACACACCATTGAACACTCCCCCTCAGCAGCAAACCCAGGCGGCAGCTGCATGTAGACTTCCTCTTGAAGATCGCCATATAAAAATGCATTCTTCACATCAAGCTGGAATATGGGCCAATCACGAATCACAGCAACTGATAGAAGAATCTGTAATGTAGAATGCCGAGCAACAGGAGAAAAGGTGTCAAGATAATCTACACCATATGTCTGTGTGAAACCACGAGCCACCAATCGAGCCTTGTACCGATCAATACTTCCATCTGCATTTTGCTTTACTGTAAAGACCCACTTACAACTCACCAAGGATGCGCCAGCGGGCAGTGGGACCAAACTTCAAGTGCCTCTAGATCGGAGAGCCGTCATCTCCTCTACCATAGCCGCACGCCACTTGCCATCTGCCAAAGCCTCTGTATAGGTACGTGGTATGACAACTGTGTTCAAGGTTGCAACAAACCTCTGAAAGTCACCGGTTAGACGCTCAAAGGTGATATGAGAAGCAATAGGATACGAGGCACAGGAGCGTTTCGTCTTTCTAAGGGCGATATGCAAATCAAGATCATCATCATTATTCCCGTCATCAATCTGAGCATCAACATCCTGAGAGAAGCCCTGTGGGGGAATAGCAGTAATTCCATCATTAGGACTAATAGTTTCATGACAAACCTGAGGCATGGTAGGTGACGAGCCATGAGCATGAGCAGGGGCAGAACGACGACTGCAGTGATATGGCAGTGGTGGAACCATAGTAATGGGGGGTGATGGGGCTGTTGGAGGTGACGAAGGAGAAGGTGAAGGTGTACTCAAGGAAGGTTGAGGTGGAATATAGATCTCATTGTTAGAATCAGAAGATGTTAATCTGTCACCTGTGGGCGAAAAATACATGACAGACTCAAAAAACGTTACATCTGCGCTAACATAATATCTCTTGTGTAACGGGTCATAACAACGATAGCCCTTCTGAGTCATGGAGTACCCAACAAAGACACATTTGATAGCCCTAGGAGAGAGCTTATCAATCCCTGGAGACAAACGATGGTCAAACACCACAGATCCAAAGACACGAGGGCTAAGGGAGAACAGTTCCTTGTCAGGAAACACAAGTGAAAAAGGGACTTTCTCCCTTAGAACTGATGAGGACATGCGGTTAATGAGATAACGTGTCGTGAGTACCGCATCACCCCAGAAAGAATGTAGGGCACAACTCTGGATTAGGAGAGCACGAGTGACATAAAGAAGATGACGGTGTTTTCTTTCAGCTACACCGTTCTGTTGAGACGTATATGCACACGAAGTTTGATGAAGGATACCATGGGATCAAAGGAAATGAGAAAGCACATTTGTACAAAATTCAAGCGCAATGTCTGTCCTCACAGTTTTGACAGTAGTGGCAAAAACATTATGTACCTCTCTAATAAAATTTATTATGATATTTCCAGCTTCAGATTTATTTTTCAACAAGAAAACCCAAGACAGACGACTAAAATCATCGACATCAACTAAATAAAATCTGTGTCCCTGATGATCGGGAACACGACTTGGACCCCAAATGTCAATATGAAAAAACTCAAACGGGGAGATACTGCTCCGACTCTGACTACTAGGAAAGACCGACCGATGGTGCTTCCCCAACTGACATTCTTCGCAATTGAAAGACGAGCGGGGTGAAATTTGTGGAAGGACTTGATGTAGTTTCTGAAGCGGCAAATGACCAAATCTCAGGTGCCAAAGAAAAGGAGAAACCGATCCAGCAGAATGGGATGATAGGCCAGCATAAGATGTTTGGGTTAGTCGATAAAGTCCGCCTTGCTCACGACCACAACCAATCACCTTGCCCGTAAGAATGTCCTGAAACACAAGAGAGGATGCATCAAATATTGCTTGACAGTTTAAATCCTTAGTGATCTGACTGATAGATAATAAATTCATTGAAAAATCAGGAGCATGTAGCACATTTCGTAAGCGCATAGATGGTGTCAAGTTAATCTCCCACTGTCCTGTGATAGGAGAATGAGTCCCATCTATTATAGTCACTATCCGACCTGGCTGAACATGTCGATAGGCATCAAGCTGACCTCTATCTCCACATAAGTGATGTGTGACTCCAGAATCAATAATCCACTCAGATATATCTGAACGAGAATAAACAATAGAGGCATAGGTACTACCTGAGGTACTTGCCCCTGTAGTAGCAGCAACATTTGGGCTTGTCTCTAAGGCAGTTCCTGAGTTACCAGAAAGTGGAACATTGTCTCTCAGTCGAGATACAAGATCATCATATCGATGATCTGATGTAGATGGCACTACCGGTTGATGGTGAGCCTGTTCTGTTACACGTGCTGATATGGGAAATCCATGCTTAGAGTAGCATGTATCTTATGTATGGCCAGACATGTGACAGTAGGTACATGCGGGTCCACGACCACGTCCACCTCATCCTCTTGATGCTCTTCCACGAAATTGAGAGGAACCACCTCTTCCCCGAGATGCAGCCATGGCAGATGGGTTTGGAGCCGGACTTGGAACATTTATTCTGCTCAGCCTTCAAAAGACTTCCTCCATTGGAGGAACGGTAGCATCAGCTAATATCTGGGAGGATGCAGCTTCATACTGTGTGTCAAGAGATGCCAGAAAAACGCCAACCATTGTAGCATTCGAAAATGTCTTCATCTGGTCCGAAGTCGCTGTGAGAGGTACGAAGCTATGAAGCTTCTCAAACATTCCCCGTAGGGCAGTGTAGTGGGCATGTAGTGGTCGCCCATTCTGCTTAACTGTGAAAATGTCATGCTGCAACTGGAGAATCTTTGTCACATTCTTGGCCTGTGAATATGTGGCAGCGAGAATATCCCACATGGCCTTAGCCGTGGGTTGGTGCAAGACATCATTTGCTATATCTGGTATCAAGGTGCCAGATAACCATACTTGTGCATACGCATCATCAGCCTCCCAGGAGGCATACATCCCTATCTTCTCCATCGGCTCTTCCTCGGTGAGAATATGTTTCTTACCCATTGACTTCATTAGGCTCATGAATTGCATGGCCCACAATTCATAATTTGACCCATCCATCTTGACTATGGGTGTCGGACCTCTGAAGGCACCTGTGGTTTGGGATATCACTCTTACTTTCTGACATCATGCCAAACGAAGAAGACAAAGCTTGTCGACTTAGACCAATAAGCATCTATACGGACATGGGGAATAGAAGGTTATGCATATTCGAATTCGATTCAGATTCGTTCGATAAAAATTCGAAAAAAATTCAATTCAAAATCAAATGAACTGAATTTGAATATAACTTGTGGATTCGATCCTCAAATGAATCGAATCTGAATTCACTTGCATTCGTTCGATAATAATTTGATTCGATTCAATATATACACATATATGATATAGTATGAAGCATTACATATATGATGCAGCCTGAGGAACCCTACAAATATCTACTTATTTGTTTTTGTCACTTATTTGTGTCTATAATTTTTTCCATGGGTAAAAGGAGATTACAAGGATATTTTTCCACAAGTAAAAGGTCCATTAATAAGGGCCTTGTCGTAAATTTTCCATGAGTAAAAGGAAATTAATTTCCCTATTCCCCATCTGTGAAATCGAAGCCCTAACCCTCACCCCTCCCCGACCCGTGCCTCACCCCCCCCCTCGCCGCCCTCCCCTCCCCACCGCAGGTCCGCAGTCGCGCCTCATCGCCTCCCCAACGCAGCTCATCGTCTCACCGCCCTCCCCTCCCCAACGCAGCTCACCGGCCCTCCACCGCGCGCCTCATCGCCTCGCCACCCTCCCCTCCCCAACGCAATCGCGCATCATCGCCTCCCTAACGAAGCCGCGCATCAGCATCTCACCGCCGGCCTCCACCGCGCGCCTCGCCATCCTCTTCCCACCCCTTCCCATCTACCTCCTAGCCCGCAGTGACCACCTGTGCAGCCGCCTATCCCAAACCTCCTGTGCGGCTGTGCCTCTAACCATCCCCCCTCTAACCTAGCATGTCACCAAACCCGCATGTGTCGCCGCCTCTCGCCAAACTTCCTGGCCCACGCTGATGACATCCTTCGCTTCTTGAGCGGAAGCGCTACTGCTAAGCTCTGTCCCCATTCCCACTGCCGGCTGGAGGCATGTGGTATGCATTGTTTTTGTTTTTTTTGGTATTCCCTAGCGCAACTATCGCTTGTAAGTGGAATTGATACCTATAACCAAATATATATATTCGGCCTCAATTTGACATGATGTTTGTAAGTGGAATTTTTATTATCTTATCAATTGAATTTGAAGACTTTTAGTCAAAAATATCTATTCATGATGTTTAATTTGTATGCACATGGATTGCTTTGTTTATACAATTTGTTTGAAAGTAATGAGCACTTTGTCATCCTTTTATGGTCTTGATGGAATTTTATGATTCTTTTATTTCTTAAATATCATGGAGATAGGGCACAATGAGAGGGAAGATATGGAGGATTTTTCAGAGAAACGTGAAACACAATCTTCAGGTTATTATTTTGGACAGGTATATCTATTAATCTATATCCTTTATTTTGAGATTGGTATTGAATTTAAAATATAGTTTTGAGTATGTGTTTCCATTTTATTATTAGAAGTCTAATTCCAGCATTCCATCTTCTCAAGATAGTGTACATGAGAGGGTTATTGAGCATGACGATGATATTAACGAAAAAATGGAAGAAGAGGATGAAAGAATAGAAAAATTCAGTCCTGAAATAACTAATAAGATTGACAGAAAGAAAAGATCAATGGTTTATCAGTCATTTACCAAAGAGAATGAGAAAATTCGTGGAGTATCATTTGAAAGGTGGAAATGCATTGATTGCAAGAAAATTTTCAAGGTTATGCAAAGTGGAACCACTTCTCATTTAAAAAATCATAGAGAACAATATTGTATCATGAGAGATTCAGGAGATAAGAAACAAAGAACATTATCTTTTGACCCTTCGTCGTCTGACTCCGAGCACTTAAATGAAATGGCATTATCATCTTTGAAATTTGATCGAATGAGAGGAAGAGAACTAATTGCTAAATGGATCGTCGTCCATGAGCATGCTTTCAGTGTTGTGGAAGAGTTTTGGTTTAATGCAATCCTAAAATATTTCAATTCCAATTTTAGACAAGTGTCCAGAGCTACAATAACAAATGATTGCATGAAGCTTTTCTTTGTAGAAAAGGAAAAACTTAAAAAGAGTTTTCTACATGTGGACATGATTGGTCTCACAACTGACACTTGGACATCAAATCAAACAATAGGGTACATGTGTTTGACTGCCCATTATGTAGATGCCAAGTGGAAGTTGCAAAAACGTGTTCTAAATTTTTGTGAATTGGAACCGTTGCATACTGGTATTGTTATTGCTGATGCTATTCTAAATTGCTTAGTTGAACGAGGGATTGACAATAAGATTTCCAGTATTACGCTAGATAATGCTAGTACTAATGATGCCGTGGTAAGGACATTGAAGGACACATTTGCTGGAAGGGGTAGTTTGTTATTTAAGGGAAAACTCTTTCACGTGAGATGTTGAGTGCACATACTTAATCTTATGGTTCAAGACGTCCTTCGTGCATTAGAGAATACTATCTCTAATATAAGAGAAAGTGTGAAGTATATCAAAAAAAGTAGCTCACGTTTAAAGAAATTTGGTGAAATTGCAAAGCAATTGAATCTTTCTACTTCAAGAGGGCTTTCTATGGATGTGCCTACTCCAGTGTTGTCAAAGGCGTAAGGCGCTCTAAGGCGCTAGGAGTCCAAAACGCCTGAGGCGCTAGGCGCTTGATTAGGCGCTCGCCTGAGATATCGAGGCGCCATATATGTTACATATATTTATGTAAATATAATCTTATATACCTATACATACATATATGTATGTATTTATATGTACATGCATGTATGTTTTCAAAAAAATATTTCACACATACACACAAACACACACCTAAATTACAATCTAATATTGATCCAATATATATGTAAGCGTATGTATATTCATTTATATATGCTTATATATGCGTACGTAAGTATATATTATGTATGCAATTAGGGTAAAATGGGGCCGCCCCCTGGGAGTAGCCAACTTAGCTACTCCCACCCCTATTTTTCTCTTATTTTTTTATATCTTTGGAAAATAAAAATTTTTATATTTATCACTATATCCCTCTAACATTCTCTTAAAATTTTGTCAGAAACACAGACTCCTAGGCCCTCCATCTAGACCTCATTTTCTCAACGGTTGCAGGATTTTTTAAATCGACCCTGTTTGGATGGAGGCCGTAGGAGTCTCTGTTTCTGACGAAATTTTAATAGAATGTTAGAGGGATATAATGATGAATTTACAAATTTTTATTTTCCAAAGAAATAAAAAAATGAGGGAAAAATAGGGGTGGGAGTAGCCAAGTTGACTACTCCAGGGGGCAGCCCCATTTAACCCATGCAATTATAGTACTTAAAACTAATATAAATGTAATGTGTAAATGGAACTTCGAACTAACATGTGTAAATGTACATGCGTATGTAGAATTAAGGACTAACATGTATGTGTATATGTAGAATTATAGAATTAAGGACTAACATGTATGTGTATATGAAGAATTAATTATTAACATGTATAAATTACATCTAATATCAATCCAATATATATGTAAGTACATGTATATTTATATATGTAGTACTTAAAACTAATATAAATGTAACTTGTAAATAGAATTTAGGACTAACATGTATAAATGTATGTGTATATGTATAATTAAGGACTAATATGTATGTGTTTATGAAGAATTAATTATTAACATGTATAAATTACATCTACTATCAATCCAATATATATGTAAGTACATGTATATTTATATATGTAGTACTTAAAACCAATATAAATGTAACTTGTAAATAGAATTTAGAACTAACATGTATAAATGTATGTGTATATGTATAATTAAGGACTAACATGTATGTGTTTATGCATAAATATTCATAAGTAAATGTATATTACATGTATATTTGTGTAGTGCATGTAAATACGTGAACATGTGTATACATGTACATGTGTACATATGTGTATGCATGGATATGCATGCATATACATATGTTTACATGTATGTGTATACGCCTATATATACATATAAGAGTTTGTATGTATGTATTATGTTTTAAATTATAATACTTATAATTAATATGCATCCGTAAATGTATGTGTGTATGTATACCCTAGTGTGTGTGTGTGTATGTGTATTGCTAGTGTATGTATAATTGATGCATGTATTTGTATCCATATATATACACACTAACATGTCCAAATATTACTTAGAACTAATACTTATCCAACTTTAAAATTAAAAAAGAACAAAATACAAATAATTCAGCAATAAGCCCCAGTTTTACTTCAGGCGCTCGCCTCAAGCGCCTGGCGCCTTAGGCCAGGCGCTCGCTTAGGCAGCGCCTGAGGCAAAACGTCTCGCCTGAAGCAAGGCAAGGCGCCTAGGGCTCGCCTCGCCTCGCCTTAGCGCCTAGGCGAGCGCCTTTGACAACACTAGCCTACTCGTTGGAACTCAACTTTTTCCATGCTTGATTTTGCACTTTGTTATAAAATTGCATTTCAAAATTATGCTAGAAGAGATGAGAGTTACAAATAGCTACCATCAAAAGAAGAATGGGAGAAAGCTGAAAAAATCCGCCCTCTTTTAAAGCAAGTTTTAGAAGCTACACAAGTTTTTTCTGCTACTAAGTTTCCAACGGCAAATTTGTTCCTTCCAAAAATTTGGAAAATAGCTGAAATTTTGAAAGACAATACACTTTCGAGTGATGAGTTCACTAAAGAAATGGCCATTGCAATGAAATTGAAGTTTGATAAATATTGGAAGGATTACAGCCTCTTGATGTCTATAGCTTGCCTCCTTGATCCGAGATATAAATTGAAGTCTATAGAATTTATTTTTAATAAGGTTTACACTTATATTGAATCCCAAGAATAGTTGATAAAATTGAAAAAAGAACTGTCAGGAATATATTCTTTTTACTCACAAAGAATGAGCAAGCAGAACGATGCAAGCACAAAATTTAGTGGAAATAACGAATCTTTGAATGCATTTCCTCTAGAATTGGCATGTGAAGTTGAATTGGATGATTATTTGGATAATGTTGAAAATGAACCTCCTGAGAAATCTGACATGGAGAGATACTTGGAAGAGCCAACCCTGAGATCCAGAAAAGGAGATCCTTCTTTTGATGTCTTAGATTGGTGGAAAACCAATGCTTTGACATTTCCCGTGCTATCTATTATGGCTCGTGATATATTGTCAATTCCCGTTAGTTCTGTTGCCTCAGAGTCAGCTTTTAGCACTGGAGGGAGAGTCCTCACAGGTTATAGAAGTTCATTATCCCCTAAAACGGTTGAGGCCCTTGTATGTATCTCTGACTGGATTCGAGTGACTCAAGACATTAATCTTTCTTCGAATGTAAGAACACCTTGCTTGAATTCATTTCAAGAATATCGTAGTTATGATGAACGCTAATTTTGAATAAAATGTAGTCCGTTGTTTGGCAAGATGAGAGCTTGAGGGTGGTGATTCCATAATAGATACGATCTTCTCATGGGAAAGGTTAGGTATTAGCTCAAATGTATATGTAAATCCAATTCTACTAATGTAGTTTTGATTATAATAATTTTTATTTATGTGAAGGATGTGGAAGTGTAGATGCACTATACATGGACACGAACAACATCACGGGCATGAATCAAGAAATCTAAAAGTCCACATTTGTTCAACATTATTTTTTGAAGAAAACTCTCTTCCATTTATTTCAAGTGCAATGCGTTTATTTCTTGTTTGTTCCACAACTATAATTTCATGTTTGTAACCTCATACTTTGTGTACCCTAAAATATTTTCAAGTGAGGTGTAGAAATTTTAACCCTTTCTCATCAACTTATTTTATTTTTTCCTTCTATAGTATGGATAAAGGAATTTTATTATGTAAACTATTTGTAGGTTGCATTTTTACTTCAAATATCATGCTTAATTTGTAGGATTTTCTATACGAGCTTGGTTTCGTCGTTCATCATCATGCAAAGGTAGTCATAATGCGTTCAATAATTTATCAATAATGTATATCGTATTAAATAAGTCTAATCTAATTATTTTTTCCTTTCTTTTTATATTCACTATAGGTAAAAAAGGAAAAACGAGATTGCAAGAGACATGCACGAACAACAAAAGTTAGGTATTTTTATGCTATTTATATTATCTATTGAATTTTATCATTTATGTTAATTTTTTTCTTATCTCGGTAATTTTCACAAATTAGTATCACAAATTCTATTCAATTCTTTAAACTTAGAATTTTATTAATATAATTTTTTTCTTATTAGTAAAGTGATAATAAAAATAATGATTCGATATAAAATGAATCGAATTTGAATATTCGAAACTCCAAACGAATTGAATTTGAATTTAGATTAGAAATTCGTTTAAAATTCGATTCGAATTCGGATTCAAAAATTTCATTATGAATTGAATCTGAATCTAGGTGGATTCGAATGTATTCGATTCGATTAGCACCCCTAGTTATGCATAGGGTTGCACGATCGACTTTGCAGCAGTCCCAACACAGCCGTTGAGGGCTGCGCAGAGCCAAAATGGGGTGACGGAGGTTGCCTGGGGTGGCAGAGTCCTGATGGGGGTCGCCTATGAGCGGGAGATGCTCGCCCAGTGGCGGGAGGCAGGCTGGTGCTGCCTGCAGGCTGGGGGGTGGATTGTACCGCCTGGAGGGCGGCGATGGATGGCGGAAGCCGTCGGGGGGGGGGGGCGGCAAGATTGGGAACCGCAAGAGGGGCGGTGGCACAAGAGGCTAGAGGTGGGGCTAGGGTTAGGGTTCGGTACGAGAGCTCTGGCCTAAGACCACCGCTCTGATACCATGTTGGGAAAAAATGAAAAGAGTTGTTTATTCCCTAAGCCCTAGGCTCTCTTATATAGGGGAGAGACCTATGGGTAAATTACATAGAGTATACGAATGAAATAAAATTAGATAAAACAGGACAGAGAACATATTTCTACAGTAGTCATTTAGACAATTTCCTTCAACATATTCACAATAATTTTCCCATGTCATGTATTTATAGATGCTCGTGAAGTTAATAACAATTTGTTTATACGTTGTCTTCAATTGTTAAAGGCATCCAAATACATGGACATCTACGCGTCAATGCCCACATCTCAAGAAGTAGCACGAACTCCAAATGATGCACTAGATCGTGCTCTTCCTGAAGATGATGGCGAGCGACAACCTCACGAAGCAGTTGAAGCTTGTGATGGTGGAGCAGTTGGAGCTTGCGATAGTTGTAGTGGAGCATATTAAACATCTTCACTTGAAAATTAATCATAATATAAACTATACCTTTCTCAAGCTCTTGCCTCTTTGTAGCTAGAATAAATTCTTCCATTTCACTAGCATCATCATAACTATATCCATATCAATAGATGGTGAGCGATGGAGGACGAGCGAATGGTCATGCTAGAAAGTAATGAGAAAGAATTTCACCGCTACGATATGATGATTTTCTTAGAGATTTGATTGGGAAGAGACCTTAACTTTAACTAAATGGCAATGAGAAGGATGTGTCAACATCCTTGTATTAAAAATCACTTATTTCAACACTAAGGGGCCATTCGGGTGCACAGGTAACCCGGTGAAGACCGGGTTTTGCCCCAAAACCTGTGAGTTTCCAAGCAGTTCTTCCGCCCAAGCCCCTGTTAGAAACCCGCACCGACATCCGCCCCAACTTCGTCGTGCAACGTAACACAACTGGTCGTAGATGCCCTCTTCGCACAGCAATATCTCGTCGCCTCTAGAGGGCTCCCTCCTCCCCCATTCTTCCCCCTTTGATATGGTCTCCTCTTCTGAATCTCGTTGCTCCCGCATCTCTGTCTTGAGGAGGAAGTGGCAACGACTAGACTTGAACTGGAGGTATGCGTTGACCCTTGAGATCCATCTTCTCTTCCACGATCAAGCCATAAAAGATCATACTAACAAATTTAATCCTTCGTCTGATCATCAGTTAAACAATTTCCATAAGATGCGATCTCATGTCCACCATATTCATAGTTTCTTATAGAAACCACACTCCTGATCTATAGGCTATGGACTATGTACGTAATGTTGCTCTATATATACTTATCTAGTTCCTTTAAAAAAACAAATACTTATCTAGTTGATAACATTTGACTATCAATAGGTTGTGACACTCCTCTATGACTTTGCATGCATACTGCCTCTGTTCGCCTATGCAATCACCTCAACCAGAAAACGGAATGATGAATTGTCACTGTCACTCTCAATGCAAGAGGACTAGTACGTCTAGGATCCAATAGTCATGAATTCGTGAACATCAACACTCATCTGCTTTGTAATTGTTGGGTTTGGTCTTCTTTCTAACTCAAGAACATAACAATTGCTGCTTTCCATCTATTTTCCAAGGGCATCCTCTTCTCCTTCATCATCAACATCATAAATTTTAAACAATACCATTGGATCCATATAATCTTCCTTGTCTTGTCCTTCTATAGCATGTTTCATCTTCAATAATGTATTGTAATAAATGTATACTGAATCATTCAACTCTTTTTGAACAATTTTGTTTATTCTTTTTTATGGATCAACTCTTTCTGAACAATTTTGTTTATTCTTTTTTTGGATCAAGTTAAAGGTGCTTTGATTTCTTATACAACCACCTGCCACGGCTTATGATAAAACTCTAATTGCATTTTTCTCAAATGTGGAACATTCACATCGCAAAACATCTACCATTCACTTGAAAAAGAAATAGCATGTATTTACAATGCTTTATTAATCAACTAATCCAATTACTAAGAGGGATCTTGAACTAAGTAGACTCTAGAAGCTAAAAAAGGAATATTGAGCAATTGCAAGAATAGGGTTTGTTAATATTCCTGGTATAGTAGATGCCATCACACATACAATCATACTCAAATCGACGGAATTGTTTGATCTTAGAGTGGATCTTCTATAATTTCACACATGGGGGGTTATTTCTTGGTTTCGTCCCGTCATTCATAACTTGGTTATTTTTATATAATAGTAGATAGAAACAACATTCGTAAGGAGTCCTATTGAAACAAGGACATATAGGCCTACCTGCCATCCACACCAAAATAGATAGTTCTTTTCTTCCAAAAAGAACTACCAATGGAGGAAGACCCCCAAGGGATAAAAGACATAAGGCTGAAGAGGGAACCAAAAAAGGATTTTTCGTGTATAATCCTCGATAATCTCGAATGTTATCAGTTTCAGTAGAAACAATACGTTCGAGAAGGACTGATTGAGGATGAGGAATTAGCAGATCTACCAGCTTTCTTCCTTCACGTTCTTAGAAAAAATATTTTTTTAATAGCAAAGATTGCATGAAATACAAATAAGGTATTTGACGATCGATGTAAGACCCGTGACCTAACACAATAAATTATTTATATTTTATAGATTGGTCAAATTTTAAAAATAAAAAATTAATAAGAAGTCAATAGAAAAAGAGGTCCAAGTAATACAAAAAGAACTCTATTTTTGTTAGTCCTATCTATAAGAGGAGAACACATGAAAAATATAGTCAATTCTTTCGTTTCCTTGGGTCACTGGCCATCTGGCGGAGTTTTGGGTTTAATACCGATACTTTTTATTTGAAAATCAATATTATGAACCTCCTTTAAAGATCCATCCAAAAAATTTATATTGATAGGCATAAAAACCAACTTCACAAGCGCCAAATTTCATCCAGAGCTTTGGCATGCTCAAGAACATTCTCAAAATTAAAACATGTCATCCTTGAAGATGACACTATTTCTAGCTGGCAGATGGCCCAAAAAAGAGCACATATCTTTCATCTTCTATCAACCGAACCTATTAATTATTTGCAAAAAAGAATTCCAGAAGGAATTCATATCACTCCAGTGAACACGTAGAAAAGCAGCAGTTCTCCGCGCCTCTCTTAACCCAAGGCGCTGAGGAAAAAAGGTGATCAATATCTTCGTTGCTTCACCACACCTATTGCATGTCTCCTCCAAGTCCCTAAATGTCGGATTCGGTCACCATTTCGGTATCGACCAAAACAGAATTTCGGTGGAATTTCGACCGGAATTTCGATCATTTCAGTCATTTTTTGTACTAGGACCCCTTCGATATTCGACAGAAATTCTACCGAATTTCGCTGAAATTTGAGGTCATGCTTCTCCATCTAGGAAAAAATCTAGCTCTCCTAATGACAATCATGATTTTCCCTCTCCTTAGCATCCATAAGAAAACTAGTATCTGAACGGGGATCTCCCACGTCCAGATACTCGTAATCCGAACGAGCTCGTCACTAGTCAACATAAAATCATAACACCACATCTCTCCAACACCACAAATCCCTCTCATTAGACGGCTCCTCCAACCTCGTGAGTCTATTTGAAAGGCTATGAAACTCCTCTACTCTCCGGTCTGATAAATCTACAGCAAACATAGGTGTCCAAGAACCTCATGCCTAAACATCAGTCATGTTAGCTTCTCTATCCTGACCAGTGAAAATAACCTAGGATACTTGTCATAGAATACTCCTCTGACTAATCATCCCCCCAAAAGTGAAAGCATGTACCATTCCCAAAGATTGGTCGCATTGAAGCCACGAAGATTTGAGCAAACACCTCTACATAAAGTGGTAGGTGAGGACACATCATCACTACGGATACACAAGATGGATGATACCCCATAAACCAATCCAATTAACATGGTCAGCAAATTGTTTCCATCTCCCCATATTCATAACACACACTTCGTGAGTAAAGCCTTATTCATATCACACAAACATCGCGTCCAAGTCACCTTCTATTGTAGGCGTTGTCACAAACTCCCAATCAACCAACGTAATGCCTCAATAATCAGGGGAGGGTGACTAGAAGAATCGACGTATCAAATCCTCTATCTACTTGCAGATGTCAACTGGAAGAACCCTCACAAACATAAAAAAGACAGGAATAGCGGAAAGTACAACCTTCACCAGAACTAGCCGCCCTCCCCTCAAGAGAAAAGAACCCTTCCACCTCGCCAGCGTATTCTCTAGCTTCTCCAGCACAAACTGCCAATCTACATGCCTAGTTCTCCTACATAAATACAGTAAATATGCGCATCACCGTGACAGAAAAATATGGGCAGGCATATTTCCCGGCAAACCCATTACACTAAAACCACTAGAAATGTGTAACGTTCCAATAAGGTGTCCCCAAATATTGGTAGTTATTGTTAAACTTGGACGAATACTTTATAAAATGGTTGGAGTATCAGAAACCATAGCTAAAGCAACTATGTCAATAGTTATGTGCAAAATGCCTATATGAACTCAATTCATTATTGCAGGATAAGGAAGGATGTATAATAACATCAATAAAATAATTTTAATATGGTTACATAGAAATAAAAATATTAATAGCATTACCATATACTAATACATAGTACACTTCATGCACTTTGACTCAAGATCCTTAAATTTGCTGGCCACTTTAAGAGGCTAACACATGAAGCAAATTTGTGCTTATTGAAGTAGTTGGAGTATATTGATGTATGCGTCATGTGTAGGTGTGTAATTGGATCCCTCCAGGGTCAAATTACCACACTCGTTGAATTTAATCCCACATCTACCAGTGGTGGTCTTGGCAGGTCTCTGGAGGCTATATAAGAAGCCTCAAAACTCTTGTATCGGATGACAAAATCCAATGCAACATATGGCCCCTACTCCAGTGGTTTAATCCCACTCCTTAGGGAGTAGGGTTCCACGTTAAATCTCGTTGTTCCATATTTCTTATTCTTTATTTCTGAAATGGGAGAGGGAGTCTGCCTGGGCTCGCTAGACTCCGCCACCTGCAGGACTGGAGTGTCGTGTAAAAAAGGCGGTGAGCAGTGCAGGCTCGTTGAGACGATGGTCTGTCGTTGATGGTGCTCAGCGGTGGAAGAGCGTGGAGGTAGAGGTGCACCTCCACCCCGGATCTGGTAAAGGGCGGCAGAGATCGGGATCGCGGACTGAAGTGTGGCAACATGTGGATGTGACGCCTGGATTTCGAGTGGCTCACAGGGGAGAAGCCCAGATTGGGTTTCTCTTTCGTCGATGCTTGCGAATCTGTACGAGCCGCTATGATGATGCTAGGTTGGCTAGGGTTTCGCGCGTCTCCGCGAAATAGGAGGAGGTCTCGTGTGCCGCCTGCTGGACGTGAAGGCTACGCCTGGAGTGGAATGTGATAAGGTCCTAGAACCTGGGCCTCGAACTTTGCTCACCCGCATGGAACTTCATGCAGATCTAGCAACAAATCTTCAAAAAAACTTGAAGAGCATAATTAGGGTTTCAATAGAAACCCTAGATCTAGATCTGAATCTCGAAAAAAAAAATCATAAATCCCTCGAGAGCCGGCCCGCTCTGATACCATGTTAGAAAATAAAGAATGCAGATTCGGGATGATAAACAGAGCATAACTAACTAGAAATATGAAACATGAAACTCGTAGATTTTTACGTGGAACCCTACTCCCTAAGGAGCGGGATGAAACTACGAGAGAATGCCTTAAAGGGATGATCTATGCATTGCACTTTCTCCCCTGATTACAGGGGTGTAGGGTCTATATATAGCCCACACTGAGTCTCCACATCTCCAAACTGGTAGATGTGGGACTAAAGATTGGATGGGGTAAATAGATCCTGGAGAGATCCATTTACCCATCTCTCACACATATGACGCATATTACAAATACTCTAACAGGGTTTGATTTGAAAAACCAAAATACCATTAAAGGTGAGGTTGCACGCCTAGTTGGTGAGATGGGAGCAACCACCATGTTGATCAAGAGCACGTAGGGCATGGATTTCGACAACGGCTGCCTGGTTTGTGGCATGATGGAGGAGACAACCAAAATTCACAGAATGGATAAACATATGCCACCATGTTTTCTACTAAGAATCAATCTTTCTCGAATATAATGGCATTTCTACCCAGGTAAATGACCTAGATGACCACAAAGCCCCTCTCTCTCTCCCATCTTAGTAGTTAGGTACCCTCTCCAAAACTACACCAAAAGTCCTCTCTTTTTGTTGAGATATTTGTATCTCGTTATATTTATTTCTTTCTCTCTTTCTTTCATGTACCTCTTATGTAATTTACCTAAGGCTTTTCTCCTATATAAGACAACCCTAGGGTCTCAATAATATCATGTGATTCTATTTTCCTAACATGGTATCAGATCAAAGGTCCTAGACCAGAGTTCTCGTATCTCACCACAACCCTAACCCTACCCCCCTCAGCGCAGCCGACCATCGCCAGCAGCCGACGGTCGAAGCTTCGGCCTCCCTCCGCCGGCCACTGCCAATCACGGCAACCCTCTCCCTGCAGGCTGTCACCTCCCCGCGGTTCATCCGACCAACCACCGCCCAACCCTCGGTCAGTTGTCTCTCAACTCTTGTGGGTTGTCCTACCTCCATTGGGTCGTAGTCCGACAACTGTTGCAACGGATACGATCTGATTTTGGCCGAAAACTGTGATTTCATGCACATAAATCGTGTTTTCTGACCTAAGACTACAACAAGGATTGAAGAGGATGGTTGTATGAGTCTACACATACAGCCACTCTTCTATATGATTGTGTAGACTTGATCAGAGTAGTCTACTTCCCGATTTTGTTCAGAATTTTCGGCATTTATTTATCATGTCAGACACAAGGGTGGCGCAAGGAAGGTTGTATCGATATCGATATCGTTTTGGTCTGCCCGAAAATGGATATATCAGGATATATCACCGATATATCGACGATATCGGTGGAAATGTTGGAAATGGCTCAAAAAAGTTATTTTTTATCATTTTTTCAGAAAGTACGATCATCCAAGATATTAAAGCAACAAATAATATATAAGTACACACTTATGCCACACATATCGTGTCACGGCCCCGATTCCCGGGTCGTCGGATCCTCCCATAACCGGATTTGGTTATTCAGCAATAATTTATTTAGCAATCAGAACTAACATTCAGAAACAAAGTGCAAATACAAATACTCAGAATGAAGTACTTCAACACTTTTCCATTCACAAAATATAGTTCACATGATTCATTGTCCCACTACAACTATTTACATGTACATCAGATGGAAGGAAATACACAAAAAATTACTAACTACCTTACAAAATAAAGCTATTGTGGTTGGCTGGATGTCTACTAAAGTCTTTGCGATGTCTCACCGACACTTGTTGGGTTTTCCATAAATCATAAGATAACAATTAGTGAATCCTAAGTAATGAAGAAGAGTAAAGCAAACAAATTGTGTAATTTTTTCAAAAAGTTTCATTCTTTCTCATTAATTTAAGTCATATTCCTTTCTATTCCACGTCAGGAATTAGTCCAGGGGAACCCCACTATTCTTGGACTCCGAAGTTGTGGACACTTCAGGATTAGAGATTACGTTGATCTGATGAGCTTATGCTGTCGCACGTCACCTCAACCAATCCTCCAATACTACCCTGACAATTTCCTTTTCTTTTATTAATCAGGGTCTCAAACCCTCGACCTAGAAACAAAGGAGCACACCGTTCTCGAGGACTCGGTTGCTTAAACCTCAGGTTATCATTTAATCATATAACCTAGCGGCTTTAAATACATGTTATCGTGACCCAGCCGCTATTGAACCACTCGTGCCTCCACATGGTACGACTAAATCTTCTGTCGTTCAACCTGAAGATATTGGCTCCCGGTACCACGCATTGCAAATCATTCATTTCGTGCGCACTTATCATAACAAGGAAACCGTGTACCACCTAAGTAGGGAAACGTCAATACGGGTTCCTTCCGACAAACCTACAGGTTGCGTGCCCGACCTGTAGTTCTACTCCCAGTCATCCTTAACGTGACACATGATCCTTTTCAGGATCTAACTCAAAACACATCAATTTCCATGATGTAATTTTTTCGTTAAGTCTTCGATTTGCATAATCATCAACACTTAGTATAGACTCGCATATATATTATTCATATGCATATATACTCGTATTAATGTTTATTTTAACTCCCAAACCCTAACTTTCCAAGCCACTGCATCAATTCGATGCTTAAACCTTATTAGTGGGAATCACAAAGCAACTTTTCATACTTTTTCAAAAATAGTCAAAATTAGGGTTCTTCATAGCAAAGAACATAAAATCAGAAATTTCAACAATCTCATATGAAAACCCAACAGCAAAAGGAAGGATTTCGTTACCTAATCGAGATTTCTCTCGTGTATGCTGTGCTTTATTATGTTTTATTTTCAGAAAGGATGATTTAAGGTATGGAAGGACATATCGATATCGGTATCGATATCGGTACCATGTCGATACCGATATAGCGCCGATATATCGACGTCATATCGCCGACATCGGACCGAGATTGTGCATTTTGGCATGTCGATACCCGATATCGACCATATCGGCGATATCGGTGACCTGTCGATACCGATATATCGTGATATGGCCTTCCATAATTTAAGGTTCCTAAAACGATCGAATTTCATTTTCGTATCAAAAACACTAAGAACGTGCCAAGAACACGAAGAACGAACGAAGAACGTGAAGAACACACGAAAAACACGAAGAACGCGAAGAACATATGTTTCTTAAAATTTTGGCAAAACTTCTCCTTATATAGGGTGATATTTTTAAGAAAATTTCAGCAAAGTTTCCCCTTATACCGGGACATCTTTCTAGAAAATTTTTGGCAAGATTTCCCCTTGTATCAGGACATTTTAAAAGAAAAACGGAAAGAGTTTCCTCTATAAAATCATCGAGAGGAAAACAATAATGAAAATGAAAGAATATACTCAAACAGCAAGAGATAAAGAATCGGTAGACACCACGCGTCTTAGGTGAGTGAATGTGTGACGAATCACAGGGTTCATTGACGTGCATAGTCGCCCGCACCTAAGTAGGGTATTACACAGATTTCTCCATCAAAATAAATATAAAAGCAAAATTGAAAGAATAGAAACATAAGCGATGGAGAATCGGTAGACACCACGCGGTTTAGGTGAGTAAATGTATGACGAATCACAGGATTCACTGACGTGCATAGCCGCCCGCATCTAAGTAGGGTGTTACACGGATTTCTCCTCAAACCACAACAGAAAATGAATCGGAAATAAAGATGAATCAAGAACAAAGCTTGGAAGAAAAGAGGATGAATTGAAATCCTAGCTTACGAAGCAAACTAAGAGAGGATCATACCTTTCTCCTCCTCGTTCTCCCGGCAGCGCTTCGCTGGCGCTCTTTCCCCACCTCCCACTCCTCCTCCCGACCTCTCAACCCTAGCTCTTAGGGTGATGGTGGTGGTGAAAATCGTAGATAATGAATGGGTAGCGGGGTATTTATAGGGTTTAGAAAACCGCTAACCATGGTTAGAAAACCATGGTTAGCCCTTAACCGCAGTTAGCGGCCCATGATTTTGGCCAAAACTTATCCGAAACTTAGGGCTTAAGTTAGAACATTCCATAGGATTCTAAATTCGCTAATACGCTTACTTAACATTAATCGTGATTAACTTTCACTAATCACGATTTAACTTTCGCGACTTATGCTTATCTTTTGCTAACTATTGATTAATGTTCGCTAATAGTCATTACTGATTTTTAATCCATCATTAGTTTCTTTAATCATGTTTAATTACTTTTAATGACGGTCATTATGGGTTACTGACGTCTTAAACCTCTTTACTTCTCTCTCTTCCGAAAATCATAACAATTCCAAACGAAGTCCGACTCATACGAAACAAATTCCGTTGATTTCCTCTTGGTGAGCCGGATCTTATGGTATAGGATCCGAAGGGGGCCAAGTTCAAGGCTTTACATATCGGCCCATATATCGCATATATCGGTCATCGTATCAAACATATCGTTGTTAATGTTTATTCCCGACCTTTAGATATTGCAAATGGATTCCATTCAAGTTCTTATAACATTAAATAACTTACAAATATACACATAGATGACACATATAGATCATTTGTGAGGACTATGATTCTTATAGCACATATCGGTCATATCGAATATATTGTTAGTATTGTTAGTTGTTGACCTATATATATTGAAAATGGGTTCATCCAAGTTCTTAGATCACTAAATAGCTTACAAACATACTCTTAGATCACATACATCCATCAATCTATGAAGCTTATATCGTATATATCGATTATTTTGAACATATCGATATTAATGTTTGATTCTTGACTTATAGATATTTTGTTTTGAAGAATTGACTTATAGATATTGGAAATCGAGTTCATTCAAGTCTTACAATATGAAATAACATGTAAACATATAGCAAGTTGAAGAACCATTATGTGCACCCTCCTGTCGCACCATACCCTACCAGTACGGGGGTCTCGTTGCCCGGCCAACGAGCCTAGGGGGGCTAGGGGGGCCCAGCCTGATCCGAAACAATATATATAAACCATTGTGGGTTTTAATACTAGGTGTAGCTAGATATATGAGTTTTAATAGTGGGTGTATCTAGATAAGTAGTTGATCAATCTTGCATGAATAATAGCATTGATATATAGAGATATCAACGAAATATCGACAATATTGATTGATATTTGGGATTTTTTCTACCGAATCCAGACATTTTTTGACCGATATGAGCCAATATGGCGATATATCGTCGATATCCCTGTAAAAGGAGATATCGGGTAATATCGAAACCCCTACCCTGTCGAACCGATATATCGGCGATATATACGACCTTCTATGAGGTGGCACATTTTCGTCGCCTGCTGCCTTCAAGGCCACGGCTCCCATCGTAAAGATGGATGTGACCAACTACGAGTTGTGGTCCATGCAGTTTCGCACCCTTATACAGTGCCATAACAAGGAGCACATTTTGACTGATTCTGAGCCGACGGACAAGACAGGGGCCCAATACTTCTTGGAAGTAAGACGATGTCTATGCACGGATTTATCTCCCGAGACGCTCACCACGAAGATTGCCAATGACATCGTCCGTCTACCAGCAACCAAGGTTGTGGGATATCTTAGCTGACACATATGGGCAAGCCAAGAATGAGAGAAAGATCCTCCAGTTGCAGTATGACATTTTCAACCAAACGGAATGGTCGACCTCTTCATGCCCACTTCTCTCATCTTCGAGGCATGTTTGAGCGACTCCATATCTTTATGCTCATTACTACTAGCATTGAGCAACAACATGCATACCGGAATGCCATTATGACGGGAGTTTTTTTGTCCTCCCTTGACTCTAATAAGATGCAGCACGTACTCAACTGCTTACTGGAGAGACGATACCACCGATGGAGGATGTGTAGTGTAGACATCTAAAGACTAGAGTACCGGGTTGAAATAAAGATTTGGATGAGAGATAGACTACTACCACATTTTTTCTATGACCCTAAGACATGGGCGGAACAAAAGATTCTATATCCATCGGGGCATTAAAGATCAATGTAGAGCAACCACAATTCCCACCAAAAATAAGCTAATACCAAAAAAGAACAACATTTGACCACAATGGTCCAATCTTCAGATAGCCTGCAGATTTGATGGAGACTAGTCTACACCATCCAAGCTTCACATGAGATTTGACTACATGGGTCACTCTTCACTTCTTTTCCCCTCATTCTAGACTTCTACCCCCACTCGTTGTGAAATACCACATTCCTGAACTTAGAAGGAAATACCTGACTCCTCGAGGACGAGTTACTGGAGGAGGAGATTGCATGGTACTTTTGCATCTTGTATGGGAAGAGCTAACACCCTTCGAACAATAGAGACAGTTATTCAGCATTCTTATGCGAAGTCGAGAGAGGGGTTGATCTAAGATGACTTCTGAGTCGGGTCTAGATGAGGACTTGTTCAGGGGGAGATTGTCTTAGCCCCCTCGATGCACATGTAGAATGTCTTACATGCTCCAGCATTTCAGATGAATCTTTTATCTATTAGTCAGATTACAAAAGATTTACATTGTCATGTCATATTAGACCCATCTTCTATGGTGTTTCATGACATACTCCCGAGCAAGGTGATTGGATGTGGTTGTGAGCAGAGAAGACTTTACAGACTAGTCCAGCCTCCGTTTGTTGGTGTTGCTATCATTCATTTTGGATCAGTTTCTCCTTTCATATGGCATCTTCGCTTTGGACACCCTCCTTTACAGAAGCGGTGTCATGTTCGCCCTCAGATCGCTGCTCATACTACCTTGGAGTGTGATACATGTCAGCTTGGGATGCATTATCGTTCTTCTTTTCCGAGTGGCCAGAGTCGTCACAGTAGTCGTTTGAGTTGTCTCATTTTGACATTTGGGGTCCGAATCGTGTTGTTGATCATCAGGAACATCGATTCTATATGGTCGTTGTTGATGATTTTTCGAGATTATCTTGGATTTTCTTGTTAAAGAACAAGTCTGAGGCCATGTCATTAAATCGTTTCTTATTGAAATTAAGAACATTTTCTGCTAATGTAAAGTTTATTCGCATGTCAATGCCTTAAAATTTTTCATTTTACAGATGTCTGACTTTCTCATATCTTTTGGTATTGTTCATCAGACTTCTTATGATTACACTTCGTAGCAGAATAGTGTTGTTAGACGCAAAACCGTCATCTTCTTGATGTCACAAGGACTCTTTCGACTCAAAGTCGAGCTCATCATTCGTTCTAGGGTGATGCGGTCCTCACTGCCTGTTACTTTGTGAACCGCATGCCTTCCACTCTCTTAGGAGAAAAGGTTCCTATCTTGATTGCGTTTCTTGAGAAGGACCTATTCTCCCTTACTCCTTGGGTCTTTGGGTTAGTGGCATTTGTCCACAATTTTACTCATGGTCGTGACAAGCTCTCTCCTAGAGCTGTCACATATGTGTTCATTGGCTATTCTCGTACCCAAAAAGGGTCCTCTACTCGTCCTCTGTCACAGTTTCTGTCACAGTTTTACATTTGTAGGTCCTCTACTCGTTCCTCTGCTCATGCGCCTTCCCCGTCATCCAGCACGCCTTAGGTATGGAGAGAACGCATTGTTTCTAATGATGGCATTGGTGATATGCTTGTACCACAGGATATTGTACAGGAGGGGTTGATACTAGAGAACATAAAGGATGATGACTTGATGTACCTATTGCCTTGAGGAAGTTGCATCGTAATTGTGTCATATATCCTCTAGCTGCTCATGTTTCCTTGGATCATCTTTAAGATGAGTACATGATGTTTGCCATTGGGACTCTCTGTTGTTACCATCCCACGAACATACTAGGAGGTCGTACAGGATAGTAGTTGGCGACTTGCCATGGAGGAGATGACTGCTTTGCAGTCTCGCGGTACCTGGAGTGGTGTTTCTGCTCCTCTAGGTGCCTCTGTTGTAGGGTGCAAATGGATCTTTACGGTGAAGCAACGAGCATATGGCAGTGCGGATCGTTACAAAGAAAGGTTTGTAGCACGAGTGTTCACCGAGACTTGTGAAGAGGACTATCATGATACCTTCTCACCAGTGACCAAACATTTGACATTGCGCATTCTTCTATCGATTGATGTATTTCAAGACTGGTATCTTTACCAACTTGATGTGAAGAATGTGTTCCTATATAGAGATCTACAGGAGGAGGGATATATGCAGCAACCACTAGGGTTTGTTGTTGAGGGGAGTCTCAAAAGGTGTGTAGGCTCCACAAGGTGATTTACGGCATGAAGCAAAGTCCGAGAGCTTGGTACCAGAGGTTGACAAAGATGATAGAGCACTAGGGATTTGCATGGTTCACTGCGTATCATTCACTTTTTGTTCAGAGGACACGTGGAGGTGCAATTGCTATTCTAGTTTATGTTGACGATATTATTGTCACAAGTGATCATGAGAAGGACATTCAGGTTGCCAAGGAGTTCCTAGGTCAGCAACTTATGACTAAGGGTTTTGGTAATCTTCATTACTTCCTTAGATTAGAGTTCGCTAGGAACCAGTGTGGTCTTGTGATGACCCAGAGGAAGTTTGTGATTGATCTTCTAATTGAGACAGGTATGACAGGATGCAACCCTGCTACTACCCATATGGATCCAAGCATGAGATTATATGATGATGACACTGGGGATGTAAACAAGAAGAGATATTGGGTGCTTGTTGAGAAGCTCCTCTATGCTATTATCACCAGTCCAGACTCCAGGACATATCCTTTGTTGTAAGCAAGGTGAGCCAGTTCATGGAGCAACCCAGGAAGGTTCATATGGATGATGTCTATATGATTCTGAGATATTTGAAGTTTTCACCAAGTATTGATCTTATACTCAACAGTGGTACATCTCTTGAGGTGACAGCTTGTGCAGATACATATTATGTAGGATGCCCTAGAGACAGGAAGTCTACTTCTGGCTTTGCTATTTTTGTTGGGAGTTCACTTCGACAGTGGTTGCTAGATCCAGTGCAGAGCTGAGTACAGGGTCATGCCTTAGGGGAGCACAAAGATGAGGTGGGTTAGATCGGTCTTGATTGATTTTACTGTTAAGGTACCTCTTCCCATGCAACTTCTATACAACAATCAAGCAGCTCTTTTAATTGTCAATAATCATGCATTTCATGAACGGACGAAGCATATAAAGGTGGATTGCCACTATACCAGAGACATGATCCAGAAGGGTCTCATGTCCACCTCCTATGTTTCTACTGGAGATCAGACAGCTGATATTTTCACTAAAATCCTTGCTAGAGGTCCTTTTCAGAGATGTTGTTCCAAGCTCAGCATAATTGACATATATGCTCTAGCTTGAGAGGGAGTGTTGAGATATTTGTATCTCATTATATTTATTTATTATTTCTCTTTCTTTCATGTACCTCTTATGTAATTTACCCAGAGCTTTTCTCCTATATAAGAGAGCCCTAGGCTCTCAATAATATCACGTGATTCTATTTTCCCGACACTTTTCAAAACTCTACGTCTATACAAACAAATATGACAAAGTTGGGGGAAATTTCATCAGTGTCCAACAAATCTGGGAAATATACTATGCTTTTTTCATATTTTGCCCATTTACCCAACATATCACGGACATAGCACTAACAACGGGAGAACAAATTATCCAAAATTTCAACTCGTGTCTAGATGGCATCAGACGTTGGATGACCATCCATTGGCTTCTAAAAAATTAAACAAGAAGAAAACTAAAGCATGCATCATACAATTACTCGACCTTATCCCGAAAATTATTCTCCGCTTAAAAAGTTGTTATGTTAAGCTTGAAAGATGATTACGACTAGCATACATAATGAAAATTGTTTTTAGAATTTTACAATTATACCCCTCTTAGATTCTACAATATTTATTGTCCCCCTACATTCTTGCATTGTTACCACTTGTGCTCATCGGGTTAGTTGATGTCCATCCACCTCCCAAAGAGACATTAACTTTTGGATACAAGAATAATTAGAAAGAAAACCTACGGTACAAATGTAATTTTCTTCTGCTTCTTCATTATCATTCTTCTTCTTCCTTCCTACCCTACCCCCCAACCCCTTCCTCCTCCAGCCCATGGTCATTGCGCACTTTCGCACCTTCCAGGCATCGCATGCACTCCAATGGTCGCATGCTCTAGCCACCGCATGCCCTCGCATGTGCCTACATCCGTGCCTTGTTGGCCAATCCCTCTCGTCACCTCTCACTAGCTAGCTCCACGTGGGTGACCTATAGGCGATGTGGTCAGGGTTGCGAGTAGCATGGGGCAGCGAAGGAGGATAAGCTCATGCTTGGCTTCAAGTACACTACAAGAAGGACATAAATCAACAACAACAAAGCATTTTCCTACTTTAAGTAGGGTCAGTTACATGGATTTTTGCCTCTGGTCAGATTGATCTTGGGTCATTCTCGGGCTTAGATCCAAAAAACTAAGATCTCTTCGTACAATCTCATTCCAAACCCTTCTTAGGCCTTCCACGCCCTCCTTTAGCCGGCTCAACATTCCAAAACTCGCATCTCCTCACCGGTGCATCAGTTGACCTCCTTTGCAAATAGTCAAACCACCTTAAATTATTTTCTCGCATCTTATCCTCGATCGGAGCTACACATACTTTCGATCTGATGACATCATTCCAAATTTGATCTTTACGTGTGTGTGTATGTCCACACTGTTAGCAATGTGAGCCCCGGGTTATTGTAATGAATAAATTATCAATGAAAGTTATTGATTATTTTTCACTTCCTTTCTGAGATTAATGAATGAATGCACTATAGGTCCCTCTGTATAATAAGGGTTATGTACCATGGCCAACTTGATGATCATACAGCTGTTGATTCATTGGATGAATCATAGAGGTTGATGCTTAGATGAATATCTAAGGAGTTAGATAGAGGACTCATCAAGCATCATCAAATGATTATTAAGTGATGATCTCCAGCCTGAGTAGGAGATGGCAATCCTATCTCATATGGTTGATATCTGACTGACCTCTTGATGCAGGTCCTCTGCATGGGAATAGTGATTCGGAGGTGTCAGGTTAGTTGAGTCAATGGGTTGACTTGACGAGATCAAGATAACCAAAGACCTACGTTGAATACTGTCACAACATAGGCATGCATCCTCTGACCGGAGACAGATGTGTTGCTATATGTCTGAGTATGTACATTTGGCAGACCAATAGGTTGATGACCTAACCAAGGTCTATACACCGGCGAGCTGGTGTGCATGTAAGGACATATGAGTAATACGATCTCTCAAAGGGATCATACAGGTTCACTTGTGAACCGGGAGACATGAGCTCACTCATGAGGTATTGGGACTGAACAAATTCCATGCATGGTCGTCATGCTTTGGAAGCATGGCATGAATTTGAAGGTAGGATATATGCTTTGTGAAAGCATATGATCTATACCAAATCCCAAATGACCAAGATTGAGAAACTTAATGATCTAACCCTGAAGATGACAGTGTAAAAGTGATCTTTATCTTCAGAATGATCATAGGTCTTCTAGTATGTAGGATGTGCAGGTATTGGGAATACCTGAGGGTGATGTGATCATATACGATTGTATAACCATGAAGCTTCCATTCCCGAGGGAGTGATGAAACAGGTTTGGATTTCAGTGACTCCTCTCATTAGAGAAGTGACCTAATCTTAGTCCATGAACTGGACATTGATCTGAATGAGATTCATACGCAATGAGAAGATTAGGTCTACGGTCTTGATTTGATCAAGCATCAGTGAGAGGTCCATGGGATCTGGATTTGAGATATGATCTCAACATCCAAGTCACTATACGTGGAACAATACAATCGCCTTGTCCTTATCTCCAAGTATCTAAGGAGAGATCGCATTATTCTTGAAGGATTCGAGAATAATTCCATAAGATCTAAGCAATGAAGAAATAATGATTAAATGTGATTTAATCATCTTGATGTGTGAAGAAATTATCCAATATAATTAAATATGATTTAAATATTTTGGATAAGAATAATATGGATAGAAATATCCAATTATTCATAATATATTATAAATGTGATTTATAATGTATTAGAGAGAGCTAATAATAATTTTATATGTGTTGATTAATTATTATGTGTATTGGATACACATTGTGTAATTAATTGACAATGTAAATTATATGTTGTTTTGGGTTGTGAATATGATTCACAATTTTTCCATGGCAAGATTGCAATATTCTCAAATATAATTGTGAATTATTTTTTGAAGAATAAAACCCAACAAAATTTGTTGCAAATAAATAAAGAGAGATTTCCATGGAGATATGCAATCTCATGAATTATCATGAGATTGCCCTCCATTAGGAAAGGGGTGGGCGGCACCCATGTCCTATTTGGAATGGGTGGTCGTCCACCATGTTATACATGGAATTGTAATCTCCATGTACATATTCTCTCCTTATTTATATTTGATTTTGTCAAATATATTTTAATCTAAATTTGTTGTTTTTGACAACAACAATCTTGACCATTGGATTGACATAAATCAGTCTCATCCATTGATTTTATATGTCACATGGATTGAGATCCATGGATCCCAAAACCCTATAAATAGAGAGGCATACCATGCTCTCTCTTTAACATGCAATTTTGGAGCTCTCTCTCTCTCTCTTTCTTCATACACGACAGCCCTCTCTCCCTCTATTTTTGGTGGCCGTCCACCATACCCTAGAGGAGAGAATTGTCGACGCTCTCGCCACTGCGCCGCCACTTCGACGTTCTTCGGTTATCCATCTTCTTGGAGTGCTACACGAAGGAGACGTTCGATCTCGTGCGACGAGATCAGGAGCAACTACGCTTGGATCAACTTCTTGGATTGCGAGGACAACGCGGTTCATCCCCGCGCTCGCAAGCGGTCTCACCGACGATCGAACTTGAGACAGGAGGTCTCTTCTCTTAGAGACTCGATCAACCATGCTTCAAGAAGTATTGCATTATACTTGTTGTGGTTTATAGATGAAACGATCTGAGAATCGTTCTCGGATCATGTGGTTTCATCGAATGAAAATTTTAAATTCCGTTGCACCGAACAACTAGTGCGACTAGTCGTTCTTCGTCGTATCCGATACGACGATCACGCTTCCGTGATGCGCTTGAGGAGAATACCATATCCTTCACACACATCCACCTTAGCATTTTCATTTCTACTCTGGCATTCTCTTCACATGTCTATAGTTCACAGGCCAACATTCAGATCCATAGAGCATAACATGTGTCACAGCTGCTTTGTAAAACTTTCCTTTGATTTTTTTTGAGGCTCAAACAAGAACTTTCCTTTGATTTTCAAAGGAATTTTCTTATCATAGAGAACAGTAGAGGCTCCTCTCCACTTTAGCCAACCTGCATTTATTCTATTTGTAACATCTCCATCCATTTCTCCATCATGTTGCAAAATAGATCCCAAGTTTCTAAAAGAATCTCTCTTCTCGATGTTATCATCGCCAATCTTAACATTGATTCCTTCACTATTGCTTCCATCAAAAGTACATATATTCAGTCTTAGCCTTACTTATACGAAATCCTTTAGTCTCCAAAGTATGTCTCCAGACCTCAAGCTCTCATTTACTCCATCTCTAGTCTCATCAATCAACACAATATCATCAGCGAATAACATACACCAAGGTATCTCATCGTGAATGTGACTTGTCAACTCGCCATAGTCAAAATAAAAAGGAATGGATTCAAAGTTGAACCTTGATGCAGACCAATGTTGATGTCAAAATAGTCAATCTTCCCAGACTGCATCCTCACACAAGATGAAACACTGTCATACATATCTTTTATGAGGTACATGTACAGGATAGGTACTTGTCTCTTCTCCAAAACTCTCCACAATATCTCCCTTGGGACAAAATCATAAGCATTCTCTAAATCAATAAAAATCATATGGAGGTTCTTCCTTTTAGCCCTATAAATCTCCGTTGTTATCCTCAGCAAGTGGATGGCTTCAATAGTTACGCGACCTGGCATGAATCCAAATTGGTTTTCTTTTACTTTGGAAACTTACCTCAACTTTCTTTTCATCATACATTCCCAAATTTTCATAGTGTGACTCATTAGCTTGATACCTCTACAAATTGAATAATTTTGAATTCTCCTTTATTCTTATAAAGAGGCACCATGATGCTTCTCCTCCATTCTTCATGTATTTTCTTGCTTCGCCTAATCACATTGAATAAATGTGTAAGCCAAGTTAAACCACGCTCACCTAAAACTCTCCAAACTTCTACATGAATGTCATCAAATCCTACACATTTCCCATGCCTCAAAACTTCAAAGCCTCCTCTATTTCCTTCCTTTGTATTCGGTTGTAGCTTGCACAATTCAAGTAACTTTCACTACTAGCTAGATTTCCAAAATGATCTCTCTAATTCCTTCCCCAATGAAAAGCTTATGGAAGTAGTGTTTCCACATAGTCTCTATATCATTCTGAGTAACAAGCACATGACCTCGCCCATCCTTAATGCATCTCACTTGAGAAAGATCTTTGATCTTTCTTTCTCTTGCTTTAGCCAGCCTGAATATATCCTTCTAACACTCCTTAAAATCGAGATTTTTGTACAAAACTTCATAAGCTTTTGACTTAGCTTCGCTTACCGCCTTCTTTGCTTCCTTCTTAGCTATTTTGTAGTTTGTGACAGCTTCATCTGTTCTATCCTTGGACATAGCTTTAAAGCAAGCTCTTTTAATTTTGAGTTTCTCTTGCACCCCTCCACTCCAACACCAAGCCTCCTTTTGGACTGGAGCTCCTCCCTTTAACTCGCCTGACATCTCTTTGGCTATCCTTCGGATACAAGATGCTACTGCCTCCCACATCTCATTAGCACTTCTGTTACAATCCCAAGATAAGTCTTCTAAAACCTTCTCTCTGAAGCTTGATTGCTTCAATTGAAGATTTCACCATCTAGTTCTAGTGATCTTGGAAACCCTCCTTTTCTTTACTAGCCGTTTTAATTGCTCATCCATGACTAACAAGCGATATTGGGTAGTCAGGCTCTCTCTTGGGATTATTTAGCAATCTTTGCAACACAACCGATTTTTTCTTCTCAACGCTAAGTAGTCTATTTGTGTTATAGTCGAGCCACTCTTAAAAGTAATTAAATACTTCTCCCTCTTCTTGAAGAGAGTATTTGCAATGAAAAGATCACAAGCTGTTATAAAAAATAGAAAGACTTTTCCATCTTCATTTTTATACCCGAAGTCATGTCCTCCATGAACAATAGCATACCCTGAAGCATCATTTCCCATAAGTCCATTAAGATCTTCACTTAAGAAAATCATCTCTCTTTGTGGGATTCCTTGCATAATCTTATCCAAATCCTCCAAAAAGCTTGTTTAATCCTAGCACCTAAACCAATTTGCAGTGCATAAACTGAGATGATATTCAAAATTTCTTCTTCGAGCATCACTTTTAGCAATATAATCGGATCCCCAGATCTTTGCACCTCAACCACACAATCCTTCAAATCCTTATAAATAACCACTCTAACACCATTTCTGCCCTTATATTTACCTGAATACCAAAGTTTAAAGCATGTCTTCTCGATCTCCCTTACTTTGAGTCCAACCCGTTTTGTCTCTTGTAGACATAATATCTGAATCTTCCTTCTTTCCATCGCATCAACTATCTCCATCGATTTGTCATTCTAAGTGCAATATTCCAACTACCTATCCGCAATTTTCTTTGCAACCTCTTTTGGACTAACTACTTTTCCCGTGTGCGTCCATCATGCACGAACCCTTGCAAATTTTGGACTGCATCCGGACGACGATGCAGTGGAACTAGCTTATGTATTTGCATGTGTTCCTCATGTGAGAACCCTTGCAAATTTTGAACTACATTCGGGCAGCGATATAGCAGCTTCTCATTGCATTCGGGTGATGCAACGCGTCGCAAGTAGGGAACGCCCCAACGAAATCTAGATGTTTTCTTAAATCCATGTTTAAAAGATCTGAACGATTTTGAGACAAACTCCTAAATAATGTTCTTAAAAGAATACTATTTAGAAATTTATCCAAATAGTTTCCAGAGAAATTCCTAAATCGTATTCTTAAAAGAACACTATTTAGGAATTTATTTATCCTGCGTTGGATGTCGGCTATATAACGTGCAACCCTCCTCAATTTACCCGAGCTTGGGACCGACCATGGCAGAGTTTGGAGGGACATAAATGTAAAAAAAATAATTAATTAGAATAAACCATGGTTTGGCTCGCCCCATTGATGGCTAAACTAACGAAAAGGCACAAGTGATAATGGTGCAAGACGATAGGGGCAGAAACGGTATTGTAAAATAGGAGGGACATAACTGATATTGCATAATCTAAGATAGGTATAACTATAAAAAAATCTTGTTTTTAAACCAATCCCCTAATAGGTAAAGAACATCTCTTCTAACCATGTTTTTTTTTGCTATGCAAGGAATCATCTTGTCAAATTATGGATTGCATTTATGGCCTTACATGAAAAAACATATGTTTTTTTCAAACATGGATACTTGTTTGACACTTAAAGGGAAATGTTGTCTCAAATTTTACAAAGGTGTATTGCAATTTGTTCTTTGAATTTAGGCCTCGCATACACTAGTTAATTAATCTTTACATTAAGCACTCAAAAGAGTGCAAGATAAATTATTTCCCCGTATGCCACACCCCAATGACCGATATCCCATGTACGCCATGACGATAACCTCCAACAAATTGGACAAACCCGAATGATATTGAAAGATTAATGCTCACTAGGTTCTTACTTTTCCAAGTACACAATGCAGTTCATCCAATCACAATATCGATGAGGTCAACAGAGAACGAAATATTTTCAAACGAGAATAAAAAATACTTAAGAGAACCATGTTAGAATCTGAGATTTTGCTGACTTGTCTATAATTAAGCATATTTCCTAATCTTTTAGCAAACTTGAGGAAAATGTCCTCCTGTAAGAGTATTAACTTGATGTAAAAGTTATTTTTATTGGGTTATTCTCTTTATTTATTTATTGAGACATGTACCCCTTTAGGGTCCTTAGTGTGATTTCTCTTTTTCGGCTCTTTAGGGTCTTATGTTATATATGAAACCACCCTAGACCCATTGAATTAGACAAGTCATTCATTCTCTATTTCTCTTCACATGGTATCAGAACATGGTATAGATCGGGGTTCATACCCAACCACCCATCGCCACCACTAGCCTCTATCTCAGCCACGTGCATGCCACCTCGGTCTCATGCACGCAAACCTGCCACCTTCAATCAGTATCTCAAGTGGATCGCATCTCTTTGCATGCTTTGCGCAGGACCATGGAAGGAAATATCGCAATATATCGACGATATATCGTTGATATATCGATATCGACATGGGACCGATATGGGCACCGATATGGCGATATATCCCAATTTCCAGGCATTTTCTTCAAAAAGGCTCGTCGATATGGGCGATATTTCGACGATATATCGTCGAAATATCGTATCGATACGATATCGATATCGATACGGCCTTCCATGCGCAGGACCCTTGTTGTTGTTAGGGCATCACCGCTGGTCATAATCCTCTAGGGCGGGCCTGCAGTGATCAGAACCCCCCCCCCACCTTCAATCAGCCTCTCAAGTGGATCGCATCCCTTTGCATGCTTTGCGCAGGACCATGGAAGGAAATATCGCAATATATCGACGATATATAGATATTGACATGGGACCGATATGGGCACCGATATGGCGATATATCCCAATTTCCAGGCATTTTCTTCACAAAGGCTCATCGATATGGGCGATGTTTCAACGATATATCGTCGAAATATCGTATCGATATCGATACGGCCTTCCATGCGCAGGACCTTTGTTGTTGTTAGGGCATTACTGCTGGTCATAATCCTCTAGGACGGGCCTGCAGTGATCAGAACCCCCCCCCCTCCCTCCAATGTTGGTGGCACCCTCCAGCGGCATCAAACATTGTCACCATCCCATCTAGGAGCCGTCAGACCCTCATTGGGTTCCCAACACCAGCAGGTCCCGTCCCCATCAAGTCTTGGGATCATCGCCCATAGCCTAGGCCCTCCAGGCTCATCGCCATCACCCGAGCCGATTTCAGGTCGATCACAAGGGGGTCTAGGTTTCGCCAGTACCTATAGGTGCTATTGCTAGAGCAATTGTAGCCCTTGTTTACTGTTGCCAGGACGATTCCAAACCCTCCTGGCATGGCATCAAATATCATCAAAACTCGACCGAATTTCGGTCAGATTTCAGTTTCGACATGTCACCAAAATATGATCGAATTGAGTGGTATTTCAAGTAGTATTGAGGTCGACGGAAGAAAATAGGATCAAAATGAACAAATTTTAGACTGAATTTCGATCAAAATTCAATTTCAGTCGGTCACCGACACGGTGACCAAAATCGATATTTGTGAATCCTTGCTTTAGTCACCCGCATGCGTAACTGAATCGACAACCCTACTTCTTGAACTCTCTTTTAGACCAAGAGGGCATCAATTCCTACAAGACAAAATCCATGTACACTACGTCTTCTATGATGGTACATGGAACTTCTATCAAACACAAGGATACAAAGAATTGCATGCTTTAGTCTCGGCCTTTCAAGGTGTTCATCGATGGTAAGAGAAAGATCTATATTCTGACTAAAGAATATTTGAAGGAGACAAATAATGATTACGAGTCATGACTTGGCGATAACTATCAAGTCATGACTTGGATGACTAATAGTGTTGAACCTCACATTGTGGCAAACATGCTCTACAACAAGGTACGTAATATCGGTATTGGTATCGACTACTTGTCGATATGATATATCGTCGATATATCAACGACATATCGATGCCATATAACCTAAATCAGCCCAATTTTGTGAAGAAAATAGCTTTGGGAGGGCAAATATCAGTCATATCAACAATATATCGGTCACATGTTGTTAAGATTATCACTAATATATCGTCAATATATCGTGATATGGCTTACCATGCTCTACAAGGAGACAACAAAGGAGATGAGGGAAGAACTGGAACAGACTTACTCCTAGCAGACAACTAAGTCTCGCCTCGCAGACATATATATGCAGACCTGGTCTCATCTTAGGGAGAGACCACTCTTGTAGAGTACGACCAGCCATGGAAGGTCGTATCGCGATATATCGAGGATATATCGGCGATTATCGGTATCGACAGGTTACCGATATATCACCATTATGGTCGATATCGGTATCGACAGGCCATTTTATTCACAATCTCGGTTCGATGTCGGCGATATGACGTCGATATATCGATGATATATCGTATCGACATGGTACCGATATCGATATGTCCTTCCATCCGACCAGCTACTCATTAGACTATATAAGGAGCTTGCCATTTTTCAACCTGATTGTTGCATCAGACAAGTGACAGAGTGATCTAAATAGCAAGTTTATCGATTTCTTGCAGGACTAATTCCATGTTATTAGACAGTAAAAGAGCAGTTTCTCACACCAGATACCTTGCCATCCATTAAGGTCATTTTTGGCTGATTTCAAGAGCTCGAGAACTCTGTGGGCCTTACCTCCTCTGTGTCCTACATAGAACTACTCTTGCATAGTCTCCTCTGGAAGGGAGGTTGGTACATCTTTCATGGTGGATGAGGCCACGATTCTGATCGTGGCCATGGATATGATACATGCCATAGTGTTGACTCAAGCTTGTAGTCGTGTCCTGATCTTGGTTATACATAGTGCATTCACTATCAGTTATGGAATCACCCATCATAGCGTTGTTGGGTAAGGTTATCTTCGAGTCAATATTGGTTATGTATATGACTATGATGCAACTAGGACAGAGGCTTCCTTTGATCAGGACTTTCGTGGATAGACATACTAACTCACTGCTATTGACTACTCAAGCTTGACGCAAGTGCTTCAAAATTCCAGTGTCACAACTAGTAAGACTACTCATGTTGTGCACTTGGCTACCACTTCAGGTAGCATAGCCAACACTGTTGTCGCCTAAGTACCTGCATGGATCATTAACTCTAGTGGTTCTACTTATCTAACGAGAGAAGGCAACCTGCTGACCTCCTCCCAACCTTCTTCCATTGTGAAGTCGATTAGGATTGCCAACGGAGCTCATTCCCTTGTTACCATTATTGGGAACATCGAATTCTCCCCCAAACTCCGACTCATTGGGGTTCATTGTGCTCATGACTTTCCTTTGAGCTGACTATTTGTTCAGCTTTGTGCTGAGCTGAATTGTTGTGTCATTTTTTATCATTTCTTTTGCTACTTTCAGGACATTCAGATAAAGCAGATTCCTATACTACCTTGACAATCCTTTATATACTACTTTTGTTGGTGATGCGTCCTGATAGGGATGAAAACGAATGTGAATATATTCATATCCGATCCGCTATCGTATTTGTTTTATACATATTTTGGCATTCGTATTCGTATTCATTTTAAAATGGATGCGAATATAGATATCACTTTGACATTCGCTAATATTCGCATTCGTATTCGTATATTCATTTTCGTACATAAGTATAGTAATAGATTTATTTATAATTGTGCGTAACAATATTTTATGATTGCATTCACCATTGTTGATACAATTGTTATGAAATTTTTATATCTGGTATGTTTATTTTATGTGTAAATCATCCTAAACATATATGATTTAATTAATCTATTAAAACTTTTTATTATTATTCGTATCTGATTAGTATTCGTTTTACATTCATATTCGTTTTTAAGGATATGATAACATATTTTTCACATTCGTAAATATTCGTATCTACATTCATATTCATATTTTAAAATGGATAAGAATATGATTATGCCCATATTCGTATTTGTATATGACCGTTTTCATCCTGTTGGGAAAACTGAATGACTTGTTCATTCATGAGACCCTAGGGCTCTCTTATATAGGAGAAAAACCCTGGGTAAATATTAAGAAGGGTACATAAAGAAAATAAAATAAGAAATAACTCCAAAGATGTACAGTAATCTCAACACTCCCCCTCAAGCTGGAGAATATATGTCTATCATGCTCAGCTTGGAACAAAATCTTTGGAAAGGACCTCTAGGCTCTAGTAAGAGCTTTGGTAAATATATCAGCAGTCTGATCTCAAGTACAAACATGAGAGATAGATATGACACCCTTCTGGATCATATCTCTGGTATAGTGGCAATCCTCTATATGCTTTGTACATTCATAGAATGCAGGATTTTTTGCAATAAAAAGTACTGCCTGATTGTCACATAGAAGCAGCACAGGAAGAGGTACATCAACTGCAAGATCTGTTAAAACCAACCTCACCTACATCATCTATGTGCTTCCTTGAGCCATAGCCCTTTATTCGGATTCTGCACTAGATCTAGCAACCACTGTCTGTTTTTTACTTTTCCATGACACGAGTGAGCTGCCAACAAATATAGCATAGCCAGAAGTAGACTTCTTATCCTTAGGGCATCCTGCATAATATGCATATGCACATGTTGTTACATCAGGAGAAGTGCTTCTGTTGGATATAAGACCACTTCTTGGTGAAGACTTCAAATATCTCATAATCATATAGATAGCATCTATATGAACCTTCCTAGATTGTTCCATGAACTGGCTCACTTTGCTCATGGCAAAGGATATATCTGGTCTGATGATGGTAGCATATAGAAGTTTCCCAACCAGCTCTTTGTATCTCCTCTGATCTACCTCCTCAATATCATTATCATATAGTCTCATACTTGGATCCATAGGAGTAGTAGCAGGCTTGCACCCCGTCATGCATGTCTCTAGAAGATCAGTAACAAACTTCCTCTAAGTCATCACAAGACCAGGATGATTCCTGAAAAACTCTAATCCAAGTATCGAAAATTGCCAAGGTCTTTGGTCACAAACTGCTGACCTAGGAACTCCTTGGCCACGTGAATGCCATGTTCATTGTAACTCGTGATAATAATATCATCAACATAGATGAGAATAGCAACAGTACCTCTCTGTGTCCTCTGGACAAAAAGTAAATGATCCGTAGTGGACCGGGCAAACCCTTGATGCTCGATCAATTCTGAAAGCTTCTGGTACCAAGCTATGGGACTCTGTTTTAGGTCGTAGATCGCCTTGTGGAGCCTATACACTTTCGGAGACTCCTCCTCATCAGTAAACCCCGGTGGTTGCTGCATATAAACCTCCTCTTGTAGATCTCCATAAAGAAATACATTCTTCACATTAAGTTGGTAAAGAGACCAATCCCATGAAACAACAACTGATAGGAGAATGCATGGTGTTGAGTGTCTGGCTATTGGAGAGAAGATATCCTGATAATCCACCTCATAAGTATGGGTGAATTTACGTGCTACAAGCCTTGCCTTGTAGCGATCCACACTGTCGTCCACTCGTTGCTTCACCATAAATATTCATTTGCACCCCGCAACAAATGCACCTGGGGGGGCAGAAACAATACTCCAGGTACCACGAGACTGCAAAGAGGCCATCTCCTCTTCCATGGCAAGTCGTCAACAGCTATCTTGTATGACCTCCTGATATGTTCGTGGTATAGTAATAGCTGAGAGGCCAACAACAAACTTCATGTATTCCTCTAAAAGATGGTCCAAGGAAACATGTGCATCTAGAGGATATGTAGCACAGTTACGACGGGGCTTCCTCAAGCTAATAGGTACATCGAGGTTATCAGCCTCTTTGTTCTCTGCTATCAGATTCTCCAGTGTAGTATCATGAGCACAGCACCAGTGCCATCAGTAGATACAATGCGTTCCCTACATACTTGGGGCGTGTTAGAAGACTGCGAAGGCACAGGAGCAGAGGGGCGAGTAGAGGACCTACGATGTAAAAACGAGGTAGGAACTGAGTCATGGTAGACGGAGGTGGAGGAGGAGGTGGTGGAGGAGGTGGAGGTGAGTGAGACTCAACATGAGGACTTGTTGGTGGAGACATCGGAGGTGGAGGAACAAAGATATCCTCACCAAAGTCAGCATTAGACAACATGTCATCCGTAGGAGAAAGATACATAATAGACTAAAAAAATGTGACATCAGCACTCACATAATATTTTCTCCCAACAGGATCAAAACATCTATATCCTTTTTTGGGTACGAAAATAGCCAATGAACACACATTTGACAGTTCTAGGAGAGAGCTTATCATGACCAGGAGTAAAATTGTGGACAAAAGCTACAGATCCAATGACTCTGGGGGTAAGTGAGAATAAGTCCTTGGGAAACGCAATCAAGAAAGGAACTTTTTTCTCCAAAAATAGTTGACGGCATCATGGAAGGCCGTATCCCGATATATCGGCGATATATCGACGATATATCGGTATCGACAGGTCACCGATATATCGTCGATATGTCCGATATCGGGTATCGACACGCAAAAAAGGCGAGCTGAATCCCGATGTTGGCGATATGGCGTCGATATATCGCCGATATATCGGCGATATGGCGGTATCGACATGGTACCGATATCGATACCGATATCGATATGTCCTTCCATGGACGGCATGCAGTTCACCAAGTAACATGCAGTAAGAATTGCATCACCCCAGAAAGAATGAGGAGCTCGACTCTGAATCAAAAGAGTCCTCGTGACATCCAAAAGATGATGGTATTTGCGTTCAATAATACCGTTCAGTTGTGAAGTGTAAGCACACAAAGTTTGATGAACACCAATAAATCTGAGGAAGTCTGATAATTGTAAAGTAGAAAACTCCAAGGCAATGTCAGTGCAAATAAATTTTACATCAGTAGAAAAGATGTTTTTAATCTCAATAAGGAAAGATTTGATAACAGGATCAGCTTCAGACTTATTCTTCATCAGAAATATCCAAGATAATCTAGAAAAATCATCTACAGCGACCATATAAAATCGATGTTCCAGATGATCAGGAACACGACTAGGACCCCATATATCAAAGTGAACCAACTCAAACAACTGACCATTGTGATGGCTCTTACAACTCAGAAAAGAGGAACGATGGAGCTTCCCAAGCTGACACGCCTCACACTCCAAGCTAATACGAGTAGAGATCTGCGGAAGGACATGACACAACTTCTGCAGAGGAAGGTGTTCAAAGCGAAGATGCTACAGACACGGGGAGACAAGTACATAAGGGATAGTAGCAGCCCATGTACAAGGAGGTTGGACAAGTCTATAAAGTCCTCTCTGCTCAGCCACCAAACACCCTATCTGCGAGTATGTTCTGAAACACAAGAGAAGACGGGTCAAATATGGCACGACAATGTAAATCTTTTGTAATCTGACTAATAGACAAGAGATTCTTTTGAAATGCTGGAACATGTAAGACATTTTGTAGATGCATCGAGGGAGCTAGAACAATCTCCCTTTGTCCAATAATGGATAGATGAACCTCAATCACCACTGATTTACTCGGAGGGATAGACCTGTAGATGTAAATTGTGCTTGATCGCCACACATATGATGAGATGCTCTAGAGTCCATGATCCAGTCAGACAAATCTGAATTGTTGCTACTGGTAAGGGCATAAGCAATACCTACCAAGCTAGAAGCGAGTCTAGCAATATGTGCGACATCTGAAGAACCTACGACGAAGTAGTAGGAGTAGTCATCATCTCTCGGAGCTTGGAAACAGTATCATCAAAACGTGCATCATGAGCTGGAGTAGGTGTAGAAGTAGGCTCGGTCTGCTCAGCAACTCAGGCAGAGGTTGGATACCCATGATTCTGATAGCATGTCTCCTCAGAATGACCAGGACGGTGGCAATGTGAACATCGACCTCGCTGATGACCTGCTCCTCGACTACGTGGTCCTCGGCCACGGAACTGCGAAGTACTCATGCTGCCATGAGAGGCTGCCATAGCAGGAGTTTGAACCACAGTAGTAGAGGATGTAGTAATTCTCCCCGAAGCATTAGCCCCGATCTTGTCCTTCGGCTCTGGATCTGTCAGAATGTGCTCCTTGTTATGGCACAACATCAAGGTGTGAAACTACATGGACCACAACTCATAGTTGGTCCCATCCATCTTCACGATGGGAGTCAAGCCCTTGAAGGCATCGGACGAAAAAACACCATCTTTGTTCTCCGACATGGTAGCAAGAATGCCGAAATCCGGAACAAAATTGAGTAGTACGTTATAAGTGAGACTACACAATCACATATAGAGGATTGGTTGTATTTGTAGACTCATACAACCATCATCATCTCTTGTTGTAGGCTAGGTCGTACGGGCGTAAAGAGCAGCAGCGCACACAGATGGATGCACATGCACTAAAGATGCACACAAATGCACATCAAATGCATGCACGTGCACGCAAACGCGCGTTGGTGCATAGATGTGTGTGTTGGTGCACAGATGCGCGCTGGTGCACAGGTGTGCGCGTTGGTGCACGAATGCGCGTTGGTGCGCATCTGTGTGCGATGTTGCGCGATGGTGTGTTGCGCTGGAGTAGGGGACGACGTGCGGGGAGAGGTGCGCAGGCACGGTGGCGCACAAGGGAGGGGAGGGGGGGAGGGGTGGCGTGGGGGGATACAGGAACCCCGGTCTAGGACCGTTGCTCCGATACCATATTGGGAAAAGTGAATGACTTGTTTATTCGAGACCCTAGGGCTCTCTTATATAGGAGAAAAACCTGGGTAAATATCAAGAGAGGTACATAAAGAAAATAAAATAAGAAATAACTCCAAAGATGTACAGTAATCTCAACACGTCCCTATGTGTCCATCTCCACTAATTCATTCCTCTAGCATTTGCATCTCGAGCACCCCTCTGCGAAAGTCATATCCATGATGTTTCTTAAACTCTCTTCTTTGAAGCCATTCGAGTGTGAGGCATATCAGTTCGGCAAACACTATCAGACAAGGCCCTAAATGTCGGTTTCGGTCATCATTTCGGTATCGACCAAAACAGAATTTTAATGGAATTTCGGTGGAATTTCGATCGAAATTTCGGTCATTTCGATCATTTTTTGTACTAGGATCCCTATATTTCGGTCATTTCGATCATTTCAGTCGAATTTCGATTTCGACTGGATATCGATATTCGATAGAAATTCGACCGAATTTCGTTGAAATTGGAGGCCATGCTATCGGACCTCCTTTCCACATAGAGCTAAGCCACGTCGAACTTTACCTTTTTCTTTAGTTTATTGTGATGTTTGAGAACCTTATCCAGTTCTTGGGTCTACCTAATAAAGGAACAGTCAGAAATTAATAAGATTGTCAAGTCCTTTCAGTTCATTGAAACATCTTTCTTTGCTTGTGAGCAAACTATACGTACTAACAGTGCCCTTGAATTTACCTAATATGACTTGGTCTCTTTCTTTGCCTCTCAGGGGATTATGTATCAGACTTCCTATTCATATACCTCCCAACAACATGGGGTAGCATAAAGGAAGTCACCTACTTGACATTGCATTTTCATTATTCACTCACATGAAGGTTCCTAAGACGTACTAGAGAAATGCCATTTTTACTTCCACTAATCTTGTAAACAAGGTTCCGTTGTCTATTCTGAAGAGTATAACTTCGTTCTCTCTGTTATATCATGATGTGATACCTTTTCAACTATCTTCGAGAATTTTTGATTGTACAACTTTTGTTCATAACTTCAAGACTACATATAAACTATATCCTCGTGTTATCAAATGTGTCTTCCTCGGGTACTCTCGCACTCGGAAGGGGTACAAGTGATGTGATCCCATTGTCCATCGTTACTACATCTCAGTTGATATTACTTTCTATGAACAACCCGTCTACTTTATGCAATCTGCCAATGACATACCCTTGGAGCTAATGCCCCCACCCATTGATTACAAACTAAAATGCACTATTTATTTTTATCATGTATCATTGCATCTTCCTTACTTGTAGGATGATGTGCCCTCTTCGATTGTCCCTACCATAGCAGCTCAAAATGCTCCACCAGAATTCCCATGTCACATTTTACTTCCACTGATATTTTATCCAATTGTGACAAGCAATTTATAGATATTATGATAGCTATCTCTGTTCATAGGGACCATCATAGTGCATTACAAAATCATGTATGGAAAAGACCGTGGATGAGGAGATGGATGCACTCACATCCAGGGGTACCTGAGATCTTGTGTCATGTCCCCTTGGTGTCAAGCCAGTTGCTTGCAGATGAGTCTTCACGACCAAACAACCACCTAATGGTTCTATTGCCATATTGAAGACCATGCTTGTAACAAAGGGCTTCATCTCAGACTTATGACGTAGATTATTTTAAGGCTCTTTCTTCAGTGGTCAGGATGGGATCTATATACAAATGATAATAAGAACTGGTCCATCTTTCAACTAGATGTGAAAAATATTTTTATATATTGCGACATTGAGGGGGTCTATATAATACAACCACCGGAATACTCAGTCGAAGGGGAGCAAGTGTACCGACTTCATAAGGCTATTTATGGTCTTACGCAGAATCCATGAGCTTGGCTTGACATGCTTATTATTGAGATCAGCTCTCTTGACTTCCACAAGACAACACCTGACTATTCTGTTTTCGTCAGACAATGGTCCACTAGCACAGTTATACTGACTGTCTATGTTGATGATAGGATAGATACTGGTGATGATAAAACATGTATTCTAGAAATCAAGGCATTTCTCTAGAAGGTGTTTGTCGTCAAGAATCTTGATCAACTCTGATACTTTATTTACATTGAAGTGATACGCACTAATAGGGGGTTACACCTATCAATCACAGAGAAAATATTGCTTAGATATTCGTACATAAGTTGGCCTACTTGTATATAAAGTATAAACTATCGGGCATCCCAACAGAACTACAAAAACACTCCACATCCAGTAAACTTGAGTTTGAGGATATCACATGATATAGAATCCTAGTGGGAAAACTGCTCTATCTCACTGTTACTAGGCTAGATAAATCGCATGTTGTGAGCAGATCTATCCAGCACATGGAGAGACCTTTCTATAGCCATTGGCATAATGTTCTTCTAATCCTTAGATATTTGAAGGAATCTCCAAGACGAGGCCTCTTTTACAGAGTTAATGGCCATACTGATGTCACTGCTTGTGCATATGCATATTATGCTAGCTCATCTGAGGATCGACGATCCACTACGTGTCATGCTATGTTTGTTCTTGTTGGTGGCAACCTAATTATATGGTGGAGCAAGAAGAAGATAATGGTTTCTAAAAGAGAGCGAAGGTAGAATATAGGGTGATGGCCCAAGCCACTTGTGAGACTACATATCTTGTCTTTTTTCTACAGGAGCTTGAACTTCATGTTGCTATTCTCGTACCTTCATATTGTGACAACAAGTATGCTACATACATTGCCACCAATCATGTATTTCGTGAGTAGATTAAGCACATTGAAGGTGATTGTCACTTCATTCAAGATGCAGTATGAGGAGGAAAGATCACTACTCCTCATAACTCCACGGATCCTTTTTTCGAGAGGCATCTCCACATATCTTCATCTCGCAGATACATTCACAAAGGCGCTACAAAAGAAACGCCTCTCGTGGATGATTTTCATGTTGGACATGATCAATAGATATGCATATGCTCCAACTGTTAGAGTTTTTTGTTATTGGACTATTTCTCTTTATTTATTTATTGATTCATGTAACCATTTTGGGCCTTTTATGTAATTTCTTTTTTTTTGCTCTTTAGGGTTTCATGCTATGGACGAAACCCTAGATCCCTTGAATAAGACAAGTTATTCGTTCTTTATTTCTCTCCGCACTTAGAATACTCAATAATACAGAACATGTCCAACATATAATAGCAAACTCTTCTTTTTATGAACCAATCAATTTAGCATGTTAGGTTCATGTTTAGGATTTTTCAATATAAATATAGGGATTTTTACCCGGCAGACCCTATAATCATTGTCAATTACCTCTACGACCTTTGAAACTACGTAATTCCTTCCTTAACTCCGTAAAGTTGTTAACCTTTACCATACAAACCCTGTGGTTAACCCTCATCTATTTAACCAACAACTCTCCAACCCTCCAGTATGCGGACGACACAATCGCCTTCATCGAGGGGGGTCTGGAGGAGGTTAGAGGTATGGCGGTCACTTTCGCCATCTTTTCCGAGCTCTCGGGGTTGCGAATCAACCATTCCAAATCCAAGTTGATTCCTTTCGCGTCGGATGATCGGTCTGCGGCGGCTTGTGGCGTGATTCTGGGGTGCTCCCCCTCTGCCCTTCCAATCGATTACCTGGGTCTACCGCTGGGCGCGAGAAGGCCGAGATTGTCCCATTGGAACAGGGTCATGGAGAGGGCGGAAAGAAGGCTTGCTGGGTGGAGTGCGGCGATGCTTTCCAGGGGTGGGCGTCTTGTGCTCATCAGGTCGGTTTTGGCGACTATTCCAATCTATTTTTTGTCCAACTGGGCTATTCCGGTGGGGGTTAAGAGGAGGCTTGAGGGCCTTATGCGGACATTTCTATGGGGAAGAAGGGGCTCCGCGTCGCGGGGCATCCATCTGGTGGCCTGGAAGGATGTGGCGAAAAGGAAGTGTGATGGCGGGCTCGGCATTCGTAGCCTGGATCTGGTCAACAATGCACTGATGCTTAAATGGGTCAACAAGCTTTGGGGTAGCGCCTCCGGCTTCTTTCCCTCTATGCTGCGTGATATTCTCTCCATCGGTGCGGACTTGCTCCGAGACGCCGACGCTTCGCGTTCTGGGACGCCTTTTTGGAGGGGGATCGCCTCGGCGACTAGGCGGTTCTCTCATCTGTTCAAGCAGGTTCTGGGTGATGGCAACTCGTTTCTTTTTTGGCACGACGCTTGGGCGGGGGACGCCACTCTCGGTAGCTCCTTCCCTCGTCTCTGTGCCTTGGCGTCCAACTCTGGTGCTTCGGTGGCTTCCGCTTGGGGCGGGGGCAGCTGGTTCCCTTCCTTTGCGGCCAACCTCTCCGACGAGCGCTTCGATGACCTCTTATGCCTCCTGCAGCAGCTTAGGGATGCGCCATCGCCATCCAGTGGCAGGGATCACTGGATCTGGCGTGACGGCGCCTTCTCTTCGAGGCGGGCTTTCAAGGTGATCTCACATCAACCTACCTCCGATCGTACCCCCCCTTTGCAACGATTTGGGGTGGTTGTGGACTTTAAATTTGCCAGAGAAGGTGGCCTTTTTCCTGTGGCTTTTGCGCCGCGGTAGGGTATTGACCCGCGATAGATGTGCTATGTTTCTATCGGGGGTTGGCTCCATGGATTGTGTGATGTGTTCCGGCGACCTGGAGACTTTGCAACATCTTTTCTTCTGTTGTCCGTGCTCGACCTCCATTTGGGAGGGCCTCAATGTGCCCTGGTTGGACGCTTCTTCGGCCGACTCGTTCTGGATCTCTTTGCGCTCTTGTGCTGATCGGCCAAGGAGGGAGTTGCTCCGCCCACTCGCTTGCACCTGGGCTTTATGGCTCGCTAGGAACGCCAAGATCTTCAGGGGCCAAAGATTCTACAGGGAAAACGTTTTAGAGCATGTGTAGTTAATTCTGAATGATTGGATGCTGCGGTAATGCTGTTGTCGCATGTGGATGTTTGGGTTGTGGACTGGGGTATTGACAGGGATCTTCTCGATCCCTGGTGTTTGTATCACTTTGTACCTCTCTTCTCCTCTCCCTCTTCTCGTTTTTAATAAAATTTTGGGGCGAACACCTCCATGTGTCTCCCCCGAACCGTTCTGATTTCAAAAAAAAAAATCTATTTAACCTTTAAAAGTAACCGGATTCTGTTATCTTATTTTACATTATACCTATTTTATTTATCAAATTTACTACATGTGCCACTCCCACCCAAGGTCGAAGCTCTCGGGGCTAAGTTGCGTCGAAGCCCCTCCCAAGCGCTGCCTCTCTGCTCGAGGCCCTCACCGCCAACCGCTCGAAGCACCTCGGCCTGCCTCATCCCCTACTCGGCACCGCCTCCACTGTTTGAAAGCCCCTTGTGCCTCCCCACGTCGAATCCCCTGCTCCCGGCAACGGCGCCTCCACTGCTCGAAGCCGACCCCGCGGGTCTCCTGCTGGAGCACCCCCCCACACCCCCCCACCCCGACCGCCGCTGGAAGATCCCATGGCACCCCCCGACCACCGCTGGAAGACCATGTGGCCCCCCCATCCCCCCCCAGGTCCCCTTCTCCCATGGCGCCCACCATGACCGCCGCTGGAAGACCCCGTGGCCCACGTCGTCCCCGCGACCCTCCCCCCCCCAGGTCCCCTGCTCGAAGGCAAGCCCTTGCCCTCCCTGCTAGAAGACCCCATGGCGCCTCGTCCCCTTGCCCAGATTGTAACACCCCGTAATTTTCGATTTTCCTGAAGTCTTAAAACCTTTTCAATATTATACTCAAAAGAAGCGTCTCGTCGCAAGCTTTCCAACGAGCCCAAAAACGCGTAATTCCGAGTTCGGATGTGGGAGATATGCCTGTTTTAGTGAAGACGGGTCAGGGATTTTGAGGGGATTTAATGGTTACGGGATTAGATAAGTTAATTACGAATTAAGGCTATTTTAGGGATCTTAAAACTAGGGTTTTAGTCCTAACCTATATTAAGACCCCCATCCTTCATCTCCCCTCATTCCCACTTCTTTCCAAACCCTAATCCATCATTTTCTTCCTCCACAAGTCATCATCTTTCCCCTCTCCTTCTCCAAAGAACCAAAGAGAGAAAGGTGCAAGCTCCGTAGCCTCACGACGAAAGGAAAAGAGGAGCGTCATCACAAGGGAAAGGCACCTCTCTCATCGGATTCTTGATCGAGCAATCAAGAACGCGGATTGGAGGCGTACGCTAACATAGGTAACGGATCCTCGACTCTCTCGCCTTGTTCTTTCGCATATATTGCGATTTGGAGATTGTCATTTTGGGGCTTGAATACCGATTTGATCCTAACCCCAGGATCGCCTCTTGCTGTTGGTAATCTTGTCATCTCGTTACGAAGTACATGACTATTGTTATCTTCTCGCAACATGAAGTGTTTCTATTATTAAGCAGTGGAAAATTAATTGGTAACGTGTGAGGATAATTACCCAGTGTTCACTTCAACCCTCCGTTAGATCGTGTTGTAAAAGTATTATACCTGAGACATTCGAAGATATTAGACTTTAGAGAATAATTTCGGCTACATGGATTCAAATAGATACGTCTTAGTAACTTTTTGGTCACAATTTCATAGACAGAGGGGAGACGACATTAAATCCATAGTTATTAAACCATTTGCCATTACAACTCAATTTTCCTTATTACTATGATTCTATATACGTTAAATGTTGAAGTATTTCCATAGAATAATATGAACAACAATTCTTCTCATGCAATTTACATCTTGATATTAGCTTAATATTTGTTAGATAATGCATGTGTTATATTATTAGTTTGGCTAACAAAATATAGTAGAGAATAAGTAGGCAGTTAAGGATGGGCCGTATATAGTCTTTCTTAAATTAGTATTTACTGTGACCAACTCAATCCCTTATATAAGGGTGTAGCCTTCCTTAAATTAGTAAATAGGGTGTTGACTATTGAGGTTTATCAGGGTGCATGCGACTCAATTCTCGGACCTAAATAACGATACTTTGGCTTCATAATACATTATCTTTTCAAGACAAATCATGATAATTTTCATATTTTTATAAGTGTCGTTGTAAATACTTTATGGTTTTAGATAACAAGTTTTCGGTGAAAGTTACGGGTGCACAGTTTAGTGCTCGTGATTTTTTAATTTGGCAGAAAATTATGATGCCTTCTGTATTTACGCCCAAATGAATAACTCCTTATCACCACAGTTATGTCAGGCTCTTAAAGTTATTAACTATATTATTAGGGTGTTATTATTTACTATTAACAATTCATGATCATGGAAATTTCGAAATTGCTGGAGTTTTAATGGGGGCAAATATTAGTTGTTTCCTTAAACAATGTGACAAGAATTACTCACACAATATCCGTCAACTATTATGGAAATGAATATCGCAAACTAAAACGTTCTGCAGGTTGATGTTTTAGTATAAGTTACCGTGCCATTAGTGCTTCCTATTTGAGATATATATATATATATATAACTTTAAGCAATACATTCATTTCATAACTTTTTTTGGATAAAATATGTAAAAGGGCTTTCTTATTGTGTTTTACTAAAATACTATACGAGGCTGAGCTTATAGCATGTGGGTATGCCGCTGGTTGATGCATATATTTCTTAAAGATACTTACCGATTCGTCTTGGGTTCGAAATTGGAAGTATTGGCAGATGGGTTTGGGACCTTAAGTTTCAAATATTAATGTTTGTTGGTGAGCAAGAAAAAGATTATCATTATTTTTTTCAAGTTCTATTACTTTTGAGTAAAGTATAGTATGCACGCAGAATTGTCAAAAATAATTACTACAAGGTGGGTGCACACCCTTGTAGTCCGGATGAGCTGACAGTGAGTCATCCCACTCGAGGGGCATCACAGAGTGGGGTGGGGGTAAGTACTCTGGTGGAATTGAGGGGTGGATGCACGCGTGCATCGCACCGTACGGATCCGTTTTGTGGTACTTGTTTTGGGACGAGCGAGACTCCTCCGGCAGACTCGGTTGACAGAGTTACGACTCTTCAGGCTATATGCTCCCGGTCACGGGTGTTAGAGTACTACCAACTAGACTAACTAAAGGATCGCGTTTGCGCACGGGTTTTAGGCTGCACTATGAATGGAGTGTTGCAGACTTCATTCCTAGTGTAGGCTTTCTCCTTTGACGAACGAGTCCGGGATAAGTAAATGAAAATATGGATTAAGATATGCCAAAGAATTGGTCTTTATTGCATATGTGTTAAAGGCCTAAAATATAAGTGATTGTATATTGCTATATGCTTTTAGAATGTTCTCTTCTAAACTTGTCAAGTTACTGCATTTGCATTGCCTACCTATACTCTCTTTATTTATAATTTATTTTATCCTTACTGAGTCAGTTGACTCATGAGTTACATTCTTTGGAAATCCAACAGGAAGTGTAGAGCAGGAGACAGAGGCTCACATCTTTGGAGGTGCATCTGCAGGACGTTGTTAAGGTTGAGGAATAGTTTCTTAGTAGTTTCTATTATCCTTCCTTTCTGATTATTTATGATGTAGTAAAGAGACTCTGAGGACTTATTGTTATCCGTATGTGGACTTTGGTTATCAGTAGAAACTTAGATTTTTCTTCCCTATTTCCTTATTTTGTATAAATGATATATCATGCAGGTTGTTTATGATTGTTGTTGGGTAATTTTAAGAATGGATATTGAGATGCGCTCCCGTCGAGGCGGGGCATTTCACAGGTCCCCTGCTCGAACCCAAGCCCCTTGCCCGACCGTCGCTGGAAGACCTCATGGGCCGCTGCTCGAGCCCTCCCCCCCGCGACCGTTGCTGGAAGACCCCATGGCGCCTTGTCCCCTTGACCCCCCCTCCCTCCCCCCCCCGCCGCAGGTCCCCTGCTCGAACCCAAGCCCCTTGCCCGACCGCCGCTGCTCGAGCCCTCCCCCTCCCGCCGCTTGAAGCCTCCACGGCCCTGTCGCCTCCCCTGCTCCGTCTATTTTTTCCCTTAGTTAATTCTAGCCGTCCGATCGTGGCTAGTTAGATTAACTCGTTTTTAACCTAAGCAAGTTAACTCTGGATGTGTCAATTTAACGGTAGGGTTCGTGGGGTTAGACGGAGCAAGATTACAGGGGTGGGGGAGGAATTACGTAGTTTCAAAGGTCGTATAGGTAATTGACAAAGATTATAGGGTCTGCCGGGTAAAAATCCCATAAATATATGACATTTTTAAAAAAATAAAAAAAGAGAAGTGGTATGCATACCATTTCTTTTCTTCTTTAAAAAGTTCCTCTATGTTTGAACATTCGAGTATGTAGAGATATATTCCTGTTTATGTATTGTTTTCTCAGTTTACTTTTTCGTTCGTTTATCATATGCAATTTAGCCATAGGTCTCTTCACTATATAAAAGAGCCTAGGGTTATATGGAATAACAAATTGCTCATTTTTCCCAACATGCAGAGCGGCGGTCTTAGATCACAACTCTCATAACCAGAAACCCTAACCCCACCGCGTCACCCTCTCTCTTCCTCCGTCACTGCACCCTATTGAAGAGGGTGCTGCCCTCCAACGGGCACTGCCGTTGCACCCTACCCTTCTAGGAAGTGTCGTTGATGCATCCCTCCCTCCAACACGTGCCGCAACACCCCTTTCTTCATCGGATGTCGCAGCACCATCTTCTAGGGTGTTGTTGCTACACCCCGATCTCCTCATTAGATCCAGGCGCTAAGGAGTATCTAAGATGCATACCTTATTCATTAGATGCGGGTGCTAAGGAGTATCTAAGATGCAGGCGCTAAGGAGTTCTAGGGTGCTGCTGCTATACCCCGATCTCCTCAATAGATGCAGGCGCTCAGGAGTATCTAAGATGCAGGCCATATTCTGAACCATGGGAATCTACAGCTATATCTTTCGGACTTTCAGATGTTGGTGCACAGGTTTGTTGTAATGCGATGGACATAGAGCTTGGTTCTCTCCGTATTCCTTATCTCGATCTTCCGTTGACTCTAGGAAGACGTAAGATGTATGATTGATTGGCTATCATCAAGAAGATGAAGAAGAAACTCTCTGGTTGGAAGGCAGTTATTCTCTCTCGAGGTGGGCGGTTGGTACTCATAAAGGCCGTTCTTTCAGCTATCTTGGTGTTCTTTATGCCATCTTGTCTTCTTCTGATTGGCACCAGACGTATGTTAGAGACGACCATGTGAAGATTCCTATGGGGTAAATCAGGTCAGGAGGGACCGTAAGTATATCTCGTGGACTAGAGACTGTTAATTTGCCAATAAAGAAGGAGAGCCTTGGGATCCCTCGCTTGGAAACCATAAACGAGGCCCTTCTTCTAAAATGGGTCTCTAGAATTTGGGGGAGAAGTGAAGACTTGTGTTGTCGTCTCATTCGAAGCATTTATAACTTTGGGGTCAGGGGCATTATGATTCAACACCCTTAATTTCACCTCTCGGCATTCTAGAAGGGTATCAACTATGTAAACCTTGCTTTCAGAAACTCTTTCGTCCAGTGGTTAGCGATGGAAAATATTTTGCTTTCTAGATTGATAACTGGTCGGGTGTGGATCCTTTTCCTCCAGATTCCTCTGCCTCTTTTCTTTAGCAGTAGACCGTGATGTGTGTGTTTTTTTACTGTTGGTTAGAAGGCAAATGGATGCCTTCATTCCTGACGGAATTCTCTGATCGGCATTTTGAAGAATTCCTTATTCTCTTAGAATCAATTCGGCAGGTTGACAGATCATCTGAGGGTCAAGATCATTAGGTCTGGAAGAGCAACTCATTCTCCGTCAGTCGGGCTTATAAAGCTATTTGTATAGCCCCACACCCGATGACAGACAACATGGTTCGTGACTGCAACCTTATTTGGGATCTAAAGATGCCAGAGAGAATCGATTTCTTTATGTGGCTCCTACGAAGAAAGCGAATTATGACGAGAGATTGATGTGTTAGACTTTTTTTGGATATCTCCAACCGATGCCCCTTTTATACTACTCATGTTTAGACGATTGAAAGCCTTTTCTTTTACTGTGAGAAGACATCCAATATCCGGTTGGAGCTGGACATAGGGTGGTTGAACTTATAGAATATGTATCTTTTGGGGATTCATTGTATCAGGCCAAACAACGCTCTAGAGAGGATCTCATATGTCCTTTCGCAACCCTTTGGGCAATTTAGTTGGCTAGAAACGATACTCTATTTTCTTACAGTGATTTTTCTTCAATAATGTAATTTTTCATTCCAAGGCTCTTCTTGAGTCCTGGCTATTGTAAGGGCCTTAAATGTCGGATTTCGGTTTCATTTAAGTAAGCATGGAAAGAGAAATTCAGTGGAATTTCGATGAAATGGTAAGAAATCAAGAAAATTACTTGAAAACTCGTTTTTTTTCTAAAATTAGGATTTCTTATATCTTAACTCAATAAATGAGATTAAAAGACAACTTTTTTCTAATAATAAGATATTAACATGATATGTTACATTAAATTTCCATCCAACCGTATCAATAGTAAAAAAGTAGTATGTTGCTCAGAAGTAGAATTCGATTTGGAAGTGAAATAGAAGCAATTAGTTTCACCTCGTGAACATGAAGAGAATGGTGACGCGTACAATAATAACAGAAAAAATATATAAGCCAAGAAAGAGCACATCTTCAATAAGAATGAAGTAACACATATGATAACTACTAATAACATATATATATATATCAAAATAAAGAAAGAACAAAAAAATAAAGCTCTTCAATTAAAACTTGAATTTAACTCTTAAATCTTGTGTCTAATTGATTTGGTTTGGATTTACATCTAAACTTCCTTTCATGAGAACCACTTATGTTTTATCTATATAAAAGCTTCATGTTCGCGAGTTTCTAGTTTATATTTAATCCAAACCCTCTACAACATCCAAATTTATTGCAAATCCTAATCCTTATTGACGAGCATACAGCAGCAACAACGAAGCCTTTTCCCACAATTAAGTAGGGTCAGCTACATGGATTCTTCGCCTCCATTCAGATCTATCTCGGGTCAATCCCGGACTTAACTTATTGAAAAATGCAAAATAACGGCCCTACACTAGGCTATTTTTATAGTTGGAGCTATAAATCCTGACAAGCAATTCTTTTTGTTTAAAGCATCCTATGAGTAATTCTCTTCAGAAAAAGGAGGTCCACTGAAGAGCAGCAGACCTCATAAAGGTGTCAAAAAAGAACATGGGATTTCAAGATTCGAGCATTAAATGCTCATAATATATAATCACTGCACTTCATCATCTTAGATTTGTTTGGAGCAACGGATAAGTGTAGTTGACTCCACTTAAGTTCAAGACCAAGGTAAGAAATCTTTTTATTGGTTAACCTGCTTATACTAAAATATGTATTTTTAGGGCTATCCAAATATCTCTCTCTCCAGAGAAGCTTTTTTTACTATGTATAAAGAAAAATAAGGTAAATAGCCATTTTGCTATTTAGAAAAGGGATTCTTATCCAACTAACTTTAGAAACTTGTTATATTTTCTCTACGATCTTTTGCACGATGTAATTACCCCATCGATCCCATAAATTACCCCAAAAACCCCCCACAAGCTTCAAACAGATTAAGGGCAAGGTTCATAGGGTAAGAGTTAGCAAGTTTACGGGACCGAAGGAAGAATTATGATGTTTCAAAAGTCGAGAAGGTAATTTACAAAGTTTATAGTGTTCGTGAGGTAAAAATCCCTTTAGAAAAGGCAATGTTGTTTGTTGCGTTAGGGGGGAAAATTCCTAAAAGTCACTTTTTATTTTTATCAGTGGATTAAGTAGAGAACTTTTAACATCAACACCAAGAGATTATCCAAGATCCTAGTTTGTTTTTTCCTTCCGAAGGAGCTGCAATAGAATGACACGTTCTTCCTCACACCTGTACACCAATCATTCCCGGCCCTCCAACCAAATTAAAGTTGAAAATATCGAAAGTCAAACATTAAACTTAACAAGAAATGGGAATAGGAATTACGGATGTGAAACCCTGTATTACATCTCCCGAATCCACATCCCCAACACAAAGGTCCAAACAGAAAGCAAACACTTTAACCTCCTAAATCAAAGAACCCTTCTAAAAATAACCACAAGCTCAAAGCTCCAAACAAAAAGCATGCCATCCAAATCAAAACCCTAAAACAGTGGGAGAGAAATCCATCACAAAAGCAAAGATTTGACGGCATACCTCCCAACAAGATCCGGTCTTTCTCCAACTCCACCACCGATCTCACCCAAGAGACGCGCTTAGGGCAGCAAAGGCCACATCACTCCATGTCCCCGAGCTCCCTCCCATGCTAAACCCCCGGCAAGGCGGCGCCTTTCCGGTAGATGTCGAGCTTAAAGGTCGAGGCGGTGGCGCAGGAAGGGAAGAGGCAGGTGGGTAGCAATGGGTTCCTCGTCTTGTCGCGAAAAGGGACAGCAAGATGGAAAATTGGGTTTTTTTTGTAGGAAGGGGGGAGGAAATCGAGTGGGCGAATGGGGTTTGTGACAGACAACAACACAACATGGAGCACAAGCCCGCACACCCGTTAATTCTCTCGATCTATCTGTCTATCTATCTAATCTACCTGTCCATGTCAGCCCCCAATCTCTATCCCTCCAGCTCTTGCTATGCGGGTGGGAATGGGATGGAGAGTTGAACGGTAGGAGGTGGACCCATTAGTGAAGGTGATGACTACGTCATGTGGGGGTGACGACACAGCTGTGTTTGTGTGTGTGCGAGAGAGAGAGAGAGAGATGAAAGTTGGGTTTTGGAGGTTGCGGATGGGTGAGGTATTTTTCATTGATTGTGGGGTAGTTCATGTGTAATGGATATGGGAAATGAAATATGTTGTCCTTTTTGTTTGTTAGATGATAAAAATTACCCTATTTGTCTAGTATAACGTAAATAGAGTACTCTAGTATATGGTGCTAGTCCTAGTACATGCAAATCATGGCAGCATAGACTAGATCTTGAATAGAAAAGCACCATAGACTAGATCTTGAATAGAAGATCATGTGAACATTAAAATGGAGAATCATTAGTAGAGCTCGAGCACAACGAGACGATTCAGTCCCTAGCTCAGGCTCGAGCTCGTTCGAGCCCAACCAAGTTGGATCGGGCTCGGTGAGCTCGAGCCTCTTATCGAGCCAGCCCAGGCTTGATAAGGCTTGAGTTGAGCCAGTTATTGAGTCTGATCTTGAACTCGTGACCTCTTCTTTGAGGGATTGTCTTCTTTACTAGTAAGCTACCATTTGAGTTACGTTTCAAAAGCTAAATTATATTATATATGTAACATTCTATTTGCTAATAAAAATACTAATTTGTTAATTATAACCTAGAAAAATATAAGTATAGATGTAGATATATGTTCCTTAGAAAAAAAATAATATTAGTTGACACATTAGTGGATAATGTATATTATCAAATATGTTCCCATTTAAAGACTTATAATAACATGAGATCGTAATTAAGTCTACAATGTAATATATATGGAACATTACCATATTGGAATCCACAATCATACATATGGACATATATAGTTCAAAGGTGCCCACGAAAATAAAATTATATCGATCTACCTGTTGGTTTGGTATAATATACATATTTAATTACTACATACGTAGACAACTACAGCTATAGATATAGGTACCAATTGTTGAACATGTAGCTCCTCTTGTGTGTGTATTATATATAAGTATATAAATATTATATATGTATTTCTTATCGAGCCCCTTATCGAGCCAAGCAGGGCTCAGCTCGAGCTCGGCTTGTTAAACTATAGAGTCCAAAATTCTAGCTCGGATTCCACTCAATAGCTTAATGAGTCAGACTCATGAACCCTTATCAAGTCGAGTCCGAACTTGACTCGTCGAGCTTTGACTAAATAGTCAACCCTAATCATAATTGCTAGCGGGGATCTTTTGATGATGAACTGTATTTATAGAGGATGAACTGTTTAAGTTAAGGTTCCTCTGTGTTAAGCTTCTCTTATTTGCTAAAGTTTAAAGATTTTGTGTTGTATGTTATTTTCAGGATTTCATTCGCAAGTTAGTTTAATTAAAGCTAAAATTGCATCATACATGTATGAAGCACACAATATGTAAAAATTGTGACTGAAAACAACTTACAGGTCAATTGAGCATGTGAGTACACTTTTCTGTCATTAGCATTTCTTGTAGTCAATTTACTTCACTTGTTTAGTTACATGTACGGACTCCTTAAGTTTAAGATAATGATGCACCTTTCTAAAATTTAATCGTCATTGTTCTCCACTTATTGCAGGAGTTTGATGTGTTATTCTCAAAATTGATTTTGTCAAGCCTTTTATATTAAAAAACAGTTGAATGAGATCTCATTTATCAGGTGAAGATATGATCATGCCTCGATGCACTTTTATGAATCACTTTTTAAAATATGTAGAAATACACCGAAGGTAGGTCTGGCGAAAATTGTAAAATCACTTATATTCTAAATGAGAAAGATGGGGTCGCACCGTTGTCTTTGTCCTATTGTTCGGCTGTTTTTTTATTTTTTGAAAAATACTATCATATATTCCATCACTATATCATCTTAATATGTCATTTCAATTTCGTCAGAAATAGTGGTTCGTATGCCCTCCATCTAGAACAGCTAAATTTAGTGGTATTAGAGTTGTTGTAATCGACATGTTCTGGATAAAGGGCATATGAGTCTCCTATTGTGTCAAATATAGTGATGAAAATATATGACGATATTTTAAAAAAACAAAAAATGCGGGGTAGCCCCATTTCTCTTATTCTAAATTATTTACACATTGTGCTTTGTGATGCAATAAAAATATCACATGCTTCTTATATTTATGAAGATATACATGGATACCTGATGATTAACATATCATATAAGATATATTCTGATAAGTTTTTCTTGCCCAATGTTAAAAAGTTAGCATCTCACAATTATCTGAACAAAATGTTGATATACCATGTATTGATGTTTTGAACGTCTTCCTATGTAATTTCATATGTCAGGAGACCACTGTTCGTATGTTAAAAAACGTCCGCACCAAATGTCTAGACTGCCTTGTCGAGATAGATTTTAAAAGACGTTTTATAAGAACGTCTACACACCCACATCTCGGTAAACGTTGTACAACGTCTACAAAAAAATAATCTTTGCAGACGATATGTAAGAATGTCTACAAATTAAATAATTATACGGATGTTATTAAACGTCTGCGTAGGATCTATTTTGACATCTATAATTGGTGGTCGAAATCATGTTTTATGATCGTTTTTTAATACCCCCCACAAATGAATTATAAAAGCAGACATTATGTAACATACACGTATAGCATATATGGGTGTTCTTAATAGTTGCCAATTTGTTTATATGTCATTATCTATGTAAGGGCACATGATCAATCAAGATTTACAAGTTTTTTTAAAAAAAAGGCCTTATTAGTATGCAAAATATGACATTGCATAAATAATCAAATGTTACCGTTTTCTACTAGATAGGTAAAAGGTAACGCAAGAAAAATAATTACAACTGTAGATGCAAGACGACCAAATTCAGAACAGAGTCATGCATTAAGATATCAGAATGAAGTTGAGTATCAACATAATGACAAGAAACTCCAAAGTTTTTTAAGTACATTCACCAAAACAGATCAAAAGCATCTTCTTAGAGAGCATCAGGATCTTCTTCTGTCTCTGCATCAGGATCAACACCACCAGATCTATTTTCTCTTGACCGTCCTTGAGAAGCATCTAATAGAGAAGAAGTAGATTAGGCTTGGTTAAAAAATGTACATTACAATGATCAAGCTATTAGAATAATTACATAAGAATGTAAGGGGAGAGAGCGGTGATGGTGTCCCATCTGTTAACGGTAGTTCTTAAAGTATGATACAATTCCTGTCGCTATTTTATCTTGAAGTTCTGTCGACGTCTTGCTATTAATCATGTGTATCTCTGTCTTCAAATCCAACACTTCCTGTTGAAGGGATGCCGCGTTCTTTTCATATTCAGCCTCTATTTTCTGTCTTTCTTCCGCCAACCTCTGCTCAAGTACATCCTCTGAAATGGATGCAAACCTACGACGTCCTCTTCCTTTAGGCACATGTCCTTGCCCCCTACCAATAAAACAATCAGATCATCCTTCATTATGAAGTACAATATTAGCTATTTCGGCATCAGTAGTGGACAGTCCTTCTGCGTCGGCCTTTGCACGCATTTCTACCATTGTAATCTATAAAATAATGCAAGAGTAAAAAATATTTTATATGGACAATTTAATGTATATTATTCATCTAGATAACTTACATGTGTTTGTTTGGCTTCAGGTGTTGACCAATGTCCGTATTGTCCTACAATTTCATCTAATGGTGCCTCCCCTGTTAAGTCAACACTAAACTTTGTCTTCATGAATAAGAGTATCTCTTCGCAAGGTTGACCATCGAGTTCATCACGAGACTTAGGTGAACAAGAAAATTATTGTAATTACCACAATTAACATATCGTACAAGAGCTAACAGTAAAGAAAATTACTCACTATCTCTTGTCGAATGACCGTGTATGACTTTGATCGAGTCGTAGAAAGATTTTTGACAATGTTTGTACGTGTGTCCTTGTTCTTCTGACACCATTCCTATTTTTTGACAAAAACATTCCAAAAAAATATATTGACCGTAATTATAAATGTAAAATTATTGTCTAGCAAAAAAATGTAATAGACTCTCGATTACAAACTTACTTGATGATCTGGCTCTGTCCATATTTCAACCATGACATTCCAAAGTTCAATTGGGACATTTTGTGGCCTAGCTGTATCTCCTTTCTCTTTCCATTCTTTCTTTAATTGGTATCGACGCTCCTTAAGATGCTTGGCTAAACGTCGATTAATTGCTTCTCTTACTCTTACATTAGTATCAAACCCTCAATATCGACAAAGTTCTATACCAAAAATTACATCCTTACAAAAGTATAATAATAACATTTAAAAAAACACAAGGTCAATTACACACCTTGATTCAATCGTAGGCACCACGGAGATCGGCATCTGTTATGGCTCTGAAGTCTGCCACCAATGGGACATCCTCCCTTGCCACTATCCCACAAATATGTTGCAGGTCTCTTGCTTGTTTGGCGTCCAACGGTCTACCTTCTTCTAGGTCGATACGAATAATCCTCTTATGCCCAGTAGCTTCCACATGCTTGGATAGATTGATACCTCTTGACTTACCCCTTCGACGCACTATACTTAATATAACAGAGTTCAGGAAATATTTTAAGTTTAATAATAAAAATTTAAATTATATACCTTTCTTTTGAGAAGTAGGCAGTCCTTGATTTGAGTGTTGTGAAGTAGCCATTATAGGTGCAAAAAAACGCTCGGGCGGTGGTGCAGGTGTCCGCCGGTGCTTGAGTTTGACTACGAACAACATGTGTTTGTTGGCTACTCCTACGATTATCTCTCTTCAACCTCTTAGCGAATTGGAACAGCGAAAACATTCTTAAAATCTAGATTGTAATGTTTGCATTAGTTAAGAGTTTAATTACATTCTAAGATCAAAATAAAAAATAATAAACAAAAGTATGGGTGATGACATTCTCTGCATCACCCCTAATCAATCGCATTCATCAGAGAGTAGCATATGGGTGATGACATTCTCTGCATACTACAACTTTTGAGGATTATTACGCGACACAAAGAATAACAAAAGTCACTCGACAATCTCAATATATAACAATTTCTAACTTATATACATACCAACAATCTCAGTGAAGTCGACGAAATCTTATATGCATATGTAATGAATGAGTGATGATAGTGAGATGGATTTCTTACTGCATCAGTCTGACTGCTGAACTCCAATAGGTTCTCCTCATGAACTTGAACAAAGAACAGAGAAACCAGTATACACAAAAATGTAATAACATTTGCAGGACGAAAGGAAGCAAAAAACTAAAGCTTGATTCCTCATAGTGGATGTTTTAGTCTTAGGCAAGTTTGTATTGACCGGATCACGGATAAAAGAGCAACTGTCCAATTTTGATGTTTATAATTGGGAAAAGCATAGGAGGTGAGTACGCATTAAATAATTAAGATCTTGACAAGGTACCGGACCATCTATCTCATTCTACATAGGAGATCTCCTTAGAATAAAGATAGTCCATGAGACTTCCTACAGGTATACACCAAAATAAAAGGATGAGCAAGGATCTTTTGAAGTCATATAACACTTTCTCCTCCGTGCTAACTATTAGAAAATATGGAGTAAGGCCATTCTGGGTGGAGTTTTAGAAGGAAAAAATTATGCATCTATGATTCTATATTTTTCAAATACTTTTCAATTCTTGGATGAGGAAAAGAATCTGTACGTGATCCCTACAGGACCTCTAGGACCTCCAGTATCTCTCGGATTCAGGGGTTAATCAATCAACCCAAGTGATCATAAGAATTAATGGTGATGAAAACTCATAAAATCTGTACGTGATCCCTACAGGACCTTCATCCCGTTCCCCTCTTCAATGCCAATATCGACCCATAAAAGAAAACCCCTTGCATCCAAAGGAGAAAAAATCTTACCTCCGTCAACGTCTGCAGATTGATGTCCCCAGGGCGTGATATTCGTTGTCCTCTAGGAGCAACCGCTGAGATGAGCGTGGGCTGCCATTAGTGTCGACGGAGGAAGAAAAGGCAGAGGGAGGAGGACCAACCGCCCTGTTAAGACTAGGGTTTTCAAAAGGACTACGATTTTGGTAGGAATCCGAAACGGTATGGGCGGGAATAGAATTTTTTTTTGTTAAAATATGGTCCGACGTTTTATCAAAAAAACATCCACATGTGTTTAACATATCTGGACGTTTCAAGAGGAATGTTGTGAGAGATTATAATGGTGTACGTTATTATTAACATCCGGTAAACATGAAGCTAACACGACGTTCCTGGCGGTGGAACATCAGCATAATACGTGTTATATGATCCAACACATACAATCATGATCAATAGTAATATCATATAAGAATGAAGGAGAAGAATGATTGGTAGTGTATATGCATGTATTATGTATAGCCTATCTAATTATTTCGGTAATAGTATCTTTTTTATACAATAACTTCTTTTATATCATAATAGAAATGGAAATGAAATTATTAGAAATTTCACTATTTACATATATTATGCATAAGCATTACATATATGGAAATTTACAACATATATGGAAATTTACAAAATCCATCAAAACCTTGCATTCTGCCAGAGCATATATATTCAAATACAATGTGATGTGTCCAAATGTAGAGATTTCAAAAATAACATGTAAGATATTCACAAACAGAAGAATCTATTCAGTTCTATTAAGATACACATCTTTCATGTGTATCGCAAGAAGACACTTATCAATAATAGTGTATTAATCTTATAATAAATTTAAAAAATAGGTAAGCAAAATATTATATTTTCAGCTATTTTTCAACTTTGAGGAGAATTTTAGTATAGATCCTTGGCTTGTTTTCTTTATAATTACCATGTAATTAAAGTTTAGCAAAATATTTTTTTGCCATTGTCTCCTCCAATTTTTCACATCGTTGGAGTCTAATTTTTCCCAATATTGATCTCATCAAGTTCTGACAACTTTTTAAATTAGTTATTGATGAATCCATGATTCATGAACATTCTTTTTGCATTCTATCTTAAAACCCTTAACAAATACATGTAAATATTCATTAATTTTCATTCTTTTGATAAAATCATATTCATGAATAAAAATACACTTTTATGCATTTAAATAGTGTAAATAAATAAAAGAATAAAAAATAAAGAAAATAACATAAGGCGGACTGTAGATATGTGTGTGTGTGTAATATGACTTATAAAATAAATGTAGTTGCAAGATATATTTATAATCTAATCTCTGAGACCAAGTCAACATGGAATGGTCGACAAACAAACAAGTAGGGGGAGATAAGGAAAGAAAACAATAGAGAAATAATTAATTCTACATTTTATACACTCTTCACTATTTATCTAACAATTATAAAACTTCAATGATTTTTAATTAATTCATATTAACTTATTTTTTCACCAAACTCTTTCCTAATTATTTCTAAAAATATATAGAAAAAAATATAAAAATATGTTAAAAATATTGTCTTGTACATATGTCGAGAAATCCAATTTGTAAATTGTCAAATTCTCAACTTCCGAGCATAGTAACTTTCTCGTACAAACTCCAATTTCACTCTACTCACCATTAGAGTTCGTAAAATAATATTCTCTAATTAATGGAGGTGATTTCACTACAATTGGAGTATGTGTGCAAAAAGTCAGTTTTGGGGCCTAATCACAAATGGGATTCTGAGATATCTATTTTATCTAGAACATCTTATTTATAGTTTTAATGATTTTATACTTTTTAATTATTTTCTTGATCTTTTAGTTTAACCATGATTTATTCCATAATTTTCTGACATTATTTATTATTTTAAATAAATCAAAAATCCTAATTTATAGATGAATTTGAACTGCAGAACTTATATTTGTATTTATTAATATATTTAAATTAATTTATTAAAATCCACGAAAATTCACAAAATGCCCTATTATTATTTTAATAATTAATAAAGTATAAAAATGATATATCATTTATTAATTTATTAAGTTAAAAATCAAATGCATATTTACCAAGTATTAACCATACCTATTTATTAATATAATATTTATACTTCGTAAATTATTCATTATTTATAAAAGGCCAATTATTCCTAATTTAGATAAATTAAATGTTTAAAATAGCATTTTTTACTATTTAATACATAATTATAATGTATTTCTTGACATTGGCCAACCAGGTCATGACATGTGTTAGCATCTGGGCTTTCTTCTTCAAGAACAGAAGTTGTTTGATCTGTTCTACCGACCTAACTTCACCTAATTTTTCCCTCCATCTTCTTCCTCCTAAAACCGATCTAAACCCTTTATTACCCTCACCTAACACCCACCATTCACGCCCACCATAGGATCTAAACAAACTCTCCATGGATTTCCCTATAAATTCATCCAAAGTAGGACTGAACCAACTAATTACTCCTAACCCCCCAGTTCCAGCAACCATCTGGCCTACCCTTCCACCTTCCCGCCTTGCTCCGGTCACCTGCGGTGGTGACAACACCTTGTAGCCTCTCCACGTGGAAGGAGGTGTGTGACGTGTGTCGGAGGACAGTTCCAAGGCCCAAGTTCGCCCTGCATCACCGTCACAGCGCTTGTCTAGCTCCAGGAAGCCGCCCCATCAAGCTACGATAGTGAGGTTCATACAACCTCATTTCCCATGTATTTCCTCCATCTTTTTACCCTTTTAATTTCTCGATATTCGGACCCAATTAGAGTTGTTAAGGATATAATTAGAGACATCTAATTACCTTCTTAGTCGCACTCAAACGTACATATTAATCTCGTTTTGATTTCCTTTCCATTTCCAATTGCAAATTATGTTCCTAGATTTTTTTTGAACTGCAAGAATTCTTAACAATTTGGGTCGATTCATTTACGAATCGAGCATTACAAACATTCAATTGCAGGTCCATATCATATCTGGAGCATCACTCTATCATCTGGAGCAATCAAGTGACCTGGAGATGCTTCATCTTCAACCTAATCACGCGGCATCTTGAAGCCACAGACTATTCGCAGCTTGACCTTCGCGCATAGGAGCATCTTCTTCGACGTCTCCCAGCCATGTCTGTTGTCCTCGACACCTCATCCACTATAGGCGAGCTCAAGGGGTGAAGGAGTCACCCCTCTGGCCCTGAAGGAGGTCGAAGTACTCATCTAATTGCCGGAGAATAATCGGAGTAGAGGACTTGGTCGCCACGTACGTCAGAAGGGGGAAGAACATTCAAGAGCTCCAAGCGCACAGGTGTGCGACACATGGCTAAAACAAGCGGCCATATTCGCCCATGCCTTTTAATCATGGTTGTACAATCCGAAAGTAGGGATGCTAATTGATTTGAATCATTCGATTTCGGTTAGGATTCGTTCGATAAAAATTCGAAAAAAAAGTTCGATTTGAGATAAAATGAACTACATCTGAATTTAACTTGGGGATTCGATTCCCAAATGAATCAAATCTGAATTTACCTGAATTCGTTCGATAATAATTCGATTCGATTCGATATTTTATATCCATATATATGTATATATGTAACAATGTATTATATATACATAGTACATACATATACATGCATATAATACATACATATTTACATATATGCATGTAACAACCACTCTGGGTTGATTAGGATCTTTTCCGAATATTCTTGTGCAAGTAATTATAGCATAATTACATCAAAAGGTAGACATGCATCTATTTGATTTTCATTTGTAAGTAAATAGATGTAGAAAATAGTACATGAATATGTGCTAAAAAGCTTTCTATATTTCATTTACATTGAAAGATTTAGCATTTGCATTATACCACTAAGCATAACATGTGCAAGCAACTAAAGATACCCGCAAACCAACTTGCTACATTTATTAAGTGGTTATTTTTAAACTTATAATCATATCTATGCTCCACTAATATGATTTATCTTGTTCGTCCTTCATCGCTATGATTTTCGTACTCATAGTATCATGTTATACCGACGTGTTGTCAATGCGTGGCGTGTATATGCAACATTAGGCCTCCTAATGAGATCCAATCTCTTTCCTTTCCTCTTTATAACCATGTTCAATTGGTTTGACCACAAAATATTACAAGTTAAAAATATGGGTCCTTCATGTGTCGGTTATACAAAACATGTAAGTTCATGTCTTTACTTATTAGTCTAGCCTAGTGACAGTAGCTTAGGTGTGACTTACTTTACATAAGTACAATAATCAACCTTAGCATACTATCAGAAATTTTGAGGCATTAAGAGTACACAGAGAACTCTAAGCCATACTAAATCTAATATATATATATATATATATATATATATATATATATATGCATGTATAATCCTATTAGTTAAAGGTTAAATATCAAATATAAAAAGAGTAAAAAATATTAGTCTTGAAATCTAGTAGGAAAGATCAAATATTATTGTTATTCTAAATCCTCACCCACACATTTATTTTCATGTTCCCTCATTCTTTACACTACCTTTTCCATTATCCCTTTCATTATCTACCAAAGATCCTAAATACCAATGATAGGTTGTGGTGACCTTTCTCCTAGCATGTGAAAATGATGATTTTGCTACTTCGCGTTCCTCCTTAACATTTGTCATGATTCGAATTTATCAAGATACACCTTTCTTTTTGTTGTTTTGATTCCTGACATGGCAATCCATGATGATTATCATTTTCAATGCGACATTTATCATCACATGAGTAATATACAAGTTCTTCTCGCCATAATGTAAGTGTTTCCATTCTACATTAAAAATTCATATATTTCATTTTCATGACTCGGTTTTTGATAATGAAGATCCCCATGCTTAATGAAGAGGTTTCATCTTACTACATTACTTTTCTACTATTCTCATTATTTCAAATAATAATATTAATTTGTATCAACACTCTATATAAGTCTAATATTGTCTTACTTTAACATGCAATGATAATTATAATGTGTTCAGCTTTTTCGTCAATGATATTATATCTCTTTGTTAGGATCATATAATTAGATTGTATTTATACATTTCTTCATCATTTAAAAAAGAGTATATTTAGATTGTAAAAGACATATAATTATAAAAATTAGGCACTTTATCCACTATGTTGTATTGGTTTGATATTTTCCTCGATTTTATAGTTTTTTTCAACTTAACTTAGTAATATACTTTCAAAATTAGATTTATACAATAAAATATTTATATTATATTATAATCCATATAATATTATTTATATAAGCTCTAATTTATATATATTAACATTTCAAATTCGAAATAAAATGAATCAAATTTGATATTCGAAACTTTAAATGAATTGAATCTAAATTTAAGTTAGTAAATTCGTTTGAATTTCAATTCCAATTCGGATTCAAAACTTTTATAATGAATTGAATTATAATCCTCGTAGATTTGAAGGTATTCGATTCAATTAGCACCCCTATCCGAAAGGGTGGAAAATTGCAACATAAACCCCAAGAACTTCCGAAAATTCAAGGCCGCTCCAGAACTTTCCAGGAATTACGTTTAGATCCCCGCGCAAGTACCTAAACGTAATAAAATTTAGCTTCTTTTCATTTCATCCCCTGGATGAGGACCTTATTATAACTGTTCTTTTATTTTTCTTTACAGTGATACCCATGTACTGTAGAGACAATTTGGACCTCATTTTAATGCAATTTTTCATTGATTTTTTAGGGTAGTTACGTAACTACCCTGGCAAGGTTTATTGGTATTTCTTGTGGATTTTTGTTGCGTATTTCTCTTTTTTGTTTGTCTAAACCTATATTTGTTCTGAAGTCTTTTCTTACCTTTTCAAGAAGAAATAAAAATCATGAAATTCCTATTTCTCTCAAAAACTGTGGTATTGATACTATGCCTCCTCGAGTTTGACCCAAGGAAACTTAACTGGATAAATAATTAGTTTGAAGATAAAATAGGAGAGAAATTCATTATATATATATATATATATATATCCTATTTTATCTGATTTTTTGTTTGATTGAAATGGATCTGTCTCAGCGGTTCTTCTACACCGACAACTCTATTAACCGCAGGCCAAATCCAATTATCTAAATGGCGTTGTTGCCGGGGAGGCGTTCGACATATTGTGATTTTTTTTAATTTTATTTCATGATTTTGATTTCTTCTCGCTTTCATGGATTGTCTCGTATTTTATCAGTTTTCTTCTGATTTTTTATGACTTTTACGATTTTTACAGTTTTCATCGATTTTCTTTGATTTTTACGATTTTATTTTTATGATTTCCTAGTGTTTGCTAACACGTTTTGCACCAGCTTCTTCGGAAGCCAAATCAGTTAAGAGTGTAGAGACCGACTTTTTCTCTATTAGTCAATTGTAGAGGGCATAGCGAGTTTGCTAAATTGTGTTGAATAGTTTTTGCATTTTTTTTATAAAAATGGCACTTTCTCATTTTTCTGTTTTCGTAGAAGGGGCCCCGTAAGGGCATCTCGACTTGTACCTTCTTCCCTCTTTTTTCTCGAGGTATGTTTCACTGAGTGCCATGTACTTGGAGGATCAGAGCACCCACCACGATTTTCTCGCATCGCGTTTATCGACGGTTTTCCGTGGCTTTTTAGGCTAGGTGCTTGTTTAGGATTTTTCGATTTTTTCTCTACTTCCGCCTTCGTAGCTAGTTTTAGGACTCGCAATATTGGTGCATGCTTATTTAGGATAAAAATAAAAAGGGAAAAATTGTTAGACGTGACTTGAAAATATAAAAAAAGATATAACAGAAAATGAAAATCAGGATTGCTAATATTATTTGACCTAAAATCAACATAAAGGATTCACTTTTTTGGGAGAGCAACCCCCAATGCATGGATTGCATGTACATTCCAGATCTGTGAGTGAGGGACGACACCTAAGGTTAGAGCCAGAGTCCGAATTTCTTTAAGAATACTACTTAGTTCATATACTTAATCACCTAATCTTTAATGGGACTCTCGAGTAGTCGGAAACGGTCCGAGTTTCCTTAGCAGAGTGGAGATTTAGAGGGCACCGCAATAGCACGGTCCCCAAGTAAAATGGGTAGCCGGAAACAGTCCGTACTTACTCTCATACTGGTTGAGAATAAGAGATTTCTTATAAGGACTCAGGATAGTATTCAGGGAAAATATTGGGCACCTATCAGCTCACGCTAATCTGTAAAAATACCTATTTGCCTAATAACCTTAAAATCGAAAAGATAAACGACCGAGCTTTTACGGTCATCACCGGGTTGTATTGGTGAAATTTGGGTTGCACTGTGCTTGTATGCGAGGTGTGCATTTTATCACATCTTATACACCTTCACACTCATATTTTTAACTTGACATCATGCTCTTTCCCGATATCCTTTTGACATCGAATATGACGACTCACGGATTTTACGCTCAGACTCCGTGATCTTTTGACGATCCACCGTTCATTGTACATCTTCGCAGACTCGGGATGACCCTCTTCCTGAGTTGATCCCATCTAGTCACAAGGAGAGTCAGACCCAGACTCCCTCACCTCCTAGTCCTTCTGTTGAGGCAGATCCGCACCATAATTTTTTGTCTATTTCTCCCATACACTTTTCAATGAGTTCTTATGAGACATTTTTCCTTCCAAGAGGATTTGAAGACAATGGCTAGAGGGAAGGAACCAGTCGAGGACAGACCAGCTGAGGACCGACCAATTGTTGAGAGACACACCGGTGATAGACCTAATCCAACCGTATATATTACTATAGGGATTCTTGATACACTGTAGCAGATGGACCTGTAGATCAGAAACCAGTGTAGAGTCCAGGATGAGCTGAGAGCTGAGATCGCCGCACTGAGAGCAGGAGCCAAGAACCCCCACCGCATGTTGTAGTTCCCGCAACATTAAGAGATGAGTATGACCCTACAATTTTTAAAATTAGTTGTCAGTTACCTAACGTAATCCTCATAAGGCATGATTTGAATCATGATCCTTTGAGTGGTAGGCACACTACACTACCTCTAGACCATAGTTGGATCTGTCTACATGGATCTGAGCAAGAAGCCATTTAGCTGGGCCTACTTAAAGTAGGAGAAGGCTCTAACATTTGTATTGCTTGCATCAAGCTACGATCAGCATGTATAACGTCTTATGTGGAGTTGATTTACCCTTTAATTGCTTCTACAAAGGGATGGGAACCAAAATCTTAGCTGCATTTGGTATTTGAACATTCACATGAATATTTTCTCTATTGGGGAATTAGATATCATAAATATATTGCCATCATTTACGTTATCATGTATCAAAAGTGTATTTTTTTCCTTTTGTTTTTTATTAAAAGATTTAATTTTGTTGCCATTAAAATGTATTTTTTTGTCTAAGTATTTAGCCTTTCCATGTAACGCAGTGAAGATCTCGAGATAAATAGAGAATTTTGAATATCATTCTAAGTAATTAAATATTGAAATTTGACTACCATACATGTTGAAATATTGTTATCATTTACATTATTGTTTGCAAAAAAAATATAGAAAAGACAAAAAAAAGAAAATTAGTGGCTTATAAAATAAGAGAGAATGGCCAGAAAAAATGGACGGCTATGAAAAATGAGAAAAGATTATTTCTAAAAAAATAAAGAACAAAAAAATTGATGAAGTTTTTCTTTATCCCCTATTCATTTGTTCTCCCAAATTGGATGATTATCCCTCTAAATTCTCAAAAAAGGAAGAAAGGGGAGTGGAGAATGCATTAGATACTTATTCATGGTTTTGGAGACAACTCAATGTAGGCAATGAGGACTCCAATGACCACAAACTCTAGTACGAGATTCTTTTTGTGTTCCTAAAAGAGAGAGAACCCACTTCGAGCTCCTAAGAGAGCTACCTACAGTACAAGCAGTCATCATTGACCATGGGCGATGCAAAAAACGAACGTCCCCTATTGGAACATCAGACGAGATGGTCGCGGTCATCCCTTTCGTTCCTAGTAGAGGCAATGGTCATTGACCATCCCGACAAAGTTTTTATGGGGACGGTTGCAACCGTCCCCCCTATATATAGGGCACGATCATGACCGTCCCCTCCAGATCAAGGATTTTTAGAGACGATCACAGAAGCATGAATGGGACGGTCTAAACCGCCCTTTCCAGTCGCCGAGATCCAAAAAATGTACCAGTAAGCCCATGGTGGTAGGAGGGGACGATCGTACATGTCCCGTTCGAGACATATAGGGGACAGTTACGATCATCCCTTCCAGTTGCCCAGTTATTTTGGAGACGGTCATAGAAACGTAGATGGGACAGTCTAAATTATCCCTTCTGGTCGCCGAGCCCTGAATCAAACACCAAGAAGTTCCTGGTGGCTGGAGGGGATGATCGTAACCGTCCCTTCTAAGAACTAGAGGGGACAGATGTGATTATCCCCTCCAGTTTATGCTCCAAGCCCACTTTTGTTGGAGACAGACACAGAAGCATGGAGGAGATGATTTAAATTGTCCCCTTCGATCGTTGAACACAAAAAAAATGTATCATTAAGCTTTTGGTGGTCTTAGGAGATAGTCGCAGCCGTCCCACCATTATATATATGGGACAATCAGTGATCGTCCCTTGTGAACTTGAAATAAAAAAAGATTTATTGCAATATAGTTTCTATACCCTATTGCTGCAGTAAATTTACTGCAAAATAAATGTAACAAATACACACAAATATTCATTAAAATTAGATATCCAACAAACACACATAAGAATTCACTACAAAGCAAAGTACTTCATGCATAAGAAGAAAAGTTGTTTCACGAATATTTAAAAATTACAAACTTTAGATGTTCAAAGTAATTGTAAATTCAAGAAGCATTATAAATCCTAATCTACGTAGTGTCTTCGCTCCCATCTCTCATGTCGCTCTCCTCATTACCATCTTCCTCATCGTTGTCGAGTTGTGCAGGTTCTATCGATCAGCTGACCTTGTTCTGGAGGTGGGTTATATATGCCAATTCATTCACCATGTCATAATGCATCTTGGTCATCTCCTCATCTTACGCGGACATCTTCGCCTTGATCTTGCGCATCTCTCTCTCCAACTCTCTCTCCTTCTGGTTCCCTTGCTACGATGATCAAGACCCACTAGCACCACCCGTTCAGTACCACGTACAGATCGTTGCTCCTTCGGGTGTAGCTTTATTAAACACCATGTTCTTTAAATTTCTAAAATATCGTTCAATTGTATACATCAATCGGTATTGAACATGATCACATATTCGATCCTCGCTAGTATGATGTGCAATTAAATGTATCATTATATAGAAAAATGTAGATGGAAAGACTTGTTCCATCTTATATAAAGTGATAATAATATCTGCTTCTAGTCGGAACAATACATCTAAGCTCTTCGAACTCAAGACCTTAAAAATAATTGAGTTCAATCGATGGTTGTATAACATCGTTATTGTAAAACTCCCCTGATGACTAATGAAAAATGAACTTGCATTAATATATGACAGTCATGACATTTTAATGATGATATCTTTCTTTTCTATCACTTTCATGCATATGCTTATTTGCGACAAAAATCTATTTAATACTCTAACTATTTTGAGACATTTGAATATCTTATCTTTTTTATCTTTGATAATGTATAAATCACTTATGGAAGTGTTACTCTAGATGTATTTTTTGATTCTAACGTATGTAACTCGGGTCGGATACCCCAATGTATCAAATCACGTCTAGCTTGCAATCTATCCTTTGTAGTAGTTGACATATTTAGGATTCTAAGAATATTTTCCATAACATTCTTCTCTATATGCATTACATCTAAATTGTGACGGATCTGTAAGGTCCGTCAGTAGGGCAATTCTCGAAAAAATATACTCTGTTTCGTCATCCATAGGATAACTTCCTCTTAAACAATCAACTTAAAGAAAAGTTGCCCAACTTTCTTGTTTGTTCCACACCATACTTCCGGATTGTCGAATCAAATTAATTCGACGTCCAAATGACTGCCCGTCAAATTTGTTATTGTTTTCACTTTTTCTGCCATATGTGATTCATAAGTAAGAAATGACGTTGACCCAAATAACAATATTTCATGCTCGCTAATAACCATGTCGAGTGAGTTTTCTCCAAACAAACTGGACATGCAAGATTATCTTTCTTACTCCAACCATATAAATTAGCATATGCTGAAAAATCATTGATGATCCATAAAAAGAAGCGCACACTGTAAAGAATTCCTTCTTGATCATGTCATACGTCTGAACTCCAGTGTCCCACAAAATTTAATTTCTTGAAACAAAAGTTACATATAAGTGTCTATTGCATTACCTGCCCCTTTTGGATTGGATATTAATAAAGTCATCATCGTAAAAGAAGATGCCATCGACAATCAAGGAGGGAGATTATATGTAACAAGTATCACATGCCAAATAGGGTAGCTTGAACTCATATTTCTCAAATGGATTAAAATCATTAGAAGCAATGCCTGATTTTATATTTCTTACTTCTTCTGAGAGTAATGGATATCTTTCGTCAAATTTCATCCACTCCTCAGCATCTAACAGATCTCGCATAAGACCGTATGTATCTTTCTTCCTGGCATTATTGTTCCATATCATCCATTTTGTTGGTCTTTCAAATGAATATAACCGTCGTAATCGGTGTATCAAAGGAAAGAACCATAAAATTCTCTTTGATTTTTTCCTCTTCGATTCATGAGTCACATTCTTATATCTTATAGCTTTATATTCATGATAAACATCTAAATTCGAGTGTTCATTCCAATATAATTATATAAAATGCATTTGTTTAGACATGCGTCGATTTTCTCATAATTTAACCTAAGTGAAAGAAATCTTGATTTAACATCCTTCTAATCCTTTTGAAAAGTGTTCGTCGTATTTTAATAAACGTTTAATCAAATACAACACATCAGACATCATAACCATTGTACACTGATTATTATTCACTTTTATCTTAAATAGCTCCAATAGAAATCGTAAATGAGACATTTCAATTCCCGGAGATAAAGGAGTTTCTACATCTTTTATATTTTCACATAAATTATCCCGATTGGTTTAGTACTTTTCATCAAAATTATGCCTTTGGATATTGTCCAACATTTCAAACATATTACCACAATCATTTGTCTCAAATTAATCTCATCCATGACCAACTGAGTCATTATTGCATTCCAGATACATTCCTTCACCATGATATGTCCAATTCGTATAATGAAGCTAAATACCATTTAATATCATGTGCTCCTAAACTACATTTCGATTGTTAGTCAGAGTGTTCTTGCGTCTAACATGAAAAATGAATCTATCTCATTCACCTCCTACAATATGATAGACCGTCTTGTACCAAAATGCCCAATATAGATTCGATAACACTTTGGTTGTATGTCCGATAATCATCAGATATTTTGTTCATCCAAAATTTATCCATTTCCTAAAATTGAAGATCTTGATAAGTAAACAAAGTTAATTTCTAGTACTAAATCCTTGCTAATCTTAAAAGTCACCTGTATAATTTAAACATTGATATTGTAAATCATAAACATTCTCTCTTTTCCTAAATCATCACACTAAATATCAACATATAATGTTTATAATCTAAGAATTATACATTCTAAACATTATAGTGTTTATAGTGTAGACACTATAGACATTATAGTGTTTATACTCTAAGCATTATATACTCAAAGCATGTAAAATCTAAGTATTATAATTTCTACGCATTTTCTATCTAAACTTAACAACTAAATAACTATAACATGTAAACAAAAACCATCAAATTAATTGCGTTTGTCAACTCTATTCATATGGACTAAAAATTGTTTACTCATAAGAGATTCTACCTAGAACTAAAAACTAATAAAACATTTAAATCAAAATCATCAACTATAACTAGAGCAACATTATACACTCTAAAAGATCATCAACCATAGACTTTTCTATCACAAAAGACTAATCTATGTATTCAAAATTGTAATAAGTATAAAAAAACAAATAGAATTCAACATTATCAGATTGCTGGCACAAAGGAAGGGAGAGGACGAAGGCCATCGCCGGCCGAGAGCTGAAAAAGATTAGTGGCATCGATGAAGGAGATGTCGGGGGTTGGGAACGAGTAGGGGTATTGCTAGGAGAGAGGGAAGTTGTGATCGGTGGAATGAGAAAGGAAGGAACCACAGTTATAAGACCATCAGGGATGGTTGTGCAACTGTCTCGTATAGAATGATCATGGATGATTTCTAGTGAAACGTCCCCTTTGAGGTAAGATATTTCGCTTCTTTACCTCTAGAAAGAATGAAGGAGACAGTCACAAAGACCGTCCCTGTTACTTACCCAGATGGGATGGTCATGCACGTCCCCTCCATTGTGCAAACAGTGACGCCAACATAAAATCAAAGGGGACTGTCATAATAGTACTATCTGGTCCCAACATCATAAAAAATAACATGTAAGAAGGCATGGACGGGACGGTTTGAAGACCGTCGTCACCAATGAAGCTATAAGAGGAGACGACCATTGTTGATCGTCTCCTACAGTGGTCATGAGGGGCGGTCTAGAAATGGCCGTCGCCAACGTACTCAGACGGGACGATCATTGTTTTCCCATCCCCAGTATGCATCCTTAAAGATATTTTCAGTATGCAGTGCCACATTTAGTGATCTATGTGTGGATATTACCATGACATGAAGAAACATGCATTCGATGATAGATCCCCCATAGACTATGACACCACACCGTCACAGATTTTACCAATAGAGAGTCCTATTATAGAGGCCATACCTCTAGTTCACCTTATCAACATGGCGTTGAAGCATTGTCCTAGCAGCAACTCACATAGTATATGTTGAGTCATTATGCTCGGTAGTATCATGTATTCAGTGAGTGAGTTCGTGGCTTCTTACTATTTGTCCAAGCTGAGCATGCTCTATCTTGATGGGGAGTGTTGGAGGATAACCTAGGTAGGTTATTCGAACTTTCCAAAATCCAATTACCACAGTATGAGAGATAGTCCCACATCGTCTATTAGTGAGACTTTGGAGAGCTAATGAAACTATATAAAGATCCACACACTATAATTTATTAAGAGAATGAATTAGAAGAATCTACCCTTTTGAAGTGTTCTCCTACAGTTTCATCCCACTCCTCGGGAGAGAAGAGGTCAAGGTTTTTATCCTATTCGTGTCTTTTTTGCATAAGATATAGGGAAAAACCAGGAAAAGAAATGACTTATGAAAAAGATAGAAAATATATGAGAAAAAGAATGGACGGTTATGAAAAATAAAAGAAGATTTGCACACAAAAAAGAAAAAAACGATGAAGTTTTTTACTTATTACATGTTTATTTGTTGTCCCTACTTGATCTAGTACTTCTCTAAATTCTGACAAATATGGGAGAAATGAGGAGTGATAAAGTACATAAAACACTCATTCATGTTTTCAGAACTTCTTCTCATAGACCAACTCAACGTAGGTAATGAAGACACTGATGACCGTGAACTCTAGTGCAGATTCCTTCCGAGGTTCCTAAAAAAGAGAACCCGCTTCAAGGTCCCAAGAAAGCGATCCCCATCTAGAGATCTGCTTAAGATATTCCCATGATGTGAAGAAACATGCATTCAATGACATATCACATCCCCATGGGTTTCGAAAATAGAGAGACTCATTATAGAGATCATACCTCCAGTTCATCCTTATAGCATGGCATAGGAAGCACCATTCTCGGCAACAACTGGCATAGTATGCATTGAGTCTATTGCGATATTTATGTTATCTATGTTATTTATTTCTATCATCTTGTTTATGTAATTTACCCATAGATCTTTTCTCATACATTAGAGAGCTCTAGATTAGATGGAATACAACTTTTCATTATGTTACTTCTCCACATGGTATCAGAGCGACGGTCCTAGATCAGAGCTTGTGCCCTAATTCCTCGTCCCCACAAAAAAGCCTCGCGTGTTGCCACTGCCGCACGCTCCAACCCTCGCGCTCCATGCGCCCTACCGTCTAGCATGCCTGCGCCTCTACGCTCACGTGCCCTCGTGCATCTATGCCCTCACGTACCTACACTCTCGCGCGGCTACGCCTTCTATGAGCCCTAGCGCCTCCTGCGCGGTTGCACCCTAGCACCTCACGCATGGTTGTGTGTCTACGCACATCTATTCTCGTGCGTACCTGCACGCATCTCCGAGCACTTGTGCTCTGCGTACCCGTAAGCATCACAACCTAGCTCTTCAAAGGAACCTTCAAGACATGGAAGTGGTTGTGGTATGAGTCTACATCCACAACCGCCTTCATATATTTCCATGTAGATGTTCTTGTCTAAGCTTGTAACCCCAGTCAATAGAGATAGTTGTCATCATGTCGGACAACAAGGTAGATATTCCATTCCTAGGTGCCTTCAAAGGTCTAGCACCCATGGTGAAGATGGATGGAACGAACTATGAACTGTGGGCCATGCAGTTCATGAGTTTGATGCAGTGCAATGGCAAGAAGCATATCCTCACACAAGAGGAACCAGTTGATAAGACTGGGGTTAACATCTCATGGGAGGTAGACGATGCCTATGCACATGCATGGTTATCTGGCACGATATCCATGGAGATAGACAATGACACTCTGAGTTAGCCCACGACGAAGGCTATGTGGGATATCTATGTTGCTACATATTCTCCTACAAAGAACGAGTCGAAGATTCTGCAGCTTCAGCATGACATCTTCACTTCGAAGCAGAATGGTCGTCCTCTTCATACCATGTATACCTCTCTAAGGGGTATGTTTGAGAAGTTACATGCTTATATTCCTTTGACAGCTACACCAGAACAACTCAAGGCATATAGGGATTCAGTGATGACATGAGTATTTTTAGCAGCACTTGAGCATGAGTATGATCCAGCCAAAGCACAGATTCTTACAGATGCTACCATACCTCCTATGGAGGAGGCATATCACAGGTTGAGTAGACTCTCCATATCTCCTGGTGGATCACAACTGTCACAGATGTCCTCAGCCATGGCAACATCTCGTGGGAGGGGAGGACCTCCACAATTTCGAGGTCGAGGTGGCCGTGGCAGGGGAGGGGGTAGTCGACCCCCTCATCGGTCGTGTACTTATTGTCATAGAACAGGTCACACAGAGGAAACATGCTATTCCAAGCATGGGTTTCTTACTACTACATCTCATGTTGCAGAGCAGACTCAGTAGGAAGGGGGTCCTTCACATGTCTCTGATCAGAGGTTTGATGATCTGGTGGCGCGACTTGAAGAGATTATGCTTAGCCAGGGGTCAACAAGTTCTTCAAAATCTTCAGAGGTAGTTGCATCAGCATCAACATCCACGTCAGGTACATCATATGCTCTTACTAGTTGTTGCATGGCATATTTATCAGAGTGGATCATGGATTCAGGAGCATCTCACCATCTATGTTGTGACAAAAGTCAGTTGAATGATTTTCGTTCGTCTCTGATAGGGCGATCGGTTGTGATAGTTGATGGGACACACTCTCCCATTACTGGTTAGGGGAAGGTGTAGCTGACTCCTACGATACAGCTTCAGAATGTCCTTTATGCTCCTGAATTTTCAATGAATTTACTTTTAATTAGTCAAATCACTAAAGATTTACATTGTCGTACCATATTTGATCCATCTGCTCTTGTGTTTCAGGACATCCTCACGGGCAAGGTGATTGGATCTGGCCGTGAGCAAGGGGGTCTCTACAGACTGATGTAATCTCCTTATGTTGGTGTCTCTCTCTTCATGTTGGATATGTTTCTCCCTACACATGGCATCTCCGATTTGGTCATCTTCCCTTGCAAAGATGGTTCATGTTCTTTCACATATTTATCCTCGTTCCACTTTTCAATGCGAGGCATGCCAGTTGGGAAACATCATCAGTCTTCTTTCCATAGTCGTCAGGGTCCTAGTAGTCATGATTTGTTTGAGTTGATTCATTTTGATATTGGGGTCCTAGTCGTATCCCATATCGTCAAGGACACAAATTTTATCTTGTCGTAGTTGACGAGTTTTCTAGATTGTCCTGGGTTTTCCTTCTTAAGAATAAGTCTGATGCTGATCATGTCATCTAGTCTTTTATTAATGAAATAAAGAGTATTTTTTCTGCTAGAGTCAAGTACATACGTTCTGATAATGCTCTACAATTTTGCATTACTCAACTCTCTCAATTCCTTAAGTTCCATGGGATTGTCCATCAGACATCTTGTGCATACACCTCCCAACAAAATGGAGTGGCTGAAAGGAAACAGTGCCATCTTTTAGATGTTACCAGAACCCTCTTGATTCAGATTTGTGCTCGGCATTCCTATTGGGGAGACGCGGTTCTAACTGCTTGTTATCTGATAAATCGTATGCCTTCATCGGTGTTAGGGGAGAAGATCCCGTTCTTGACTGCGTTTCCCAAGATGAATCTTTTCTCGCTTACGCTACGTATCTTTGGTTCGGTTGTGTTTGTTCATCGATTCTCTCCCGGTCTTGACAAGCTCTCTCCCAGAGTCGTCAAATATATGTTTGTGGGGTATTCCAAAACCCAAAACGGATATCATTGTTTTGACCTTGTGCGACGGAGGTACAATGTCAGTGCTGATCTCACCTTCTTTGAGTCCATTATGTATTTTTCTTCCACACGTGACAGACTTACTCCTTCAGAGGATGGAGAAGATATATATATGCCTCCTCCTCCATCATTACCATGTTCTACTCCATCACCACCATCACCACCATTACCACCACCACTACCACTGTCTCCTACTTTCTTTCCTCAAGTCTACCAGCAATGACCCCTGCTCATGCGCCTCCTCAATCATCCAGCACTCTTGAGATATGTACTGAGCATTTGAGTTCTTCTAATGGCACGGGTGATTTGCATGTACATATTGAGGTACAGGACGTAGATGATATCTCTACTCCTCCTATTGACGATCTAGATATCCCTATTGCACTTCGACGGTAGAAAAGTGCACGGGCAATGCACCCTAAATATGGGATGAATTTTGGTTCTCAGGTTTCCTTGGAGCGTCTGTCCAAGCATTTTCAGCACTTTGTTGTAGGGTTGTCAGCTGTAGAGATACCATGATCATATCAGGAGGTACTACAGAGAAGTCAGTGGCGTTTAGCTATGGGGGAGGAAATGGCGACATTACGGTCGTGAGGTACATGAAATGTAGTCAATCCTCCACCAGGTGCATCTGTTGTTGGCAGCAAGTGGGTTTTTACTGTAAAGCATCGGGCTGATGGTACAATTGACCGATACAAGGCTAGGTTGGTTGCTCGTGGGTTCACCCATACATATGGGGTGGACTATCAGGACACGTTTTCTCCAATGGCGCGTCACTCTACCTTACGGATTCTTATTATTGTTGCTGTGGTACGTGATTGGCCTCTTTTCCAATTGGATGTCAAGAATGCTTTCTTGTATGGTGATTTGCAGGAAGAGATCTACATGCAGCATCCACCTGAGTTTGTTGCTGAGGGGGAGTCTAGTATGGTGTGCCGTCTTCATAAGGCTATATATGGCCTTAAGCAGAGTACGAGGGCTTGGTTTCAGAAACTCTCAGAATTGATTGAACAGAAAGCGCTTGTCAGATCTACTGCAGATCATACTCTCTTTGTAAAGAGAGACCAACGAGGTATTGTAGTCATCTTGGTTATGTTGATGACATTGTTGTCACCAGCAGTATTGAACAAGGCATTCAAGCAGCTAAAGATTTCCTTGGACAACAATTTGTTACTAAAGACCTGTGTACGCTTTGTTACTTCCTTGGACTGGAATTTGCATGAAATCGGCAAGGTATGGTTATGACACAAAGGACGTATATTACTGATCTGTTATCTGAGACAGGTATGACATGATGTAGACCAACCACTACCCCTATGGATCCTAATGTGAAGCTTTAAAATGATGGATCTGAGGAGGTAGACGAGAGACAATATAGAGAGCTAGTGGGGAAGTTATTGTATGTTACTATTACCAAGCCTGATATATCGTTTGCTCTGAGTAGGGTAAGCCAGTTCAGGAGCAACCCAAGAAGGCTCATATGGATGCAGTTTTTATAATCCTGAGATATCTGAAGTCATCTCCAGGTGCATGTCTTATGTTTAGAAGAGATACATCTCTTTCAGTTACAAGGTGTGCAGATGCAGATTATGTTGGGTGTCCTAATGACAGAAAGCCTACTTCAAACTTTATGGCGTTTGTTGGCAGCTCACTAGTATATTGGAAGAGTAAGAAACAAAATGCCGTTACTCAATCCAGTGCAAATTCAGAATATAGGGCAATGACCCAAGGTAGTACTGAGATGATGCAGGTTAAATCTGTCTTGACTGATTTAACTATTGAAGTATTTCTTCATGTGCATCTTAAATGTGATAATCAAGCAACTTTGTTTATCGCTAATAATCCAACCTTTCATGAAAAGACAAAGCACATTGAAGTGGATTGTCACCATACTCGTGATCTGATCAAAAAGGGGCTCATTTGAACGTCTTATGTATCATCAGGAGACCAGATTGCAATGTTTACAAAGGCTCTTGCTAGAGGTCCTTTTCATCATTGTTGTTCCAAGCTGAGCATGATAGATAGATATATATGCTCCAGCTTGAGGGGGAGTGTTACGATATTTATGTTATCTCTGTTATTTATTTCTATCGTCTTGTTTATGTAATTTACTCATAGAGCTTTTTCTCCTATATAAGAGAGCTCCGGTGTTAGATGGAATACAACTTTTCATTTTGTTACTTCTCCACAAAGTCATTATGCTCCATAATATCATGTATTCAACGAGTGAGTTTTCTCTTTTTACTGTTTGTCCAAGTTGAGCATTGCACGCTCTAGCTTGAGGGGGAGTGTTGAAGAATGATCTTGGTGGGTAATTGGACCATTCTAGGATCCAATTACCATACCATGAGAGATAGTCCCACATCGTCTATTAGAAGGACTCTATAGAGTCAGCGGGGCTATATAAAGAGTTCTAGCACGTATCCATGTACTCATTGAGAGAATAAATTATAAGAATCAACTCTTTGAGACATTATCTCGTGGTTTCATCCCGCTACTTATAGAGTAAGATCTCACGTAAATTCTTCGATGTTCTTCATGTTTATATTTTTCGCATCATGTTTTTACACTTAGACGCACAATACAATAGATATTGGATATCGCAACGGAATAAAATGCAACGATCTGCCACGTACATCCGTCGACTAAGTACCCCATTCCTACGTTTGGCCCACATTCGTGACCCCTTTTCGTTGAAAAATCCCTAACCATGTACGAGAGGAAACCACCAGCTGCCATTTGGTCTCCTTTCACATAGCTCTCATCTCACTCAACCTCTCGACATCTTCTCAACAATGCAGATGGTGGGACTTGGTGGTGCTGCCAGTGGTGCTGGGGGTGGCGCTAGGGGTGATGCTGGCGGGGGTGCCGATGGTTCCATTGGCGGAGGTTAAGGGAAATGGCGGAGGATGGAGCGCGATGGAAGGGCGGAGCACGATGATACCGTGTAAGAAGTTTTAATATCTCAAAGCAACAAAATCATAGATAAATAAGACCATATTAGTGTAAATTTGGGAATCTGAGGCACCTCAACCATTGTGCATATTTCAGGCTCCGTGTTTTGCGCACAAGTTCTTATATTCGCTAGGGAAAACAAGAGGTTAATTGATTCCACATCCAGTCTAATGCATTTTTTGCCATAGCCAGCAAGCATGATTTGACTAATGAGCAAACACGGATTGCCTCTCAAACTTTTGAATCTGTGAAGAAAAACATAGGACATGGACTCCTTGTACACAGATAGATTTTCTGTGTTCTAACGAGCTTTCTACCTCTCCCTCATCTTCCTAACTTCACGGGTTCATCTTAACAAGATAGATACAAAACTGATAGTTAAAAGTATCATCTTGACATTACATGTAAAGATTTTTTTCGATATACCAGTTCAGATTGAATACAATATGAATATCATGATACCAAATTGCTATCTTAAGGTGATCGGATGGATTCAAAAATTGAATAATTAATCCAAGTGAATCTATTTCCTATTGGAGGTGCCTCAGATTCCCAAATGGTTCGATCTCAAAGCAGCAAAGTCTATTGGAGGCATGGTTCAATAAATTTCTTTTATCAAGGTTCGGTCTGCTCTGATAAAAAGTACGGCATCCACTGATGCAATTGCAGTTTGGAGAGACTGCAAACTCAGGTTTCCTATGTAAAGATCGATTCAGCAAAGCAAAGCTTATGACTCCGTGACTCTTTTTCTAAATCTCATTCAGATGGTGCAAATTTTCTAGGAGGTGGATATCTTAGGTGAAGCATTGTATCACTACTTATCTCATTCGATGCAAATAGAGAGCAGTGATTGACATGGTAGATCACCACTGCTTGTTTTGACTATTGATGCCTTGGCTTCCGATGAATCTACGATTCTCGTTTTTTATTCTTTTATTTTAGCTTTATTTGTTAGCAAAACCACCTGTAAATGTGGGTAGATATGATAAATTAACTTTGTGCATGCCACTGTTAATATCTCATAATTAACACATATTCTTCAAAAATAAAAGAATAATGGGAAAAAAGAAGGACGTATTTAGAATAAATACAGAGTGACCCAGACCTCAAGAGAAGGTCAAGTCTTGACCTGATCGCAAAAGAATGAGCAGAGAGAGATAAGGGTGCATTGTATCTTGTACATATTACCTATACTTGTAAATATAATTTATTTATATTTATTCTACTTTTTGTGAAAACTATATTATTCTTGAACACTTAAATAAATCCTTATTAACAACATAAAAAATAAAATAAAAATTTAAAAAATAAAATAAAAATAAAATCCAACAACCCCTTGTACAAAAGAGACTTGTATATATACAATACTTATTTATTTTACAACCTTGATTAATAAAAATCAGATAAAAATCATTTTGTATTATTTAAATTATTTTGTAAATAAATAAAATATAAAATAAAAATGAATTTTGTAAAAACAATAGAGTAGAAATACTTGTACATAATACACATGTATAGTATACCTGTATATAACACTTAATATTGTATATACCCTATTCATGTTTTCCGTAAAAATAATTAAAAAATACAGGAAAATATTTTATAAAATAATAAACATTCTTTAATTTATAGATGTTTTTGTTTAAACTCATTTACTATTTTATATTCATTTTCTTTATATTTTGTAAATCCTGAATTCTCATTGGGCCACGTAGGATTGTTAATCCCGGTCAACGTCGCCTCCCAGTTGACCTGACCCAATTCCCTATATGTCGGAGCTTCTTCTCCTATTTTTCCTGATCGGGTCAGGCCCCCATTCTCCTCGATTTATGTGCCCGGTTAAAGTCCTAAAGTCCATGATCTTCACGGATCCCTAAGCACAGCCGGATCTCCCTAGGGTTTCGCACGCCACTCAGATCTTTCTAGACCCTCGAGCATCCTATTTAATCTCTCCTCGGCCTCATGTGCTCAGCAACTTGTACCTTGCCACCCTTCTGCTCCCTAGCCACCTCCAGCTGAGTGATAGCTACCTGGAGCAAGCTCGGGTTGGTGTTGTACTAACGACGCTCAAGTCACGTCGTCGGAGAGTCGTCGTGAGAAGCCTCCTTGGTCAGCCGCACCCTGGTTGAGGCCATAACCCCCTCCTTCGCTACTCCTGAAGTTCCTGCATTCGTCAACACCTTCAGGTAGCGATTATCTGCTCTGCACTTTCCATTTCATTTCAACTTTCTCCATTTCCGCCATCGCCGGTTCGTCAGCTCTGACCTACTAGTTAGAGCCCGATCGCGTACACCCATCCGCACAGATCAACCTCGTGACTCACCTTCATCCTTGCCAAGCAACCTTTCCCCCTTCGGCTCGCTCTTCAGGGCGAGATTAAGGTTTGATTTCCTTCACCACCTTTGCTGGAAATCAAAGCCCATGCTCCCCGTCGCTTCTCTTGGTTTTGTCTTGCAATAACCTGACCAGAGCTACGCCCCCGAGTCGCCCTATCCCTTGCAAGTGCTTGTACACACGAGAAGACCCATTTAGACCCCTAACTGCTCGACAGAGTAGTCCAAGGAGGAGCACCGCCGCAACGTCAATCCGACCGTCCTCCCTTCCACCGGAGTAGCCCTCTCGACGCGGAGTACCTTTACGACCGTGTCGAACTCCTCAGATGCTTCATCAGAGCACCGGATCTCGATCCTTGCTCAATTGAAGTTTGCCTGAGTCGAGTTCATCCAGGACCTCTTTCTATCGTTCGATCGAGGGCAACTTTCCAAATCTGATCAGGGTCATACGACCACACCTTCATCCTAATGTCCTGATTAGATCCTGGGAGTTCATCTGACATGCATGTCTCCGACAAGAGTAGAGCCGTCAGATCCTTCTCAGGGGAAGATCGGAGCCATCCACCTCCACCTTCTCGTATACGTATCACGTGTCTGCGAGAGTAACTTTCACTGTTTACCTTTTCCTTTATGTTATTTGCAACAATTCCAATAAATGTAATAATTGGTTAAAAACATTTGTAGGCAGACCTTTGTGTTTCTTATTTGCATTTTAGTCCCGTCGCGTTTGAGTCACATGTGTCCCTGCACGTTTTGCTGGGATATTTACAGAGTATGTCCTGAACTTCTTGTTGGCTATGGATTGAAATTTATTTTTTGAAATTTGCATTTATAACCATGTGGATCTGGATCACGTGCAACACATGTATTGAGCAGACTATTTACATATTTGGCCCTAGAATTTTAAGATTTGTTATCTTTTTGGTCTTGAAAGTCAAAGTAATTACAATTGGGTCCCTGTAAACTGTCTTTGACTTGCTTGTTTGTATTTGATGCAATAAATATTATATTGACTCTAAAAATTACCTTAAATTACCTAAAGCTTCTGCTAGTGTGTAATATTTATGGTGATTTTTATGTGTTGATTTGCTTGCTTTTTTATATTATTAAAAATTCAAAAACCTATAAAAAGTATCATGTTTGTGTTATAAAATCGCAAAAACTTGAAAGATATCTTAAAAATTCCACAAAAATTTACATAGGTGACTTTTGTTGTGTTTTAACAATAGTATCAATTTTGTTTGAGAAACCAATATAAAAACCTTAAAAATTACAAACTCTTAAAATATTATAAAAATTTTATAAAATCAAAGAAAAATCCAAAAATTGTGTTTTCAATTTCTGGTTGTAGGTTTAGAACTATATTTTGCCGTAAAATTACCATCTAAGAGTTTTAGACATCTTAAGTTTTTTTAATTTGCAAATTTCTCCTGGTTATGCACTGTTTAGCATTTTTAGCACTGTTTGATATTTATAAAACCATAAAAATGTTTAAAAATTCCATAAAATTTACCAAAAACATCTTTAAACTTGTACCCCTCCAAATTTACTTTAATTTTCTGGGTATTTTTTATTATTTTGAAAAATACAAAAAGAGTGTTGTGCGTGTCTTTTATCTTGGGTGCTTATTTATACTTTATTGAAAATTAAAAAATTGAAAAATTAAAAACCATCAAAAATATTTTCTCTTTATAAATTTTACTACTTAGTTTTTAATCATGCTCCTTATATTCGACCAAGGTCGTTATACGAGGTAAATAAAATAGCGAGACCACTTACATTGGTTGCTTGATTACTTAAGCGATTTTATTTTTCTCGTTGATTGAGTTGACTGATCTGGGTCACAATGACATTGAATTAATTTCTTACTTAACCCAAGTTGCTTGGATGGTCATCAGCTTCTTATGTTATGCAGTCCAGTGAGATGGATATACTAACTTTGAATAGTTACATGTACCAACTTTCTTCCGGTGCTTTACTTCTTTGGCATGATGTTTTCCATCAAATGGGTTGCAATTAGATGTCTATCAGCTAAGTCTTTTTTTGACATTTTTGGAGAGGATCCGGATTGGAGGTAAACCATTGGAAGTCTGAAGAAAATTATGCAGAATATGCAGAGGCTCTTGCAATGTCATGTGAAAGTATATCAATTACCTATTTAGGCACACCTTTAATGGATACAAAAAGTGCAGTTAGTTAATTGGTCATTCTGGAAAGTTAAGGACAACTGGAGGATTGGACTTTAAAGTCTTTTTCGCTTGATGACAATTTGTATTGTTAAGTTGAACTCTGTTTTTCTTCACTAATGGGTTACTCATCTAGGTATGCCATAAGGTAATGGGAAGAACTTTAAGCACATCACAGAAGCATGAAGATCACATCATATGCGATCGGGAGCAATGGAAACGAGCCAGATGACTATGGTTAAGTTATGAAAGTAAGTGTTTCGTCACCCTATAAATAGGCTAGAAATCAAGAAAATTTTATTCAACCACAAAACAAATCAAGAAAGTAAATAAAGTAGTCTAGACTACTTTTATTAACCTGGTATAGTGACCATGGTCGAACACAGGGGGAGCACAATTAAAAACTAGGAAGTCAAATAAAAGAGATTCAAAGGATTTTTATTTTCTTTTTATGATTTTGTGGTTTTTATGATTTTTATATTTTTAATGGATATTTATACCCACGACCTTGATTAATTTTGTAATTACCCCATGAACCCTCGATAATCATGAATTACACCCAAGACCCCAAATAATCACTATGTTTTACATCCGTAACATTCCGTTAGTTTAGTCCGTTAACTCAACCAGATAGCTGAGTTAATCTAACCTAATTTGTGATCTAACGACTAAGATTAATCTAAAAAAAAGAAAAGAAGGAGGGAAGGAGGTGGGTTCGATCCTCGAGCTTGTAGCATGCGGTGGGGTCTTTCACATAGGGTGGTAGCTAGGGGATACGACCTGGGGGGGGGGGGGGGGAGGGGTGGCTCTGACCTGGGATGGGCGGGGGCTCCGACCTGGGGGTGGGGTGGGGGGGGGGGGGGGGGGGGGGGCTCGACTTGGGGCTTACAGGAAGAGGCGCACACAGGTGGGGGTCAGGATGGAGGGCTCAACCTAGGGCTGCATGCAGAGGAGGGGACCTGGGGTTTGCAGGGGGGTGGGGGCGAGTGAGGTCTCCGACCAGAGGCGTGGCGGGCCGCGTGGGGATGGGGCTCCGACCTGAGGCAGGGTTATAGGCGGGAGGGGGAGGTGTTGCCGACTGGGAGGGGAGGCAAGGGAGGTTTCGATCATAGCTTGCGGGGGAGCTTCGAGGGTCTTGTAGATGAGGGAGGGATGGGGCTTTGATGGCTTCTTTTTGAAGGAGAAAGTGGTCGACAGGAGGAGGTGGTGGTGGTCGGAGGAGGTGGGTGCTGCTTGGAGGACGAAGGGGAGGAGAGGTGGGTGTTGCTTGGAGGACAAAGGGGAAGGAGGAGGAAGGGGATAATAGTCTTGTTTGTAAATGATTGAAAGTTAAAGGGTATAAAATATAAAATATTTGACGGATAATGTTATAGTTAACGGGAAATTAGATGTAAATTAACACGGGGTTATGGGTGTAAGAGTTAAGCATTACTCAAGATCTTGTATGTAATTTGTGATATCGAGAGTTTATGGGCCAATTACAAAATTACTCAGCGTTATGGGTATAAATATTCCTATTTAAAATTTTTTAAAATAAAATGAAAATAAAGAAAAATAAATAAAAGTCACACACATTCTTTTGGATTTTTCAAATATGGTCAAAAACTCAAAAATCACAAACAATTTTTTAAATTTTTCATACAATTTTTGTTGATTTTTTGAAGATTTTTGTATTTTTATGTATTTTATAAAAATAAAAAACTAAGAAAAACACAAATAGTGAACATCCATGAGTATTTTTCAAATAAAAAACATTGAATCAACTCAAAACTCCTATAAGATATTTTTATTGGAAAGTATAATAAATATCTACAAACAGGGATCAAAATTTTAATTTTTTGACTTTTAAATGATTTTATATACTTTTTATGGTGTTTTTAAAGTTTTGTAATTTTCTAGGATTGTATAAAAGCAAATAAGATGAAACTTGGACAGAAAATCAAACAAACAAAACAAAGCTAATCTGATTTAGAATTTTTAAGGTATTTTTCAAATTTTTATGGATTGCCTAAAACCAACAGAGAATTTTTGTCGTGTTTTTTACTTTTTAGTAGTATAAAATAAAGGGAAAAGAATAAATAAAAATTACCACAAACAAAACACACTAACATGAAACATTGGAATTTTTAGGATTTTTCAGACTTGATTTGACATTTATTGTAGCAAATATAAATAAAAATAAAAATACTGGAAAAGCAAGGACCTATATATGAATACTTTAAATTCTAGGGCAGATATTAACACGTAATAAAACCTCGGAGCCAAAGATGCAAAAATCTCAGCAAAAGTATGTGTTACACGTGATTCAAACTGACAGGAGCATAAATGCAAATATCTAAAAGTTTTCCTGATTTAGATAACACGTGAAAACACATGAGCTTACATGCAAATAACCCAAAAGTTCACGTGAAGATTCATGTGAGTTCAATTCAGATGTACTAAAATGCAAATATTAAAACTACACGGTCCTATTTGTAAATGTTCATAACTACTTTTACATTTATTGCACTAAAACAAAATAAAGATCCGACAGGCTAAAAAGTGGAACTACCCTTGCAGGTACATGTGTGGCGTGTGACGTCTAGCGTGTGTGTCAGATCTATGCCAGGTCTGATCGGACTGTTAGTATTTGGGCATGGATAGACGGTCCGGATCAAAACTGGAAACGTTCCTCTTCATCTGACAGTACTGAAGGGTACTAGAGGAACATGAATAAAGGGGTTCTGATGTTGCTTTGATAGTGAATATATGGAGCTGCAACGCTTCGATCAGTCGGCCAAGGGGCCCAATACGTCATTGGAGCTGGTCTGCGTCGGAAGGGAGCCTTAGATGGCTTGGAGTCATGCTCGACAACGATTTGGAAGGTGCACCACTTGGATCTGCTCCGTTACTCAAGTGGGGCTCAATATGTGCTCTACTCGCACACCTGGACCTGTAGGGAGACTTGAGGCTCGAAGACGATGGTTCAGTCAGGGTTATTCTGCAGAGAAAACACAAGAAGCGGCGAGGGATGGGTGTTCGACTTCATGTGAAGGTGATGGAAGGAGGTTTGGCCCTGTAATCGATCCTAGGGTCGATCCTAGGGATGATTAGATGTGTGAGAAGATGAATGGTGAAGTAGCAAGCATATCGATGCGATCAGATATGGAATATGGAGCTCCAACCTGAAGGTCGAAGCAACTAAGATGAACGAGAGTGGAAATGGATAGAATCGAAAGCACGATGAAATGGGAATGGTCGAGGGTACCTGAAGCTACTGGAGTGGAAGGCGGAGAAAGGGGAACTGAAAGACAAGGTCGTGGTCTCAATTTCACTGTGGGATGCGAAAGAGGCTAAACAGAGCAGAGCTCTCCGGCCACGTACAAGCTTTGACTCTATCGGCCACCAAATCAAACTCCAGAAGGCTTTGGCGAGGTCATGTCACTACCCTACAGACTCAAGTGGAGAGAAGGAGATATGTAGAGCAAGCTAGGGCGCGACGGAGGATGAGGAGATGATTTATAGGATGCCTTAGGTTCTGGAAAGATCGAGAAGAATTACACAAACCCAAGATGGATTCAAATCCTCCTAAGTATCCGCGAGGGTCGCAAATCTTCAGGGAAGATGTGGGTCCGCAATCTGAGGCGAGAGGCTATCAGACCCGGATGGAAGAAATGGGAGAAATGAGATCCGACAAGGGTCGTCCGGGTCAGACATGGGAGGGGGAAGGATGGACCCGGGTCAACAAACCCAGTTTGACCGATCAGAAAATAAAATTTACAAAAGTAAGAGAAAAATATGTTAACAACAGTAAATGGTCTTAAAATAACAAGTTATAAAATGGAAAATGTTAGTTATTTTACAACTGATTTTTTTGTGATTTTTAATAATTTTTAACAATATATATTATATTATATACAATATGTGTTAGTATGTATAGGTAAAATATACTTATATATTATACACATGTATTTTTGTTTTATTATTTTTACATAAATACATTAGATTTTATATTTATTTATTTATAAAATAATTGAAAGTGTATAAAAACATTTTTATTTGATTTTTGTAGATTAATTACATGTGTCAATGAATTAGGTCTTTGTATAATATATATACAATGATGCTACTGCACATGTAGTATTAAATTTATTTTTATTTTGTGTTTTGTGAATTTTATTTTAATTTTATATAATTATTTGGATTATAAACAAGTGTTCAAAATATAATACATGCAAGAAAAAGAATCAATCGATAAATAAATACATATATACATGTATAGGTATTGTACAACCATACACAATATAATTTTGCAAAATTTTATTATTTAACACGCATTTTTATTTAAGATTTATTAATAAAATACATTAATTTTAGATCTTTTTATTGATAAATAAATTAGATTCATGATATATAAATGAATATTTTTGGAATTTTTGTGTTCGAATAAATAAGGACCTTAACTCTCCCTACTTTATTCCTTGTTGATTACGTCAATACTCAACCTTCTCCCAGGATTCAGGCCAGTCTATGCTTATTACATAATTACAACCTTCTTTTTTTCTTTTCTTCTTTATTCTTTTATTTTTATTAAAAAAGAATGTTAAGTATGCAATATTAACAAAAGCACGCACAATGTTAATTTATTGTATTTAATATATATTCACTTGTATTTTACAAAGGGATTTCTGCTAAAATAAAGAATAAAGGATGTGAATCATTCATCATTCTGTTATACTTTATCTTTCCTAGTCCCTTAACAAATACTTATTAAAATAAAAACTGAAAAGAAAAATAAGAAAAGAACAAGGAAAGAACTTAGAACAATATTGATTATTAAACTTATCTTCGTAAAATTATAGTATAAAGCTCGGTCAAACCTTTGGATTATTAGTTTGGTGGAACCTTATTGGGAAAGAGATTTAAGTCCTAACAACCATTAAGTTCCACAAGACTCCTATTTAGGTTACTGATGAGCCGAAAATAACCAACTACTCAATCCGGGCTAGGTAGAAATAAACTCACTCGGGTTGTTGCGACCCGGATCGAGCAAAATCGGCCAATCAAGAAAAATTATTTCAGAACCACCAATAAAGAGATAAAAATCAATCAAAGCAAGAAAGCGGTCCTCGCTAAATGATTAACCTGGTATAGCACACAGGGTCGAACTCAGGGAGCGCGAATTGGCCTTACGGCCTACGAAGTAGTCAAACTCAATAAAAAGGAGAAAATATTTTTGGTGGGTTTTTATAAATTTTTAATGTTTTTGTATTTTTTGATTTTTTAAAGAAAGGTAAAACCAAGCACACACAATCAATTATTTAATCAACCAAAAATGCTCCAAAAATTCAAACAAAAACGTTTTTATGTTTTTTAGGTTTTTAGTGTTTTTGGTGAATTTTTCAGATTTTTCTAATTTTTATATGATTTTCTAAAAATCAAGAAAGACAAGAACAAGGAATCACTGTCCAACCAGACTTGAAAGGTCCATTAAAAATATAAAATGGACCTATAAAAGTCTGGAGTAATTTTTATGAAAAGTATAAGCAAAAACTAAGATTCAGAAAAAGAGTTTATATTTTTTCTAGAACTTTTTAAAATTTTTATGAGTTTTTTAGGGTTTTGCAATTTTTAAGGTTTTAATAAATCCAAAAGACGCAAAAATTGGATAGAAATTAAAACACACTAAAACTAGCTTACACTGGTTTTTTGTAATTTTTAAAAGAGTTTTTATATTTTTCTTTGATTTTCTAATTCAGTGGCAAAAACCACTGTTTTTGAATTATTAAAAAAACCAAAAAGCCTAAAAAATGTACCAAAAATTTAGGGAAAGTTTAACACAGTGACAGGAGCTACGTGTCCAAATTTCACCTAATTTGGATTTAATTTGCTATTTTATTTAATCAAAACGAGGCACACAATACACAGTGACCTAATGCAAAGATAAATAGTTCCAGGGGGCAAACAGTAACAAATCAATAAAGTGCAGGGCCCTTGTGCAAAAAGTCCAAAAATACACGCACAACGTACGTGAATCAGGCACGGAGGGGCATAAGTGTCAATCCTATTTCTAAAAGTTCAATCAATAACATGCAAGAAACACAGGATCGAAAGTGTAAATAACCCAAATCTCACGTGTCGATGCACGTGGCTTACATATATAAGGTCTGAAATGCAAATAGGAAAACATGAAGGTCCTGAGTGCAAAATATCTGAAATAAAAAGAACTGAACTAAATATTTACAGGACTGAACATTAAATGCAATAAAACGAAGGGCCTAAGTGATATTACCCCTTATTAAAAATGGACGGCGGAGGGCTTACCACGTGGAGGATCTGACGGTGGTTGAGATGCGGCTAACCCCTCGTCTAAATGGACGGTGATGATCGCGCCACATGTAGATCGGACGGTGCTGGATATAGGGTGTCTCTTCGTCTAGATGTGCGGTCCCGATCGAGCCTCAGATGGATCGAACGGTGGAGGTTCCTCGTGAATGGATGGCTCTGATCAGATCTGGAGCGGGAGCTCGATCGAACGGCAGCTGGAGGTCCTGGATGAACTCAGCTTCGACTTCCCCGGAGCACCATGGGCACACGAGACTTCCTCTGGAGCTGCTGAGATGGTCATAAGAAAGCTCGGGGGCTTCCACAACTGCTAGACACCTCCGATGAGGCCGGGGACCACCGGAGTGACCCGGCGACGGCGGAGGAAGGTAACTCCTGTGCTCGAACGTCTCGACCCTCAGATGGGTCGCATTGACCTACAAATAGGCACAGACAAGCTCCTGGGTCGAGGGCAAATTGCCTCCACCTGTCAATGAGTGGAAAGAGTGGCTGGATGGGTCGTAGCGGCGACCTCCAGCGAAGCGACGGCGGTGGAGGTCGAACCTTGGTTCCAGGGCAAACCAAGGGGTATGGCTGGGTGAAGAACGTGGAGAGAAGGATCATGGAGATGATGGCGTAGTCCGATGATCGAACAGATGAGCGAAATGACGTGAATCGGACAGCGACGGCGGAGAACCAAATTGGACGAAATGGGAAATTAGACTACGCTAGGGGGTGTCGGAGTTACCTGATGAAGGGAGTCGACTGAGGATGAGCTCGCGGAGCTCTGGGGGTCCTTGCCTCGAGGAAGCGTCGGGTTCCGAGGCTAAGCGCACCTCGCGGTGGCGCACGGCGACAGAAGTCGCCGGATTGATGGCTGGAAGCACCTCCTCCTCTCTTCGACACCCTCCTCGCACAGCTGTCACTCTGGGGAAGAAGATGGAGGTCCTGGGACGAAGGAGCAGAGCCAAGGATGAGTGAGAAGGTGCGACGGAGGTGACCTGTATACAGGTGAAGATCCGGCAAAGAATGGGTCGGGTTGAGTACGGTGATGCACGGATCCCTAGGGAAAGTATCAGGTGAGGGTCTCGGATGTATGAAGTGTGATTAGGACCCGGGGTTTAGGTATTTGGAGCTCGGATCAAGCGGGGATAATTATAAGAAGTCGGGTCGGACACGAGATCCGCGGGCTAATGGTCCAGGGGGGGAGTTGACCGGGGGTCAACATCCCCCGTGGACCAATCAGAAGCTGCCAATTATTAATGTTTTAGAAATTCAATAAAAAATAGTAAATGCTTTTATTTCAAAAAACTTAAAACATGAAATTGTTTATTTATTTTAAAATTATTTTTTGTGATTTTTATTTATTTTTTTGAAAAATAAATAAGGTATTTACATTATATTATTATTATATGTAGGTATATACATAAAAAAGGAATTTTTGATTTTATTTTTAAATTATTTATTTTCATCTAATTATTCCAATTTTATATTTTATTTATTTACAACATAAAATTTGGAATAATGAGGTATTTCTATTTCATTTTCATGATGTATTTACATGGAGTAAATAAATAGGGTTATATACATATGTACATGGTCTATATACAAGGTGGAAATTATTTTTATTCTTTTCCTTTTTATTTTATTTTTATTTTTCTGAATTTTATTTTATTTTATTTATTTACATCACGAAATATGTAATAATAAAATATTTTTATTTGATTTTTATTAGGTATTTACAGAGAGAAAATAAATAGTTATGTTATTCTATATACATGGTATATACAGTGATGAGAAAGGTTTTATTTGTTTTTATTTTTATTTTGTTTTTCCTATTTTTATTTTGGTTTTATTTTTATGAATATGTAAAAAATATAAGAAACACTTTTATTTTTTATTTTGAGGAAAATAAATTTTATTTATTTACATAGGTATATGCACACATGATTGAGTTTCCCTATCCCTCTCTACTTGGATTCTTTTGCGGTCAGGCCCATGTTGAGCCCTCCCTTGGGATTAGGTCACTCAATATTTATTCTAAATATTTCCCTCTTTTTCTTGTGTTTCTTTATTCCTTTACTTTGGCATAAAATCATGCTAATTATGCATATTTACATGATGCATGTATTTTGGAAATTTATGATACTTACACATATTTACGTGGTATTTTGCTCAAGTTTCTAGCTAAAATAAAGGAATAAAGAGTGACGAATTGGGATTCGTCACCTCCCTATACTTTACTTTTGCTAGTCCCTTAGCAAACACTTATTTGAAAAAGAAGTGCAAAAGAGAAAGAAAAGGAAAAAGAGGAGAAATCAAGGTTGATTATTAAACTTTCCTTCATTAAATTGAAATAAGGAGCTCAGTCAGACCTTTGGATTATTAATTTGTCGGAACCTTATTTGGACTTAAGCTTAAAACTTAACAGCCTCTAAGTTCCACCAATCTATGGTCAAGACTCCTCAATAAACCAGATTAGAACAAGTCTACATACACAAACTCTAATGACCATGAATCTTTCCTTGTACGGTGTAAGTGATATGTAGCTCCCCACCTCAGAAGCATCAAAGAAACAACCTCCCTCAACTCGGTAACTTTAATGCCTCGGTCTAGCAAGTCTTTCCTCGAGAAGTGGGGTATTCCCTTCTAAGTTCAAGTGCAACTGGCTCAAGAAGAGGGGGAAGAAGAGAATGGACCATGGCCAGTGTAGCCATGTATCCTTGGGAGCTCTAACCAGTGTAGCTGAGTCTCTCGCTGCAAGCTTCATGAGATGGAACATGTATACCATAAGCTTTTGCTTTATTTGACTATATACACTCCGGTGGGATTATTAAATTTTCAATCCGACCCATCACTTTTTTGGAGTTCTTTTCTTTTTGCACATTTTTTTCATGTGCATCTGTACAACATATCTACATGGTGCAGCATATATAAAAGGAGTTTTTCCTCTTGATCCAGTAGACTATCCCTCTTTTGAAGCTTTATTGCAACCTACGGCTTCTGTCTTTAGACTTCATAACCACCAGACCAAGTTGAGACGCACTTCCTTCACTATAAGAAGAAGAGAGGTTCCGCCTAGAAGTACTACCCTCATATGCTACCCCAAACCAAAGGAAACTGCCTCCTCACCACCTCATCCGTGGAGAGCTATATGTAAGGTGTTGGTGCAAGTAAAGCCATTATCTCTGAGAGTCATGCGTGTGTTGTTAAGTGCTCTACTTAGGCTCATCAAGATGACATATGCTCATAGCCTAGTGGACTCAAAGAATTAAGTCCCAATGGACCTGAAAAGTCTCAATCCTAAGCCCTATAAGGTTCCTCTTATTGTTAGGTGGATTAAGGTCTTAACCAAGCTCCATTTGTCAATTTAATTCCAGGCCAGTTTAAATGTCAACTATGATTTGAGAAAACTATGCAAGTATTTACAAAGATGTTATTTACAAATATTTACAATTGTGCAAAATTTTTGAAAAATGTTTGAAAACATGGATGTGTGCATGAATGCGAAGTTTTGCAAAATATTTACAACAATTTACACAAGGTTTTTGCAAACTTTTTGTTTTCAAAATGTTTTACAAAAATTTTGTACTATATACATAATTTTGATATGCAAATATTTACAAACTATTTACACAAAAAGATTTTACAATCATTTGTACAAAAATAATTTATAAATAAATAAGTATGTGCAAGATGAATTTTATATACAAGGGAGAAATTTTTAAATTTTATGGATTTTTAGCCATTTTTATTTATTAACACACTCACACAAAGTACGAGTTATGTCTAAAGTATATATGAAATATATACACACCCCCTATACTTAGCTCGAACGATGTCCTCAGAGTCAAGAGCGATGAAGAAGACATAACTCGTGCTTAGTATAGGGAAGTGAAAAGGAATGGCTATAAACAAAGATGAATCAAAGAATAGAATCAAGAGAACTCGGTGTTTCCCCCTATACTTAGGATCAAGTGATCCTAAGTATAGCAAGTTGTACATGAAGGGAAATCTGAGTGAAGGATGTACAGAGTCTACCCCCCTATACTTAGGGTGAAATATCCCTAAGTATAGGCAGCAAAACAGGGGTAGAAAGAATCAAAAGAATACCTGAGAGTCCTACATCCCCCCTATACTTAGGGTAAAGTACACCCTAAGTATAGCAAAATCATAAGATGAGAGAAGGGATGTGGGACTAAAGAATAGAGTGATATGGACAACTGGATCTATACAGGTCGGAAGAGCAGTGATAATCAGGCGTGAGATGCAATAGATGTGAGTCAAGAGACCACATCTCACACAAAGTGAATAGGGGCAACATCAACGACCCGCGGCTCATGATCTAGATATGGCTTGAGCCGCTGGCCGTTCACTCGAAAGGTAGCATCAGAAGACAACTCAGATATATCAATACTCCCATTGTCATGCACCTTTCTAACCAGATAAGGTTCCTTCCATTTGGTTTGTAGCTTCCCTAGAAATAGATGAAGCCTAGCATCAAACAGCCATACTCTCTGTCTTGGCTCAAACTGCTTGTGGCTGATATGAGAATCATGCCACTCCTTCACTCCCTCCTTATAATGCAGGCTGTTTGAAAAGGCGGTATCACGAAGCTCCTCCAAGGCTGCTAACTTTACCCTCCTCTGATCTCCTACACTCTCTGGATCCAAAAGTATATCAGTGACTGCCCAAAGTGACCTATGTCTCATCTCAATAGGTAAATGGCACGGCTTGCCATAAACAAGGTGAAAGGGAGATGTACCCAAAGGAGTCTTGAAATACGTCCTATATGCCCACAAGACCGAGTCCAAAAGCTGTGACCAATCCTTTCGGTCGGGCGGACGACTTTCTGCGATATAGTCTTGATCTCCCTGTTCGACACTTCAGCAAGACCATTCATCTAAGGGTGGTATGGAGTGCAACTCGATGGTCCATGCTGAACTCGCTAGCAAGGGCATTTACCTTGTCGTTGACGAAATGAGACCCCTCGTCTGATATCAACACTCGAGGTACCCCGAACTGTGAAATGATGTTCTTCCTCAAAAATCTGCATATAATCTTAGCATCTGCGGTTCGGGAGGGGATGGCCTCAACCCAATGACACATAATCCACGGCCAACAGAATGTACTCAAATCCCTGACTCCTAGGGAATGGGCCCATGAAATTGATGCCCCATGCGTCAAAGACCTCACAGAAGTGTATGGGCTGCATCGGCATCATATCACGCTGTCCACAAGTGCCCGTCCTCTGACAGTCAGTACACCTCTTCACGAACTCATCAGAGTCCTTGAAGAGAGTAGGCCACCATAGGCCGGATTGGAGCACTTTCTGTGCCGTTCTCCTCCCTGAGTGATGTCCTCTTGCCTCAAGCTGGTGGCAGTAAGTAAGGACGCTGTGGTTCTCCTCCTGAGGAATGCACCGACGCCAGATACTATCCCTTCCATCATGGTAAAGGATGGGATCCTCCCAATGGTAAAACTTGGCCTTCGCTAGGAAGGTCTCAAATTTCTGCCTTGGCCAATCTTGTGGAACTTTCTTGGCAGCAAGATAGTTCACAATATCGGCATACCATGGGAGCGAGGCGATAGCAAGGATCGCCTCATCTGGGAAGGTCTCACAAATAGGGTCAATCTGCTCAGAATCCTCAAGATACTCTAATCGGAAGAGATGATCCGCCACCAAATTCTTGACTCCAGGCTTATCCTTAATCTCTATGTCAAACTCCTGGAGTAGAAGGATCCATCTGGTCAATCTAGCTTTGGCATCCTTCTTTGCCATGAGGTACCTGATGGCTGTATGATCAGTGTAAATGGTCACTCTAGATCTAATGATGTAAGATCTAAACTTATCTAGGGCGAAGACTATGGCTAGCATCTCTTTCTCTGTGATGGTATAGTTTCATTGCGTGGCATCCAATGTACGGCTAGCGTAGTGAATGGCAAATGGGACTCCATCCCTCCTCTGTCCCAGCACGCCCCCCACGGCAAAATCGGAGACGTCCGTCATGATCTCGAATGGGAGAGACCAATCAGGTGTCTAGAGAACAGGAGCCTCTATAACACAGCTCTTGAGAGTCTCGAACGACGATAGACACTTATCATCTACAAGGAACTCGGTGTCTTTCGTCAACAGATCAGTCAACGGTCGGGCAAGTCTGCTGAAATCATGAATGAAGCGTCGGTAGAAACCGACGTGCCCCAGAAAAGACCGTAACTGCCTCAAGTTGGACGGTGGATCGAGTTTTCTAATGACATCCACCTTGGCCGAATCAACCTCCATGTCCCTGCTGGAGATGATGTGGCCAAGCACCGTCCCTTGAGTCACCATGAAGTGACTCTTCTCCCAAGACAACACAAGGTGGACCTCTATGCATCGTTGAAGGACTCGATCTAGGCAGTCAAGACAAGAATCGAATCCGTCGCCGTAGACCGAGAAATCATCCATGAAGACCTCCAAGCACTCCCCCACCATGTCCGAAAAGATAGACGGCATGCATCTCTGGAATGTCGTTGGAGCGTTGCACAATCCAAATGGCATGCGTCTGAAAGCATATGTCCCGAAGGGACAGGTAAAGGTGATCTTGTCCTGGTCCTCAGGCGCAATGACCACCTGATTATATCCGGAGTACCCATCCAAGAAGCAATAATGGCTCTTCCCTGCCAGCCTCTCAATAATCTGATCAATAAAGGGCATGGGAAATGATCCTTCTTGGTGGCCTGATTCAGTCGTCTGTAATCCACACATACCCGCCAAGAAGTAGGTACATGATGAATCTCGGACTCATCACTCTAAATCTCATTTATTAAGCTCAATTCCCTAAAAATCAACAACATATTTGCATCTATTCTGCGTAATTAGCATCCATGCATGTTATCATAAGAATGGCATTTTATCCATAATTTCTGCACAAAATAAGAAGTCAAAAATCCAAGCCAAATTTGACCTGTAAATAGCCTAACTTCCCGAATTTTTAACTCCTTCATGTTAACACCACATAACCCAAAACCACTTATACTGTGAACATATCACTAACAAGAATAAATGAAAAATACAGAAAATCACCAACTCTTGTAAGTGGACCAAAAACCCAAACCCTAGTTTCAGGATTTTCGAACTAAAAGCCCCATATCTTCCTCATCCAGTGTCTGATTTGATCCTAGTCACTTTTGAATTAATGTACATTCAATTACCTTCAAAACAAGACCAAGTTCAAGTGAATCAGAGCTCGTATGTGAAAGTTGGATTTTGGGCCTCTTTTATACATTGTATATTTTAGCGGTTTTTGACATGTATTTTATGTACATATTTTCTTTATTAATAAAAATCCAAAAAAATAGATTTAGATGTCTATTATTTATCTTTGATTTCTCTATATTTTTCCAGATTTTTTTATCTTGTTTAAAAATGACAAAAAAATAGAAAACCTAAAAATGAAGGTATTCTATGTACATGGGATACCCCAAAAATTCACTTTTTACATTTGACCGATTTTGGCTTTGATGTCTTCATGAAATATAGATCTCATTGAGACGAGCATTTTTTGTGAAGGAACTTTTTCGATCTGAGGTCGTTTACTATTTCTTTTTTATTTTACAAAGTATTTTATTTTCGATTTTTCTGGTGATGACACGTGGCAGCACCTGGTGCCGCCACGTGTCGGCATTTTTTAGCCTTTTATATTCTCGTTTTTATAAAAAAATAATTAATTAAGGGACGCACGTGTGTCGCACGTGCCTCTAAGGCATGTGCTTCGCACGTGCCCCTCACCCTCTCTCCTCTTGCGCCACGTGGCATCTCAACGGTCATTCGATCTCGACCGATCGAACGGCCGCTGATCATCCTCAACCTCTGGTGCCGCCCCCTCCGACTTCTCTGCCTTCTTCCGCAAACGGTCGCCGCCAATCTCTGCAACTGCCGCCCCCGCTTTCTTCGCTCGCCAACCACCGGCCTTTGACCGCACCACCAACCACCGCCGCGTCCCTCGCTCCGCAACGTCCTCCGTTATCCTCTTGCAAGCTCCCTCCAGCGCCAACCGTATTTAAGAGCAATCGCCACCCCCGACTCCATTATCCGCCGATAGACCTTCACCGAAGGGACGGCGGTGACAGCGCCGCCCCTCCACCTCCAAATCGACGAGATCTGGTGCCTATTCTCGACGTCGTTGCAACTGCGGCCAGCTCCGACTTTTGCTGCGCTCCGAGTTCTCTCGTCGAACCAATGTCAACGATCTGCTATGCCTTCAGCCAACGACGATCGGCAACGACGTACGTCTTCTTCAAGCTCCAGCTACTTCATCGCCTCCTTCCCCGACGACCACCGCAAGCTCCGACTTCGCCTGAAGCAGCCATCGCCATCGACTCCATCGATGTTCAACGCTCCACCTCCACCGAGCTATCATCTCCCGTCATCGACGCGTCCACCGCCACCAGATTCGACAACTCCAGAGGTGCCACCTCCGCCTCCGCTTCACCGCACCGCCGGCCCACTCTGCCTCGGCTCCACCTTAGGCCGGTCGCCAGGGCCGAGACCCCCGCCACGTGCCGCGCACGTGAGGGCGGGTGGACGCCATCAATACATCAGCCCCTCGGGTCACGTGCTTGGCACGTGACCACTGGGAAATTTGCAAGTTTCCCCCTGGCAGTCCTTTATATTGCACTCCGGTACAGCTACTCCGTGCATTTTCATATTTATTTATATTGCAGAAAGACCCCTAAGTTTACCCTCTATTTTGAACCTCTTCTCTACAGTATTTTATTTATTAAAAATTGGCATTGTGTTCTTTGATTAATTTTCTATATTTCGACATATTGTGTATATTTTTGGGACCAATGGTTAATTATTAAATAATTATTTTGTGGGAAAATGTGAATTTTGCCAATCTTATGCTTTGCAATCAATAGATGATTAACCATTGCTCTAAAAATTCCTGAAAATCATATCTTGTAGAGTTAATTGTGATTAACATCGTGCCCAAAAAAATTGCATTTGCATGCATAACTTGCCCTGTAAAATCATTTTGCATATTTCACTATTTAATTTTTAATAAGTATTAAATCTCATATTTTTGAGGTTTAGGATTTTTCTGAGATCCATCACCTAGTGATAGATCTTAGAAACATTTATCTCTTGAAAACAAGTAGGTTTAATATTTATTATAATTAAATATTGAAAATCATTTTGTTTGTATTTAAAAATTCATAAAAAAAATTCATTTTCATCCAAAAACTCCAAACAAATTATCGAGCATTTATTTCATCATAATCTACATTGTGGCCAAGTTTCGTAATTTTCAAACATCGTTTGAACATAGTCAATATTTTAGTCCCTAAAATAGGCCAAAACCGCATTCTGTATCCCTTATTTGCATTGAAAATTCCAAAAAAGACCGCCTCGAAAGCCGTGTACGAACATTGATAAACACAACTCTAGGTTGTTCCTTTGCCTCCTTGTGATCGACCTTGGGACTTGCCCAAGTAAAATAAGCATAAACCACTTGAATGAAATTTAATAATTTTTGTGGTTATTTCTTGACCGATTCCCATCGCCGCCTACAACGAACGACACGTTATTCTTTAAGCACGAATAAAGATAAAACCAACTTTTAAAGCCGCACTTTCGGAACCGTCAGATGGCGCCGTTGCCGGGGAGGCAAACGGCTTAATTTTGTGTTTTGAAATTTCTTGTTCGGTTTTCCGCATTCGGGTAGTCTGACCCCCGAATTTTTCATTGTGAATACCATTTCATTTCCAGTATTTATTTTTCAGCATTTATTTCACGCTTGTTCTATTTTTTGAGACACTCTCTGACACCCTCTCTCTTATTTTTCTTGCGAGGTACCCGGCGTACGTGGAGCGGTTTTCAAGAAACCGACGCATCTTCACCGTCATCCATAAAGCCGCAATTAAACTAAGATCGAGTCGAGTCGTAAGAGAGCGTAGAGTCTAGGTTTTAAATTTCTGCAATTTTATTTACTTGTTCATTTACAGCGGTGTTCATTTGGACCCTCGCACATGTAAAAAAGACCTTGAACTTTTCTGTGGTGTGTCGTGGCCTGTTTCACTCTCCGATGAGGGTGGGGCTCGACTTGAGTGGCGATTAGAATAGACATGCACATACGGCTCTCAGAGCATTTATATTTTTGCTTGTGCTCATAGGATCTAAGGCCACACTGCACTTTAATTGAGACGCACATTAGATCGTTCAACTTAGCCAAAATTTAACTCAATTCTTTCCCGCTAATAGAACTTTCTGCTTAGGTACGGTTTTCATCGGCTTGCACGCATTTAGAATAATTTTTTTCAATTCTGTATTGCATCCCACATGGAGATTGCGAGGAAGCATTGTAAGTCTTCTAACTAAGCATACATCATTATTTTCGCGTGCATCGGCTTTTCCCGAACTCATTCCTCTTGTTTTATCACATAATTTTAAAGGAAATTGAGATTGGACGGTAGACGTGTATTTGTGCTCATCTAATTTTTCAGTGATCACCTCATTAAAAATTAGGACTGCTAAATATAGTCGATTTTAAGAACCCATAAAATAAAGAATTTCTGCGGGAGAGCAACCCCGACTTTGGATGATTTTATTTTTCTGAGTGAGCGAGAGACGACACTTAAGGTTAGAACCAAGCTCCAACACCTATCAGCTCGCTAAATTTTTACCAAAATTGATTTATCCCCAACTAAAATTGAAAAGATAATAGCCGAACTCTTACGGCTTCATTGTGTGAGTTGGTGACCCGGGGTTTGATTTGTTTTGCATTTGTGTGCGTGAGCCGATACCGAAGATTAAAAGCCGCATATTTTCTCTTCCCGTGTGATCATCTCTCTCCTCTCTTGATTTAAACCTCGTCATGGAACTCTTATACAAAAACTCATACAGACCCAACCCCTCATTCCTTTCAAATCTTTCAGAAATGACCGAGAATTCATCAGAGTTGTACTATGAAAACGAATTTGTATCGGTTAGACCTAAAATACCTCCTCCAACTTCAACAAGGGACTCTCAAACACCGACACTCTTCACAAATCCGACTTGCTTCATAAAAGACAACCCTTTATTTTCGGACATGACAAATCAATCAACTGGGGCCTCCACTTCTTCATATATCAATCCTCTTACGTCGATCACACAATTGATCCTTCTTATTCAGTAAATGTCAATCCATCATTCATGGGAGATGATAATCACATGATTGAACTCAACACTTTTTCATATCTCCTGTCGTCCCCGCCAGTGAACATACATGAACAATCATCATCTTGGATTGACCATCACAACCCCTTTTTCAAACATGACAATCATAGAGAGGACTGGACTGAATACATAGAAATACAGGAACCCTATATGCTGACTACACCATATCAAGATCCAACCACTCATAAACTGGATTAACTCCACATGTCTGGATCATATGAGCAGCCGCCTTCCATAATTATTGAGGAGATATTTTCAGAAAATAATGATCATATATTGGACATTCCAAGAGACTCCACTAGCACATATAGGAAAATGGAAGATGAAATGATTGAATCACAAGAACACACATCGACTGCTCCCATAAGTGATCATGAACAAATTTTTGAGGATGATATCTCGAGGATAAATAAAAGATTCGAATCAATGGAGGATAGATGGCAAAAATTCACCGATCGAGTAATCTCACTCTATGGTGGCTCGGATATAAAATGGATGAGGAAATGATTGGATCTGAGATTGAAATTTTGAGGATATTCAGGAACCTAGGGACGATTCTGACAATATCACTTCCGCATATTATTCCCATAGAGATGACTATGCCACTGACTCTCACTTTGAACACCCGAAGCCCTGTTCATCTGAGGAACACACCACACCCCACACCACACAGAAAATACCAAAAAATGGAAATATTTGAAAATCACAAAAAATTGAAAATCCAGAAAATTTCATAAAAATTGAAACTGAAGGCGATCTAAGGAATTTGGATCTGACTACACGGGAAGCAATGGAAAAACGCTTGATGTTTGAACTTCCCTTTATACAGGCCGTTGAATACTTCTCCGACCTTAAAAGATTTATAATGGATAAATTAATGAACAAAAAGTCGAGTAGGATACGAACAAAGACTGAAAGATATATCTTGTCAATGGCCTCCTCCTTGGCGTTGAGGAGAAAACCAAAAGCCGCATAGTGAAGCGATTGCCTAGATTTGACTGTGAAATCAAAGACACAATTTTGCATCCATGCTCGGATTGATGACAATGCACCGATCAATATCCTCCCGCCCTCTGTATTTAACGAACTCAAACTCAGACCGATTCGGAAGATATGAGAGATTATTCAATTGGCGGACTAATCGATAAAGCAGCCGAGAGGAACCATTTCTGTCATCATGAAATTCCAAGGTGCTCCGCTCAAGGTAGAATTCACGATCATTGATATTGAGCATCAAGGAGAATTCATCCAGTCTCCAATCATTCTCGGAAAGCCGTTCTTAGCATTGGCCAAGGCAATTATTGATTGTGAGACTCGGGAGTGTGGAAATGTTAAGGATCTGTCTCTCCAACTCGTTTGTCTCAGTTTGGCGAACCATCGCAAATGTCTCCCCCTGATGACCTTCTGATTTGTATTGAGTTGGTTGCGTGAGCTGAGAGGGCCCACAATCAAATTGACTTGAAGGACCAACATATAATGGTCTACAAACTGTGATTGACTCGATACAATATATCCTATAAGTGTGAAATAATTGTATTCTATTAATCAAGTAATTAAAAAATAAATTCTATATTGAATAGTTGGGAAAATTATACATACATATATATATATATATATATCAATGCAACTTGAAGTCTTCAAAAGTGGTTGCTCTTGTGACAACCCTTGCCCGCTAAATCCCTCATAATACAGACATATAATATTTGGATTATATTAAATACTCTAAAAAATAAAAACTAAATTGAATTATTATGATGATAAAATGTAATTCATACCTGAAGTCTCAGACATTAATTGTTGCTGAGAACCTTGTCCGATGAATCCCGCATAATGCATACCTAAAATATTTAGATATATGTAATACTTTAAAGTGAAGAAATTAAAATGAACCTTTCTTATAATAGGAAAAGGAAAATATTGCCACCTGAAAACTCAAATGTTGATTGTTGGTGTTGAGATTCATGTCCGATAAAATCCACATAAGGTATAAAGTATGGAGAGATGGGGTCCCTATTTATTCAAAAAAATACAAAAATACTCATTGTATATACTATGAACTTGTTTTATTTATCAATAAAAAGATCTCAAAATAATTTATTCCCTTGATGAACCTTGTAAATCAAAAATGTGTATTAAATAATAAAAAATTGTAAAATAAATGGTGCACAGTTGTTGTACAGTATTCTTTTTCTTGTATATATTATATTTTAAACACTTGTATATATTCAAAATAGTTATACAAATTAAAATGAAATTCATAAATTACAAAATAAAATAAAATAAAAATAAATCCAATGCTTCATTGTGCAGTATCATCATTATATATATTGTACAAAGACCTACTCCATTAGCACGTGTAATTAATCTATAAAAAACAGATAAAAATGTTTTTATACATTTAAATTATTTCATAAATAAATAAAATATACAATTTAAAGTATTTATGTAAAAATAATAAAAGTAAAAATACATGTATATAATATATATGTATATTGTACCTATACATACAAACATATACTGTATATAATATAATACATATTATTGAAAATATTAAAAAGCATAAAAATTGTAACAAACATTTTTCATTTTTATAGTTTTTTATTTTAATATCATTTGTTAATTTTAATTACTTTTTCTTTTATTTTTGTAAATCATATTTTCTGATTGGTTAACCCGATTTGTTGACGCGGGTCAGCCCTTCTCCCTCCCAGGTCCGACCCGGACAACCCTTGCTAGATCTCTTTTCTCCCATTTCTTCCGCCCAGGTCCGATACTCCCTCACCCCGGATTGCGGACCCATGTCTTCCCTAGAGATCCACGACCTCATGGGTACTTGGGAGGGTCTGAATCCACCTCAGTTCGTGTAATTCCTTTCAATCTTTCAGAACCCGAAGGCACCCTATAAATCATCTCCTTGTCCTCCGTTGTGCCGTAGATTGCTCTGTGCACCTCCTTCTCTCCACTCGAGTCTGCAGGGTAGTGACGGGACCTCGTCGAACCCTATTGGAGCTTGATTTGGACTTGATCTTGTGGGCATGTAGGACATCCTTCAAGACTCCTTTGGGTATATCTCCATTTCGACTCATTTATGGCAAGTCATGCCACTTACCTGTGGAGATCAGGCACAAGTCACTATGGGCAGTTGTAGAGATATTATTGGATCCAGAGAGTGTAGGAGATCAGAGGAGATGCAAAGTGGCAGCACTGGAGGAGCTTATAAACACAACCTTTTCGAGTAGCCTACAGTATAAGGATAGAGTGAAGATATGGCATAATTCACACATCATTCATAAAAAAGCAGTTTGAGCCAAGTCAGAAGAGTATGGTTGTTTGGTGCACGATTGAGATTATTTCTAGGGAAATTACAGAGCAAGTGGAAAGGGCCATATTTAGTAAAAAAAGGTGCATGACAATGACAATATTGACACATCCGAGTTGTCTTATGAGTCCACCTTTCAGGTCAACGGTCAACGCTTGAAGCCTTTTCTTGATAATGACCCGTTGATGGTTGATGTTGTCCCGATTCATTTTGTATGAGATGTGTTCTTTTGATTCTCATCTTTTGTGTCTCATACCTGATTCACAATTCCATCCGCCTCTTTGTATATTCATGTTTTCTATTTAATTAATTCATTCTTCCATTTTTGTTCATCACCCCAGGTCTCGCTTAGGATTCTTGTTATACTTATGGTACGTTTTATCCTAATTATAGGGGATGTTGAACCCATGTTGTTCATATTTCTTTTGGTTTTACTACATGTGTTTTTGTTGCATGTACTTATGGACATCCGGCTAAGTATACGAGAGGTAAGATCTAATTTTCCTTTCTTTGATCTTTCTCTCGCTTGTCCCTCAACTGTTGCTATTTTTTTTCTATACTTATGGAACTTTTACCCTAAGTATGTGGGGGACAAGTCGAGTCGTTGATTTTGTGTACATTATTTCCTCGATCTTCCTGTTTTGTACATTCTTCTATACTTAGGATTACTTGATCAGAAGTATAGGGGGATCATCGAATTCTCGTTTCATTCGGTATTCTTTGAGTTACTGTAGTATAGGATACTTTTCACTTTTCTATACTTAGCACGAGTTATGACTTCTTTTCTCGCTCTTTGATCACTATGAGGACATAGTTCGAGCTAAGCATAGGGGGTGTCGTATATATCATATATATACATTAGCAATAACTCATACTTTGGGGTTAATAATATGGCTATTATTTATAAAATTGGAATAAAATGATTTGCAAAAATGCTTGTAAACTTGTTTTATAAAAATTTCTGTAAAATGATTTGTGAAGTATTTGTAAAAATCTTTGTAAAAATCTTTGAAAAATTATTTTGTAAAAAATGCAAAAAAAATTTGTGAGAATATTTTGTTTGTAAAACATTTGCAAACTATTTTTGTATTAAAAATATGTATATTGTATACATGCGTGTAAAATGTCTGTAAAATAAGATGTTTGCAAAAACCTTTTTGAAAAGTAAAAATATTTGTAAAATTATATGTAAAACTAGTTTTAAAAAATGATTTGAAAATATTTTGAACATTTTTGTAAAAATGGTTTGTAAATTTTTTTTATAAAATATTTTCCCACTTTGGGTATTAAATTATGGGTATATAAATTATTTGTATATATGTATTATAAAATCTTTGTAAGTAAAACATGTATTTATTTGTAATATGTGTAAATTAAAATATGAAAAATCCTTTAATAAATTTTGTAGATAATATCCACCTGTAAAAATCGTATATAAAACTTGTAAATAAAATCCTTGTAAATATTTACATATTTTTGTAAATATTTGTAAATTATTCCTCTCCCTTCTTATTAAAAATACCATGAATATTGGAAAGGATAAAATCCATAAAAAAATGCAAAAAATAACTTTGAAAAACTTTTCAAATAGATTTTATCTTTTGTTTTCTTTTCATTTCTTTTGTTTACAAAAATATTTTGTAAATATTTGTTGCATGTGCATTTGCATTTTTCATAATAGTATTTACATTTAAACTAATATGGGATAAAATTGAAGAATGGATCTTCATTAAGACCTTAACCCGCTTAATTTTGGAGGAACCTTATAAGATTTGGAGTTCAGAATTTCCATCTCCTAGCGACTTAATTGTTTGAGTCTACGAGAGTGTGCTCACATGTTATCTTGATTTGTTTAAGGGATATTTACATCCATAACCCTGAGTAATTTTGCAACAACATTCATAACCCTATATAATAGAGAATTACATGGTAAACCCTGAGTAATGCTTAACTCTTACACAACATAACCCTGTTATCTTCCGTTTGAGATGTCCGTTATCTATGATGGTTTTCGTCAAGGAAAAGACAAAATTGCCCCTAATACATATTTTTATTTGCAAATCATGCCATATCTCTCTCCATCATCTTGGTGCATCTTGGTGCAGGAGTTGAGGTCTCAGGCGAAAGTTGAGTTGCAGGCACGCACGGCGTGGATGAAGTCCTGGGGTTGCTTGGGGAGGAGGAGCTCCCAGGCACGCACGGGTGGTTGGGGGGATGAGGAGTGGGGTTGTCTCGGACCTTTGGAGGCACGCACGGCGTGGGGGAAGCTCCTGGGGTTGATTGGGGAGGAGGGGCTTCCCAGGAACGATGCTTGCAGGTCGGGAGAGGGAGGGGGGTTTCGAACCTTGCAGGTGGGAGGGAAGGGCTTTCCGGGGTTGTTGCAGGCCGAGAAGCGGGGGGCCTCCTGTGCTGGAGGCACGCGCAGGCGGCGGAGGGATTTCGAAGATTGCAGGTCGGGAGGGGGCGTCGCTTGCAGGTCGGGAGGGGGAGTTTCGAAGCTTGCAGGTGGGGAGGAAGGGGTTCCCGGGGTAGTTGCAGGCCGAGAGGCGGGAGGCCTCCTATGGCGGAGGCACGCGCTGGCGGCGGAGGGGTTTCGAAGCTTGCAGGTCGGGGGGGTTGCAAGCCGACAGGCGGGGGGGTGTCGGGGGTTGCAGGCCGACAGACAGGGGGGCTCCTGGGGCGGAGGCACGCGCAGGCGGCGGGTGGGGGAGGGGGGGCGGCGGTGGCTCGGGGAGGAGGGGGCTCCCAGGCATGCGGGGCGGGCGGGGGCTCCGGGGCGGAGCTTCAGGTACGGCGGGCGGAGCGGGCGGAGCGGGCGGCGGCGGGGCGGGATGCGGGGCGGGCGGCGGCGGGGCGGGGAAGGGGCGTGAGGGCAGACGGCGCAGAGGGGAGGAGGGTGTGGCTGCGGGCGGACGGGCGGCGGATGGGGTGGCTGCAGGAGGAGGGAGGGAGGAGGAAGAAGGGGGGGGGATTGGCTAAGCTGGAAGAAGATGGAGGACAATTTTTTTTAAAAAAAATTCAGCCGCTGGATACAAGAAGGATCGGATTAACCAATCATATGGTCAGGTTAAGGGAAAAATTAACGGAGGGTCATGAGTGTGAGACGGAGTGATTACTCAGGGTTTACCATGTAATTCGCTATTATACAGGTTTATGAATGTTATTGCGAAATTACTCAGGGTTATGGGTGTAGATATCTCTTTGCTTAACTAGAATATTTCACAACCCACACATGACCCCTTCTAGACAGTGGCTAAACTTGGATAAGTAATCTACACATAGCTCTTCATGGATGAGGTGGTGAGGAGGCAGAATCCTTTGACTTGGGGTAGCATATGGGTGTGTAACAACTAGTGGAAATATGTCTTTCTCTAGGGAGGATAGTGCATCTCAACCTGGTCTAGTAGCATTGAGGTCTAACGTCATGATATTGTGGGTTGTAATAATGCTTCAAAAAAAAGATAGTCTACTAACTCGAGAAGAAAAACTCATCATGAATATGTTGCACAGTTGTATATATGTAAAAAAATGCAAAATTCCAAAAAAGGGGACATGTCTGATTGAAAAATAAAAATGCCTATTGGAGTGTATATAGTTGAATAAGCAAAGCTTATGCGATTCATCGTCTCATCTCCTGGAAGCTTGTAGCTGGAGACTTGGCTATACTGATCAAGCTCCAAGAGATACGTGGCTACATTGGCCACAGTCCATTCTCTTCTCCCCCCACTCTTCCTGAGCTGGTTGTATTTGAACTTAGAAGGAAATACCTTGCTACTCGAGGAAAGAGTTGCTAGATCGGAGGACTAGAGTTACCTTGTTGAGGGAAGTTGTTTCTTTGCCATTTCTGAGGTAGGGAGTTATGCTTCACTTACACCGTACAAGCAAAGATTCACAATCACAAGAGTTTGTATACGTAGATTTCTTCTGACATGATTGTTGGGGCATTCTGATGAGCCGAAAATAACCAACTACTCAATCCGGACTAGGTAGAAATAAACTCACTCGGGTCGTTGCGACCCGAGTGAGTTTATTTCTACCTAGCCTGGATTGAGTAGTTGGTATTTTCGACTCATCAGAATGGCGCCGTTGTCGGGGAGCACGGCTTAGTAGTCTTTAGATTTTTCGCGATTTTTCGTGGCTTTTTGTGCATAGCTTTATAGATATTTTTATCTGATATTATCTGCATAATTTTTCGAATAACTGTGTCTGATACATTTCTGTTTGCTTTCTTGCGAGGGCCTGAGAACCGATGCGGCTTTTTCGGAAGCCGAAGCAATCGCGGGAGTCGGAGGCGGCTCTTTTCTGCATAGAACCGCAGAAGGATGCGAGGAACCGAGCAGGAGTGCGGGAGCCGCAGAATAGCCGCGTAGATAGTCGTGGATTTAGAGTAGTTTATTTTTTCTGCAGAACTTCTATTTGTAATAATACAGTGACGAACTTGGATACTTGTGACATTTCGGGGTCTGTTTCGCCGAGCACCGGTGTGCGTGGGGGACCTCACCGAGTTTTTCGCGGTTTTTAACCGTTTATTTACTACTTATTCGATTTACGCGGTTTTCAGCCTTAGCTTAGGATTTTCATTGATTGTGACGTAATTAATTAGGATCTAAACACCTAATTGCCTGCCTGTACCTATAGTTCGAATAATTGGACCTAACTAATTAAATCACAAAAAAAAAGTCGGATTATTAGATCTCGGGTCCGCATGCCTTGAGGAGTCACATACAACACGTGCAAGATCTATTGTGGCAGACACCGAGTGGCTCCCAAGATAGGACTCATGAGCTAGACTCGAGTACCCGACTACTGTTCTCTCGTGTAGAAATTGCTCTGCTAGGGACGGTTTTCCATGTGCATCATATAGGTAGTTTATATTCAGTCTTTTATTTATGCGTGGATCACCCTGCACGTAGACTGTTGGAGTCAGGTACGCATCTCTTACTCTGCATGCATCATTGATTACTGCACATCGGCTTTTTTGTCTTCTTCCACTGTTTTCGGACTTAAAATAATCAGGAGAACCGAAAAATTCGTTAGGCGTTGTTTTTATATGAAAAACACCTAAAAAGAAAAACTATAAAATTGGAGCTGCTAAACAAACTTGACCCTAAAAGATACTTCACCTAAAAATCTATCTTGGGGAGAGCAACCCCCTCATTATCTGGTTTGATTGCGCGAGAGAGTAACCCACACACTAAGCTAGAGCCACATCTGAGCCCCGATCAGACTACCGACCTTTTATACGGGACAGTCTGGTTTGCGGATTGGATTCCTACCAGGTCACGTAACCGCTCTGATATCCTCACATGATCACCTAAATAAAATAGACAAGATAATTGACCGAGCTCTTACGGTATTCAGCTCAGTGTGGAGTAGGTGAATTCGGGTTTTGTTTGGAGCTCTTACGCAAGAGATAATGACGGTGGTACTGATGCCACCAGGGACGTTGATCCAACTGGCAGTACTGAGGTCGTCGATTCACCAGTTCGAGGAGGTGGTACTGACGCCACCCTAGTTGCTGAGCCAGAGCGCGGTAGTGATGCCGCAAGACATGCCGAGGGTGGTACTGAGGCTACCATTTTCACTTCTGCTAGTCCTATTGTTTTTCCGTCTATACATGTATCTCAGAACATTTCTGGAAATAGAGGAAAGGGTTTGTTGTTTTCGGATTCACATGTGTTGATTGATGATGATTGTGTGGATTTTGCTATTCATGAGCATGCCAGGCTCTCTCCTAGTCCTTCATCTGAGAAGGACCTTGTGATCCCCTTTCCACGACCCCTTCACATGGCAAAGGGAAAGAAAATAGAAAATCCCAAAAGGAGTCATCAGATAGAGTTCAGCCAGCAGATGATAGACAGATTCCATATCCAGCTAACTCTATGGGAGGCCTTGGAGCACATCCCTCTACTCCAGAGATCACTCAGAGACAGGACCACAGTTAGGACGAAGAGGAGGAACCATCATTCTGAGATCCATGTGCTTACTCGTGCCACTTGTTTCGCGATACAGAATCGTCTGCCAGCCAAGAGGTCAGATGCAGGAGCCACGTATGTCAGATGCCACATTCATGAGAAGAGGTTCGACCGCACTCTATTAGACAACAGTTCTTCGATCAACCTACTTCCGGCATCCCTTCTCGACCGGTTCGAGTTGGGCACTCTCCGACAGAGCAGGACGGTCCTTCAGTTTGTTGATCGATCTGTCAAGAGGCCGAAGGGGTTGCTGAAGGACGTTGTCATCACAATTCAGGACCTGAAATTCCCCATGGACTTCGATCCTACGAGCACAAGCAAAAATATAAATGCTCTAAGAGTCGTATGTGCAGGTCTATCTTAATCGCCACTCAAGTCGGGCCCCACCCTCACCGGAGAGTGAAACAGGCTACGACACACCACAGAAAAGTTCAAGATCTTTTTTACATGCGCGAGAGTCCAAACGGACACCGCTGTAAATGAACAAATAAATAAAATTACAGAATTTTAAAACCTAGACTCTACGCTCTCTTATGACTCGACTCGGTCTTAGTTTAATTGCGGCATTACGGATGACGGTGAAGATGCGTCGATTTCTTGAAAACCGCTCCACGTACACCGGGTACCTCGCAAGAAAAATAGGAGAAGGGGTGTCAGAGAGTGTCTCAAAAAATAGAATAAGCGTGAAATAAATGCTGAAAAATAAATGCTGGAAATGAAATGGTATTCACAATGAAAAATTCGGGGGTCAGACTACCCGAATGCGGAAAACCGAACAACAAATTTCAAAACATAAAACTAAGTCGTTTGCCTCCCTGGCAACGGTGCCATCTGACGGTTCCGAAAACTCGACTTTAAAAGTTGGTTTGGTTTTTATCTTCGTTCGTGCTTAAAGAATAATGTGTCGTTCGTTGTAGGCGACGATCAGAATCGGTCAAGAAATAACCACAAAAATTATTCAATTTCAATCAAGTGGTTTTATGTTTATTTTACTTGGGCAAGTCTCAAGGTCGATCACAAGGAGGCAAAGGAATAACCTAGAGTTGTGTTTATCGATGTTCGTACACGACTTTCGAGGCAGCCTTTTTTAGAATTTTCAATGCAAATATGGGATGCAGAATGCGGTTTTGGCCAATTTTAAAGACTAAAATATCGGCCATGTTCAAACGATGTCCGAAAATACGAAACTTGGCCACAATGTAGATTATGATGAAATAAATGCTCGGTAATTTTTTTGGAGTTTTTGGATGAAAAACGTTTTTTTTTATGAATTTTTAAATGTAAACAAAATGATTTTCGATATTTAATTATAATAAATGTTAAACCTACTTGTTTTCAAGAGATAAATGTTTCTAAGATCTATCACTAGGTGATGGGTCTCAAAAAAATCCTAAACCTCAAAAAATGTGAGCTCTAATACCTATTAAAAATTAAATAGTGAAATGTGCAAAATGATTTTTATAGGGCAAGTTATGCATGCAAATACAATTTTTTTTGGGCACGATGTTAATCACAATTAACTCTACAAGATATGATTTTCAGGATTTTTTAGAGCAATGGTTAATCATCTATGAATGGCAAAGCACAAGATGGGCAAAATTCACAATTTTCGACAAAATAATTATTTAATAATTAACCATTGGTCCCAAAAATACGCACAATATGTCAAAATGTAGAAAATTAATCGAAGAACACAATGCCAATTTTTTTACCAAGTGAAGGTCTATCGACAGATAATGGAGTCGGGGGTGGCGATTGCTCTTAAATAGGGCTGGCGCTGGAGGGAGCTTGCGAGAGGATAACGGAGGACGTTGCGGAGCGAGGGACGCGGCGGTGGTTGGTGGTGCGGTCAAAGGCCGGTGGTTGGCGAGCGAAGAAAGCGCGGGCGGCGGTTGCAGAGATTGGCGGCGGCCGTTTGTGGAAGAAGGCGGAGAAGTCGGAGGGGGCTGCGCCAGAGGTTGAGGATGATCAGCGGTCGTTCGATCGGCCGAGATCGAACGACCGTCGAGATGCCACGTGGCGCAGGAGGAGAGAGGGTGAGGGGCACGTGCGGCGCACGTGTATCCCTTAATTAATTATTTTTTTTATAAAAATGAGAATATAAAAAAGGCTAAAAATGCTGACACGTGGCGGCACCAGGTGCTGCCACGTGTCATCATCAGAAAAATCGAAAATAAAATACTTTGAAAAATTAAAAAGAAATAGTAAACGACCTCAGATAAAAAAAGTTTTTTCACAAAAAATGCTCGTCTCGATGAGATCTATAACTTTCATGTAGACATCAAAGCCAAAATCGGTCAAATGTAAAAAGTGAATTTTTGGGGTATCTCATGTACATAGAATGCCTTCATTTTTAGGTTTTCTATTTTTTTGTCATTTTTAAACAAGATAAAAAAATACGGAAAATTATAGATAAATCAAAGATAAATAAAAGACATCTAAATCTAATTTTTTGGATTTTTATTAATAAAGAAAATATGTACATAAAATACATGTCAAAAAACCGCTAAAATATACAATGTATAAAAGAGACCCAAAACCCAACTTTCGCATACGAGCTCCGATTCACTTGAACTTGGTCTTGTTTTGAAGGTAATTGAATGTACATTAGTTCAAAAATGACTAGGATTAAATCGGACACTGGATGGGGAAGATATGAGGCTTTTAGTTTGAAAATTCTGAAACTAGGGTTTGGGTTTTTGGTCCACTTACAAGAGTTAGTGATTTTTTTTGTATTTTTCATTTATTCTTGTTAGTAATATGTTCACAATGGAAGTGGTTTTGGGTTATGCGGTGTTAGCATGAAGGAGTTAAAAATCCGAGAAGTTAGGCTATTTACAGGTCAAATTTGGCTTGGATTTTTGACTTCTTATTTTGTGCAGAAATTATGGATAAAATGCCATTCTTATGAAAACATGCATGAATGCTAATTATGTAGAATAGATGCAGATATGCTGTTGATTTCTAGGTAATTGAGCTTAATAAATGAGATTTAGAGTGATGAATACGAGATTCATCATCCCCCTATACTTAAACCATGCTCGTCCCTGAGCATCAAAAAGAAATGCCATGAGGTGAAATGAGATTGGGTTCCATACCAAGACCATGAGCTGAAGGTGAAAATGAAACTAGACTCGGCCTTTGGATTAATAGTGTGGCGGAACTTCTGTGAGACTTAGAATTTTAAAATCAATAGTCCTCAAGTTCTACACATCATTGTCAGAATTTCGGCTCAGAAGTCATCTTAGATCAATCCTCTTCTCAAAGTATACCCTATGAACATTGAATAATCGACTCATGTGTGTGAAGGGTTTTAGCTCTTCCCATCCAGAATGTCGGACTACCATGCTCCTCTCCGCTTCAGTAACTCGTCCTCGGGGAGTCAGGTATTTCCTTCTAAAGTCTGTCGTGCTGTGTTCATAATCGAAATGGGGGAGAAGTTAAAAGAATGGGAAAAGAACTGGAGGGTGGCCAGTGTAGTCATCTCTCCTTGTGAAGATGGCCAGTGTAGCCGAGTCTCCACCAAGATCTGCAGGTTTTCTTGAAGCTTGGTCCTTTTTGGTCGGATTTTATTTGGTAGTTGCTTCTTTGTATTTGGAATTTTTGGTGGTTCTGCTTGGATCTTGTTGTGCCCCTACGGATATAGAATCTTTTTATTCCGTACATTTTTTGGGGTCTTAGAAAAAATTGTGCCCAGCCGTCCATCCCTTTTCCGAAGCTTTATTTCAACCCGTACTCCGGTCTTTAGATCTCTACGCTAACAGAAAAGAGACTCACACGGTCTTCCAACATCCCGTCTGAGTTGAGCTAAGTGCATAGTGTGAGAGTACAAATTAATTCCTTATTCCATAGTTGTAACCAGAATGAAGAGACCAGGTTAAACACTAAGAGTCAAACGCTGCACATTGTCATGTGGAACTTAAAGAATTAAGTCATAAGACCTGAAGCTCTTAAAATCCTATTTCTCGGTGAAGTTCCTCTGGAAATTGGGTGGATTAAGGTTAGGTTCATACCACTCTCGGTTTCGGCTCATAACTCGGTTCAGAATCCAACGACTTTTCACATATGCAAATGAATGCGATGCTGGATGAAGTGCAGGTGTGTGAAATGCAGACACAATATTTTTTTCTTTTTTCTTCTCTCTTTATTTTGATGCAAAATGAAATAGGAAGCCTTTTCTTTCTTTCTTCTTTTTTTTCAAAAAATTTTGGGCAAAGTTAGTGTTAGTAGCAAAAAAAAACTATTCTTTTTCCTTTCTTCTTCTTTTATTATTATTATTACCCACCATGTAAATACATATAGACTTATGCGAAAGTACGAGATATGGGTAAAATATATACAAAGTATATACAGACCCCCCTATACTTAGCGAGTGTTGTGCCCTCAGAGCACAAAAAGCATAATGAAGACATAGCTCGGGCTAAGCGTAAGAGAGTGGAAAAAATACAATGGCCCGTCCCCCTATACTTAGACTGTGAACAATCTAAGTATAGAAGAAGAGCGCAAAAGAGACGGTCAGGGTATGTAAATGAGGAGAGTATATACATGTGGGTGTCGGTTCTCCCTATACTTAGGCTCTGGTCAGCCTAAGTATAAGAGAAGGGTGGAAATGGAGTGATCGGGAGAAGGAGTGTGATGAGAGAAATGGTATATACATATGGCATCGGTCCCCCCAATACTTAGGCCTTGGCCTAAGTAGAGGAAGAAGTTGTACAAGGGGACCGATGTGATCGGGAGGGAGGGTGGGTAGCCGATGATCAAGGCAATTTTCGGCTGATCTTCTTGTGAGCCTGCGGTGGGAGATCATAATGATGATATGGAGATAAAGCATATGATTCCCAACTATTGTCAGTGTCATCCTCAGAAAAATCATGATGGATAGTGGATGAAGTGTTTGAGTCGGATGAAAGATATCCATCATCGGAATTATCCTCAAAGGAGTAGTATTTGAAAGTGGACATACTCCAAGTATTCATGTCTTTTTGTTTCTTCAGTTGTTTCCTCAGATTTCGTTCCTTCTTGATGTTAATCGATTTGTCCTCGGATGAATACTCAGAAGCACTGGTCTCAGTCAGCTCATATGAAATAATTCTAGTGTATTTGAAGAGGGCTGGAGCATCAGCTTTGGATGAGTAGTAGTTAGGAACGGGAGTTGTCCAACGAGAATTGAATTTTAGATCCTTGCGAAGATATGGTTTTAGAGATGCCGAACAAACTTCACTCATATAGACTACCTTTTCCGGGCCTGATAAGGGATCGTCAGTTGATTCCTCTTTCGAAAGGTCAAAGGTGACTCTCTTTTTATTTCTTCGTGAAGGTGCCGATTCACTTGAGTATCTAGATGAATAACCATTGGAATTCTCCTCGGTTGGTGCTCGGCTTGTATGCTTGTTCTTAGTTTCCCGAATGTTGGTGCACTCTCGATTTGGGATGATTTGGTCCAGGTATTCAGAGAATGTTGCTCCAGGGTGCGATCATGCATAAGTCTCAGGATCATAGAAGAATGATTTGTCTATTTTGAGATCCTTGGGAATTGAAATACAGGGGAGAGTTACTAAACCAATAGTCTTATCAACAACCGCTATCTCAGGTGTTGTTGCATCGGGGTAGGGATCTTCTACCTTTTCATTGTTGCGACTGTCGGGGACTTCGTGGGTTTCCTCAGAAGATCGTGGTTCCTTAAAGTAACCTGCAAAGCCGCCTTACAGACCATCAGTAGGAGCAATGATCACGGAGCTTACACAACACAAGTCAAGTTATTTAACTAGCTGAATACTCGAAGAAATCCTCAGTTACATCGCATCTTCCTATACATGTACTAACTCATTTATAACAGAATATCAAGAAGAAGATAAAAACCAATGAAGATATTCATAAGAATACACAAGACAATGACAAAGGAAACGACAAAGGAGGTGAAGGAGGAGGACTAAAAGGAATTCTAAGGAAATGGATGTTATAGAATATTATAAACTATTTTTAATTATTTCTTGAAAAAATATAATTGTTCTACGATTTTGATAGAATATATGCACTTCTTTTAAATGTTGGGATTATTAATATGTCATGGTGAATGCCTTCATATTTGTTTATATTGATTTTTTAAAATTTAAGATATATAGATATTTATGAGATGTCGTATGAAATTGTAGTCCTCATTTTAGAAAAAATACACTTCTATCCATGGGAAAAAGTACCCGCTTTTGAAAAAATATGTTATATTATGTAAAATAAGAGAAATCACGCACATGCAGAATCTTTAAAAAAGAATTGATCTAGAAAATCGAAAAAAAAATAATCATGTCTAAAATTATTTAATTAAATAATTTCACATCATATATTAGAGTATTGATAAAACTAGTTTGATTTGGCTCATTACAGTAAGGTCGATATATTTTAAGGGAGAAAGGGAGAGGTTGAGCCGAACCGGCACCCGATGTGTCGATTTGGACAGCACAGGACGTGACGCATCAAATCGAAATCTCAAGTACCGACGGTAGTTTTTTTTCAAATACATAAATCATCTGAATTTTAATTAATTATGAATATTTTAATATTTATTAAAAAGATATCCTCTCCCAAACAGCTATATACAAATACGATCTTATGGTTAATTGAAGAAAAACATAACCACCAGCCCATTCAATTCCACTGCTCAGGAGGCTCATGCACATATCCCGCGTACACGCACACGTGGCGGTCACCTCTATTCCCCGCACCCCTAATCCAAAGCACAGGAGGGTGAGAAAAAAGCACACGAAGCATCAAACGAACGGGAACAGACAAATCATTCCCAATCACGCGGATCGCTGACGTGGCAAAAATCCGCATCCCGCCCAACGTGGGTTTTAATTTCCCCCCCTTCCCTCCTCCCCTCCACTTCAAAAACCCCCTCCCCATTATCTCCGCCACCGCTCTCCCACAAACCGCTCCATCTCTCTTTCCCTCTCTCCCGTTTCCAAACCCTAACCCTCGATCTCGGTAATCCTCCCTACCTCTCTCGACCTGTTTCTATTCGTGCTTGTTGCTTGTTTTGTCTCTTTCGTTGATTCGATCTCGCTCTTTGGACGCAGATTTCATTGAGATGAAGCGCGGGAGGCCGAAGGCAGATGCATCCAAGAAGGCGGAAAGCAAGTACGTTTTCCTGGGAGGTTTTCTAGCGGTTTGATTTGGTTTTTGCGACGAAAGTTGGGATTTTGTGACATGGTTTTTGTTTATTACGCTGTTTGCAGGCTGGGAGTTAAAAAGAAGGCCAGCGAGAAACGATCGAAGAAGGCGGCGAAAGACCCCAACAAGCCTAAGAGACCTCCGAGCGCATTCTTTGTGTTCATGTATGCTATCATCTTTCAAGTTGATTGTTTTTAGGGTTTGTATTGAATTGACTTGTTCCTTGGGATTTTGCAGGGAGGAGTTCCGGAAGCAGTACAAGGAAAAGAATCCTAATAACAAGTCTGTAGCCGCTGTAAGTAGTTTCTTCACCTTAAATTTTGTTGGTAATTTGGCGCAATCTGGATATTTGCATTAAATGTGTTTTGCTTTTCAGGTGGGGAAAGCTGGCGGTGAAAAATGGAAATCTATGTCTGATTCCGTAAGATTTCTCACTATAATATCTCTGTCTGACTTCTCTTTCTAGTTGTCTTCCGTTATGAACTATTGCATGCATTTAACAGGAGAAAGCTCCTTACATAGCAAAAGCCGAGAAGAGGAAGTCTGAGTACAATAAGAACATAGCCGCCTACAATAAGAAACAGGTTTTATGTTGCGCCATTTATTCGGTGATTAGGTTTATGCTTCATAGGATTTTGTTTAACTTTCGATATTGCAGGCTGGTGGAAGTTCGGCTGCCGAAAAGGAGGAAGAAGAGGAATCCGATAAGTCAAAGTCGGAGGTTCATGACGGGGAAGATGATGAGGATGGCAGTGGCGATGTACATCTCTAAATTTTTTTGTAAGACGCCATTTTTTAGTGTCTTGTTGCTAATGCTGGTTTGTTTTCTGCAGGATGATGGGGAGGAAGATGACGACGAGTAGATTTCTGGATAGCATGCGCGGGGATGGATGCGCGGTTGGTGGGGGTGAAATTCCGGTAGTTATAGGTTTCCTCTTTTGTAATACCATATGAAGAATCTAAACAAAGCAAAACCCTTTTTATATATCTTTTTATTTTGCTAGGGAGCTCTAGTTCTCTAATGACGTGCAATATGTTTTTATTTGGGTTTGCTTTGGGTACGATCTTATGTCATGGGAATTTTGTTGAATACCGTGACATATTGGAATGAAGACTATTTTTATCTTTTTGTATCGTATTTCCCATCTTATTTGCTACCTGGTTTCGTTTTTAGTGGGGTTGGTTTGATATTGATTATCAAGATTGTGCATAACTTGATCTATTTGTTTGTGTATGGCCTAACCATTATTGGCAAATTCGTTCTTGGATATCTTTCGGTTATTGTTATTCTTGTTATAGCCCATTGAGATCACTCTCTCATGGATTTACTGCCGACTTTAGAAAATCTTTGCTGTTGGCATTTGTCACTTGTATCCCATTTTGTCTGAATACGACACCTACATAATTCTTGTTGCAATTGGTTCATAACGTGAAACACATGCTTGTAGGCAACTGCCCTCTGCCACTCTTAGTTGACCACTTTCCGAGTGGGAGGACCTTGATTCATTTTAGCCGTAGATGCGAGTAGTTTAGTTTAGTTCTATGGGTCCCTTCGTTGGTTGTTCTCTTCATCAAGAAACATGTCTGCCATACATGTAACTGTAGAAGTTCTCTCTCGTTGTTTACGTTTGTCCTTGTGGATCGACACCCGCCAATTGAATTTTTCTGTTTGTTTACAAAACTGATAATATGCTGTGTATATGTACATGTACACATGCATCTGTGTTGGTTATTTTAGCAGTGTTGGGTTGGTTGCTACTTGTCCAGGTAAATGCTGGCTGCCAAAGTAGTTAGGAGATTGTTAGGATGCGTTTGGTTCTTGGGTTATCCATGGGGGATAATCGGTTTTTGTGGCTAAAGAAAGGAAGTCCTTGTTTCTGGTTGTGACTTAGTCTCTGCAAACAGTTTTCGTGCTGTATACAGAATTGCATTTCCAGTATACAGCTTGTTTGAATTTTCCTTGAATAGAATGTGTATATCTCTAGGGGATTTTTTTACACTTGCGCCTTATTTTTTGAAAACCCGTTTGCTGTCCTTGGCTGTAACAACATTTGCACTTTTAACAATACTCTAAAAATAACACTTATGCCTTGTATGCAATACATTCTCCTCTCAAATGGAAGGCATGTGAGTACTTGTAATTCACTTCAATTACTTGTCTTCATTCTCTTTGGGCCTTCCTCTAGTCGCACCCTGTCCCTAGCCTTGTTGCGAACCATCTTTTTGTACCACTTATTTGTCCATATTGCCCGCCCCTGCCCCCGCCCAACCCATTGGCCATCCTACTCTCCCTGCCTTGAGTTTCCCGTCGTTCCCATATTTGCCTCGAGCTCTTCTTTTGCTTGTATGTTGTCCATCCCCACATTATCTGCATGAGAGCGGATCTTCGCAAAAGAGGTTTGTTGAAAAACTTGCTTCATTCGAGTTGTTTGATCAAGACTGAACGGTGTCCATAAAATCTAGACTTTTGTGAGGCTTTATTGTGTGAATTGCTTCTTTGGATTAAATGTAACAAATATTCCATCAACTAATCTTTATTTGAGCAAACCGTGGTCTATTTTATTTTAAAATATCTTCCTTTTTGCTTTCTTTTCTGCTCCTATCAATGACTTAGATTTTAAAATGATAAAATTCATTTTCGTAATTTCTAGATGATTAATATTTCAATATTAAAGTTTCATTTTAAGTTAAAAAGGAAGACTATCTGTTTTTTATATAAATATAGTCACTGATTTATTGTAACCATATATAGCATAATGTAGCATAATTCTATACCTGGTTTGGGTCCAACCCGATCCAAAATCCAAATGACTCAAATCATTTTGACCCATTTTCAATGATTTGTTTGGGTTATATGGGTGGACCCATATAGTGCCCACCCCTACCGTGTTCGTAGCCTGTCACGAGAGCCCTATCAATACGAAGATTTGTAAGGATAGAGACATCCTTTAATGTCATGGTAGCTTCACCGTGTCGTTAATAAAAGTATGTGTTCCTGTTCTTCATCGTTCCAAGAGAGCCAACAGAAGCAACTGATCGAGATTTACCCTTTTCATGTTGGTGACACAGTACATGCTAGCCAACTCTAGCATTTGGTCGAAAGCTACACTTCGAGGTTTAATGAGTAATGAGTATATGACCATGCTCGATGAATCTGAAATTCCGTATAACCAAATAACATGATGTTTTAAGTAATTATGTTAAGAAATAACTGTTATTTTAATATTGTTACTGTGACATCCTCAGTGAATGGTGACATAGATATGTTGCTGTTCTGCTGATGAAGAACCGAAGCGTCAAGAGGTCTTGAAGTCGAGTCCATTCCTATCTCGTGAGAAAGTTAACATCAAAGATAAAAGTATTCACGAATATTTTAATAATCACATATACTCACGAATATACTGTCTAGGAAAAGTTAACATATAAATTGATAAATATTTTACTTAACATTACAAATCAATATTGCATTCACTGTCCAGGACATGTAGCACGCATATGACCAAACTCCTTACACATACCACACCTGACATTCACACGACCCATTTCATCCATACTTTGTGGATTCTCTGTGATCGTGGTCGATCAAGACCTATTTCCACATTCATTGGCATCAGAATGACTCGAGGTACATTTATCAACCAGTACCGATGATCATGCATTGGTGAGAATTCAACTATATAAGTTTGACGCATGGCCTTAAATTTCGCCGAAATTCGGCCGAATTTTGGTCGAATTTCGGTTTCGGTAGGTGACCGAAATTCGACCGAAATGGCTATATCGATCAACATTTGGAGGGGTCTAGTTCAAAATACCACCGAAATGACCGAAATTTCGGTCGAATTTCGACCGAAATTCGGCTGAAACTTCGTTTCGGTCCCTCTCCGAAACGAAACCGAAATCCGACTTTTAAGGCCTTGGTTTGACGAAACGCTGTGGGAGTAAAATACCACGACCAATTTTTAACATGCTCTATGCCTACATTAACATGATCACACACCACAATGACATGTGAGCATGCGAGGTGAAAGCAGTGCATAAAGCCACATGTGCATTTGGACTCGGTGCCATAGTGGGTAACTCGATAATTTCCTTCACCACATTTCATCTCGAATATCGTCGGAGAAAATTGCTCAACATCATAACTGCGAGCTAACTCGACATTATCATCGATAATCTTGTTGTATCTCAGCATTAGCTCCGAGGTAGTAGCTGCACTCTGCCTGCGATGAGTGACAAAATAGGTATTTAGACAATAGAAAATTGCTAAAATCATGGTTACGATCGGAAGGTCGCGCATGCCTTTTAAGACATTGTTGAAGCAATCTGAAATATTATTCTCAATGCGTACTTCCTTGCAAGCCAGGCTTTCTTGTAAGATATCGTGACATGATAAGTATATGATACCAAGCTCCTGATCACAAACATAAGGTTGGATCTTAACGTCTTTAAAATATACCGACTAATAGATCATGTATTACACCGCCGGTTATTAGTTAGCAATACTGGATTACGACACGTATGCTCTTCCCGATACATTCAAACCTTCCAAGTTTCACTCTTTTACTGCAACTAGCATGTAATCTCCAATTGCAGTTTGGTAAAGCGCATCGAACAATATAGATATCCTTTTTGATGCTAGGACTTTGTATTGCACGTACTTGGTCATACTCTAGGTGCTTATCGCATCAGTCAAATCATTTTAGGAGTTAAAAAAAATCTATTATTCCAATACTCAGAGTCCACTCCTATCAGAGAAGATGGTGTCTTGGGACTTTCTCAAGAATTGTGCCTTCTCTGCATAATGTTTGTTATCTAGTCGTCATACATGAAAATATCAGGTAGCTCCGACAGAGGATCCAAAGTCATGCCATAATCTATTGGAGGATAAAAAACAGATTCATTGCTGACGGAACCGACGAGTGATCCTTGACCATGGATATCATCACAATCAATATTTAGGAGGTGGTTATCGTCCTCCTCCTCATTGGCCATGTCTTTATCATCAATCTCCGTAATCAGATCGGGAATGATAACAAAATCCTCCTCCTCATCTTCATAGTGGAAATTTTGATCGGGGATACTCTCGACATCATCCTCTCGTCCCCTTTGAGAATATTCAGCGATATTGCTTAAGTGAATCCCATGAGTTGCAACAACATCCGTTTCCAACATCAGTTGCATCATTCCAAGGGACCGAACAATGTTTAACATTAAATCAGTTGTTGGATTGTTAGTAATCACTACAAGATAGAAGGTGTTGACGTTCATAAGCCATCTGCACGTCACACATATTTTGAACCCCCTTTTACATATCAAGTAAGGCTAGGAACCATTCTCATTAATTCTTATTTAATTAAATTGCCTTACTTTAATATGGTCTTACTTTTTCATAGATAATGGTCAACTTGACTCCATTGTTTATCTCTTGGAATGTAAGAATAGTTATTGAAAATGTGAATGTAGACTACGAAGGGAGGATCGGAAAGATGATAGGTTTTCCCATCTCTGGCACTTTCGAGGATCATTAATGATAGTAGTTATTAATTTAATTTAATAATTATTAATTTAAATTAAAGTTATAGTAATTAAATTATAATTATTGATTATTAATGTAATTACTAATTATTTCTAATGATTTAATAATTTATTTTGCTAATTATAATAAATGACTAATTACATTACATGATTCAATTAAATTATTTTTATAAAACTAAAGAAAATGAAGTACTTTACTTACATTATTAGAAACTTATGATTAATAAATACGAGAATTAATTGAAAATTTTAAATTATTACTCATTAATAAATTAATAAATAAGTTTAATTACAGAAATTATAGGATTTAGTTTATTTATTTAATATGATTCAATAAATTATTAATATAATTTAGTTTGCTAATTATAATAAATTACTAATTACATTACATAATTCAATTAAATTATTTAAGATATATCTAATAATTAATAATTTAATAATTACTAGTTAATTAAAATATTATTATTATAAACCTAAATAAAATGAATAACGCAATTATTATATAAATTACTTACATTACTAGTAACTTATGATAAAATGGTTTCCTAATATTATTGGTTAGATTATTAAAAGATAATTCCTTGCATTTAATAAAATAATAATTAATAATTTAGTTATGAGAATTAATGAAAAATTTAAATTATTAATCCTTAATTAATTAATTAAATTACGGTAATTATATGATTTAGTTTATTTATTTAATATGAATAATAAATTATTAATATAATTTAGTAACAATTAAAAAATAATAAATCGATGACCAGATTACATTAAATTTTTAATATATAATTAATAATTAATGATATAATTTTATGTTGAATTATTTAATTGAAATACTAATATTATTCAATAAATACATAATAATTAAATAAATTATAATTAAAGAAAAGTTCATATAATTAAATTATTTAGAAGAACATTCCATTCAATTAAAATAATAATAAATACTAATTTAATCACATGATTTAAATAATTTAATTTCAGATATTAAATCATTTAGTTATGAAATTATTCATTTATAAAAACTGCATCCTAATTACGGAACTATAAAATAACGGAACTTCTACACAGTCCTAATCGTCTATGTCTTCCCTAATCTTATTTATTTATCTGGATAATTCTATATAGAGATATGTATGAAGAATATCTAAATGTTAGAATCATCTACTCTATAAAGGCATCACAAAACATAAGTATATACATCAATCAAAGGTGTTATAAAATTATATCAGAACCTATAGACTGAGGCATTACATAACATTATATTAACATCTATTATAGTCAGAGTTACATTAAATATTGATATCTAAACGACAAAATTGATAAATTAATATATAAAAATTAAATCATACCTTCAATTGAAAGAGGGACCTTATAAAGAGAGGGGAGGTGTGTGAGGGAGAGAGCTTCACTCGGGCGAAAGAGGAAGTTTCAGGGAGAGTTGTTTGTGTGAGATGGAGTATGAGGAGGGATGGCTTTTATAGGCGCGTGGGAGGCCATCAATCGGCGAATGGTTCACCGACTGCAGCTTCCGGGAATCCCGGGCACCCGAGCACGCGCGTTACGCCTCGGGCAGAACACGCGCCTCGGGAGTGTGCGTTACGCCTCGGGCAGAGCCGCATGCCTTGGGAGGGAGCGTTGAATCGAGGGACCGTTTACGGAATGATGCCCTGATTGGGAATTTTTGCCCTAGCATGCCCTGACCGGGCATTCCCGACAGGGACGTGCCTTGTCTGGGAAATATCTCCCCACACCATGCATACACATGAATGCATGCATACAAACATGCACACACCCACACACGTGCACACACACAATGCACAAGCACATAGTACACACACAAGGCACAAGCACATCCACATTCACTTCCGCACGTACACTCACACACTACCTAATTTCTGAGTCTCAAATCAACGTCTGTCAGTATGGAACTTCTTAATTTTCCCAATAGCAAAAACAATTTTCTTAGTTAAATTGGAGGCACACTAAAGACATTTCCACATCAACACATCGCTCAATAATAATAATTTCAGGTTCGACAACTTTAGTAGCATAATCATCAAATGCCACCCTCTATATATAGGTCAATCTCTAGTTTATTTTTTTATTTTTTATTTGCATCCCCTTCCCGGAACGAGGATAGATCCTCTGTTGTAACAGCCTCGGCTGTAACGCAAGGACCCGTCGAATGAGGATCATACGATCTTCGTAAGAACCAGTGATGGTTGGCTTGCTTGAGGTCATCCAATTGTCATCCAACGGATGTCCTTGTGTTACAGTAGGTTCTATAACAACAGAGGATCCTCTCTGAAGCGGAATCATTTGATCCTTCTGAATCGATCATCAAACCAACCATTATGCAGAGACGAATCGAGTACATCAAAGGTTTGATGAGCTGTTAATAGTTCAGACCACCATTCAATTGCAAGCAAGGCTCTAAATGTCGGTTTCGGTCACCATTTTGGTATCGACCAAAACAGAATTTCGGTGGAATTTCGATCGGAATTTCGGTCATTTTTTGTACTAGGACCCCATATTTCGATAATTTCGGTAATTTCGGTCGAATTTCGATTTCGACTGGATATCGATATTCGACAGAAATTCGATCTAATTTCACTGATTTGAAGTCATGATTGCAAGTCCAACTAAATGCAAAATTTTTGTATTTGACAACGTAGGAGCAACAAGTGCTCTTTTTTCAACCAGGGAAAGGTAACACTTGTAGACTTTTTGCTAATTTTTATCAATATCAAGAGTGGTATAGTTGGACCTTCTGATGGTGATGAATCACATTAGCTTGTTGACATAGTAGAAAATAAAGAGAAAGGCCCTAAAAAACTTCAAAAAATGATGGATACATAAGAGCCAAAAGAAGAATAAGAGAGGTGTGCTTATTAATTAGACATAGATGTATGTGGCATTGAGTCAGATGATCTTGCCGGATCTGACTTTGACATTGATTCTCACTTCTTTAGATTTAGGTGATCATTGAGGTACATGATGCATATAGTGATTTTTTTCATGTAAATACATTTATTTTATAATTGCATTTTCAAAGTTTTTTGGGAAGATGGAAGAAAAACTTAAAAAAATGCTTATGCATGTTTGGTTACCAGGTTACTCCGAGGTAATATGTCATATACCCTATTCTATCCCTGTCTTTGTGGGTTGAAATTAGTTGTATGGACCATATAATTTCTTTGTTATAATATTTTTAACCATATATAGATAAACAAATTAATATAAAATATATTATAATCATTTAAAGTTATTATAACACATAATCAATGTCACATCACATCATATTAAATTTATCATTCCAACCCTTCCAACCATCCAACCATCCATTATTCACAGAAGGATATCCCAACCCAACAAGTTATCAAACATATCCTTTGGTTGATGCTAAAGAAAGATATGAAAGTGAGATGCATACCTATGAGACATGTTGGGAAACATAACACAAGACAACTAATCACGTGGTGATCAATCACATCAACAAAAATGAGTTGTAGTGATGCTTTTTTCAAAATCCATCAATTGTTAAATATATATTAACGATATTATTCTTTGCAAAATTAGTTTTCACACTCGAAATTAACGACAAATATCTTATCTGTCGTTATATCATTAGTAATAGGTCCACATAACGACACTTATCCGTTGTTATTTTTCAAAATATCAACTGATCATCGCTATTTTTTTAGTTCAAAATTTAGCGACGATTAATTAGAACTTTGAAAAATAGCAACGGATAAGCGTCGCTATGTGGATTTTTGCTAATGATATAACGACATATATGATATGCGTCGCTAATTTCGAGTACGAAAAATCATTTCACAACGAATAATATCGTTATTATATATTTAATAACGGTTAATTTAGCGACGGATTTTGAAAAAACCATCACTGTAGCACAATTTTATTGTAGTGAATGTGACGCTCCGCCATTTAGGAACACCATGGACATCAACATCCAACACTCTCAAGATCTCAGATACTCGGTAAACTCATCGCATGCAAATTAAATAAAGAAAAAAAAGGCCTCACTTCAAATTATTTATAACATTCATTAACTTGTATGCATCACCTACACTATTTTAACTGTTTATTTTGAGGTCTAGTTAAAAGAGATCACCCGTACTTGAATTCAAGCTCCATTGATTCCCAATTAAATTTTCCATCATTTCTTCGATTTCTTTCATTTTAGTTAGGTTTTGTCGTCAGCTTTTAGATTTGCATTTCAATCTTACCATCAATTCACTTTCCATTTTCACCTGTTCGATCTCTTTCTGTTCACCCACAAATCCACCTGATTTGATTCTCACTGGAGCTTCCTTGCATTGCCTTCCAGCGAGCTGTTTGAAACTCTGAATGAAGTGAGACCTTACTACAAGAAAATTGATCTAAGGTAACATATAATTTAATATTCGTTGCCATATCTTCCGTAGTTAAATATATAACAACGAATATTATTCGTTGCTTGCTTCTTTAAATTCACAACGAATAATGGTATTCGTTGCTATATTTCTCGCAACTTGTTCGTTGTATTTTCCTTCTAATCGTTGTTAAATTTGACAACGATTAGTGTGAATTTTAACGAATAATTCGATAGAGAAATGGTTGTTATATGGACCTTTAACAACGAATATGACATTCGTTGTTAATTACAAGTATAAAATATGATTTGGCAACGAAAAATATTCGTTGTTAAATCTTTAACATCGAAAGATATAGCAATGAATATTCAAAATATTCGTTGCCTTAGGTCTAATTTCTCGTAGGGAACCATCTGTGATTCAAATCCTCCCCGAAGGTCTAGTCAGGGTCATGCAATTGATTTTTAGGCGAACAGGTCATGATTCAACCTATTCAAGGTCAAGGATTAATCTCCAGGTGATCGGAGATGTGAGCTCTAATTCAGACCTGGATCTGCTCCAATAAACAACGCTTCTGATTCAACGCTTGCAGGATAGTAGTTTCTGACATTTTACAGGTCTTTCCGAGGATCTGTTTGATGATGTAATACCTATAAATCAAGAGATACCAACATAAATTTCACATAAGATGATAATAAAAACGAGATATGTTTGAATGAAGCCGGTGAATGACCATGGCCTCTTTGGTTGCAGGGTTGGGCAGGGATGGCCCAACCCTGGTTACTATTCACAAAGGTACTTTCTCCTCACAGATAACTATTCACCCAGCCCAATCCAGCCTAACCCAACCCTGTCCAACCCTGCAACCAAACAGGCCCATAGTGTCAACAAATGTACTCCGGCTGTTTCGCAGCCGACAGTTGCGGGAAAACTGGATCCGATGGAAGCATGTCATGCAAGCGCGGGGAAGATAGGTGCTGATGGCTCGAGAAACTCGCACCCTATAAATAGACCTTTCGACGGGAGGAAAAACCATTCAACAATGCCTCAATGCGGGAACCCCCTTCTATCCTTCTCTCCATCCTTCTCTCGTTCTTCTCGAGCTAGAAAAGGCAACGTACCTCGATTTCTGAGAAGATGAGCATGGGAAAATATGGTGTTGAGAATGATGGGCACCAACATAAAATTTCCATAGATTAGTAATAAAAGGGGGAAGGCAATTGGCGTGAGAAGGAAGTGTTGCGTAGCTGTCTACATGCATGAAGTGAGGGGGTAGATAACCAACACAGATACGTGTTGCAACAATCTCACCCTTTCATTTACTAAAGTAAGAAAGATCGAGAGGTCAAGAGGGGGGATTAAGAAAAGATACAAATTAAGCATGGCTCCTTTTTTGTATGGTTACCTTTTTTTTATCGATCCTTTTTTTATGGTTACTCTTGTTATTTTTATGATCAAAGTCTATATTATTATTGTATCCATTACTTTTATGCAATATATTTTATGCAATGATAATTATGCGTAGAAATTTGCATAATTTCAATTATATGTGATCTTGTTAAACATCGACCTTGAAAGGGTAATTATTCCATGTTGTGATCGTATCGATCGATCAGAAGTCGAATAATTACGTATATGATGTAGTATAATTTATGTTATGAATCCGCTTGATTGAATATTATCAATCATGTTCATAATTCAAAAGAAATGAAATCTAAATAAATAATGGCATTGTAATGACATATTGAACTTAGTGCTACGCCAAGGTAGGAGTATTGACGACGGATTTGCTGTAACAATTTCAAATTCCGTCATCATAACTTATTTATTTGTCGCCACAGTCTGTCGCCATAGTCCATAATTGGTGTAGTGCTAGAGTAAATATGGAACTAAGTGCTACGTCAAGACGGAGCCACCTCTAGAATCTATAGGGAGCTAAGTGCTATGCCAAGGTGGCGACCGCATCTATAATCCATTATGTCGAGTCCTAATGGATATTATCGGTCTAAAGGCATACTCTGTGTGGTAATTGATTGACTACAATGCCACTGATAAGTAAAATTGGCATTATTCAAAGACAAGGGTAAAAGATCAAGTGCATGGCTATAATATGAAAATAAGTGAGACTTTGATAAGTTAAGCTATTGTCATAATGTTATGTTATATAAGTACTCTACAATAGCCACTTGTGACAGTGGTAAGTAAAATGCACCATATATGAATACGAGGGTAATATTGAGTAAATAATAAAAGTATGAGGGCATATATGAAATATTGATCATGAAAGTATTCATTAAATATTAATCAAGAAAATATGAAGGTATGCATGGAATATTGATAAAAATCCTGATTTGATTATGTTGCCATTTTCAATATCAAGAAATCTGCTTATGAAAATTGTACATATTGATATACTAGTATTTTTTCTGAAAAGTTGTACTAATATTGTCAACTTTTATTTTCTTTAAAAGTTATATTGTCAATCTTCTTATGAATTGTATCAAATAATTTTTTGGTCCCTTATCCATTGACACTATGCTAAGTTATTTTTGCTTACGAGCATTTGTCCCGCTCTACGATTTTACCCTGCTGCAGATATAACAGAGCAGCAATGTGCAAGAGACCTAGTTGCAAAGAATGGATATCCGTATACCCACTGAAATAAGAGATCCTAGTTATGTAATAAAGAGATAGAATTTTTGAATAAAGAAATTTTAAATGATTATTTATTTCTCTATGTGATATCAAAAGATGTTCAGGAGTAATACTCCGATCCGACGTGGCATTATGTATTTACGCTTCGTTGGCCATCCGGATTCGGGGTCATTACAAATGAATTATCGAGTGATTGTAGTTGTGTTTCGAGCTTTATCAGATTTTTCATTGAGCCATTAGCCCTGATTCAGAGCCCATTATCCAACAACACTGTAACAAGAAAAAGATCGGATAAAATTTGTAATTCGATCCAGTCCGACGTTATCGGATTGAATTGGTTTTGTCTTGTCATTCTAATGAATTGGATTGGATTGAAATTTCGAAAATCTGTTAAATTATGGATTGCTTTAGATTGTTTTAAAAATCCAATCCGATCCAATATGTTAATCCATTAATATTATATATGAGAACTACTGAGATTTTCAGCTTTCTTTCTTCTTCGATTTTGTGAATTCTAACTACGTCTCATTAGTCAAGTGGCAGTTTAATTTAACATGTAACATCATGTTAAAAAGAAGGATAACTTTAAGAAAAAAGCATGAAAAATAAATTCTGCTTCTCACAGGCCAACCTTACAAATTGACAATGCAAGCATTTGGACCTTGCATCTCTTTCTTAAGTAGGGATCTTAATCTCTACTTAAGAAAGAGATTCATGGTCCAAACGCTTGCATTGCCAATTTATATCAACATTACAAATTAACTATCTTTCAAACATTCTCCATTTCACAAATGCCATATTTCATAAAATATCTAAAAAATAGACAGTATACTATCTATCTAATATATATTGTTAGTTTTTTAAATTGTAAAGGTTTGATTTTTTATTAAATTAAAAACACTAAAAATATATAAATATACATAAAAGTAAATTAAACCAAATATGCAGTAAACGATCTCAAGAAATTATAACAAAATAATTACAATTTATTATTTTTAAGGTTATGGGTATTTTCTTTTCCATTAACGAGAACTACTTTCACAAAATATTAGAAATCCAAAGAAATACTTAGAATCTTAAAAATAACAAAAAACACTTAAATATATAATAAACAAAAAACATTTTCAAACTTTACATTTGGACATAACAGAAGCTTTGGAGCAGAAAATCAACTCATCTAGTCATAGTTAATGTTAACCGATTCAAGTTGATTTGAAGAGATTTTTGTGCGGAGTTTGTTAGATTTTCAAACTTCATCTAAGTCGACTGGAAAATAGATTTTAATATAAAAACTTCAGAAATTTATTGAAATTTATGTAATTATGCTTTGAACTAGAAAATTTGAAATAGGCTTGTATGTAAAAAACCCTAAATTTTTTATTACACTAACATTTATCATTTATTTTGACTTTTACTTTGTTGTTTTATATTTTAATTTTATTTAAATTCTTATGCACTAAGAATTATATTGGGGCTGACGAAGTTTACCTATTATAAACCCTTAATAATATTCATATTTCCTTTTTAAAGTTATCACAAAATATCCTTATTTTAAAAATAATAAATCAACTACTATATTATCTATCATTAAATTTCAAGTAATTTAAGTAGTATTTAAAAATGTAAAATATCATATATAATAAAAAGTTAACCTTTAAACACAAATTATTAATACATAAATATTATATTCAAATATTTCCTAAAAATTTTAAACTCGTTAATAACAACATCTAATTAAATAATTATATCAAATACATACTTAAGCTATAAAATCCAAAAAATATAGTATGTAAAATATTGATAATATTATTGTTCAATATCGAAGAAAAATACTCACTTCGATGCCTTAAATAATTACAATAAAAATTACAATTGTTTTTAAAATTAATGACAACTAGTAAACATAGATATAGATTCTAAACATTGCTTAAATATAATATATTAATATGGAAAAATATATTATTTTGTGAGATGTAGGAAACTTGTGTATTCACCGCCTCCATCAACCATAAATATGTTTTGAGATGAGCGAGTACAAGTGGTTATGCCTTTGGAACATGTGCAGTTCCAAATTTTGAGACAAACGAGTGAATGCGAGATGATGAACATAGGAGTCATATGCAATTGAGATGCATACTCCTCTTCCTTTATTAACATTCAAATATTGTGTGTAAAATTGGATAAAACCTATCATTCTTTACCAATTTTAATCCTCAAAAGATATTAAAAACCTTAAAGGAAATTAAAATAATAATAATATAAGAATTAGTTAAAATATATAAAAGTTTCAAGAATACATAAAAACTACTAAAGCCAAAACTAAAATTTACCTTACTTTTAGATTTCATTATCTTAGTTATACAAATTAAATACAAAGTAAAAGATAAAATGACAAAAAATCTCAAAAAATAAATTAAATCTCCTTTTTAAAATCATAAAAATCTTATTTACAATCAAATTAAAAAAAACTTAGAAACTGAAGTATACAACATTTCATAAAATAAAAATATGCAAAAATAAATATTGATATAAAGTCACATAAAAAGAAGAATATCCATCTAAAACCAAATGCAAAAAAAAACATAAATATTAAAATAAGAACTCTAAGGGCCCGTTCGGTAGGAGAATAAGAAGAAGTAGGAATAAGGATGGGGAATAAGGGGAATAAGGGTCTATTCTCCGTTCGGCTGGAGGATAAGAATAAGGAGAATAAGGTGAAATAAAGGTAGGTAAGGTGGGATAAAGGTAGGAATAAGAGTGAAATAAGATGAAATAATGGGGAATAGTTGTACCACGGGGAAGCGTGTTGGGGGCTTATTCCCCTTATTCCATTCCCCCTTATCCTCCAAACGAACACCCCCTAAGGGTGCGTTTGGTTCGTGGGTTATCCGGGGGAGGATAACCTGTTTTTGTGTTTGTGTGTTTGGTTGGTGGGTTAAGGATTGTGAGGGTTTGTATGATGTGATTGTATTAAAATTTGAAAAAGTTGGTAGTTATTATGATATGATTGTATTGAAATTTGAAAAAGTGGATAGATGCTGGGATGTGATTGTATTGAAGTTTGGATTAGTGAGTAGAAGTTGAGTATTTTATTATTTTTAGATGATATGATAGTATAATATATATATTTTTGATGGAAAGGGAGTGAGTCCCTCTAGTGGGTTGAGAATGCGAGGTTTGGATGGTAACCCGTCCAAATTGGAGGATAACCTCCCAACCGAACGAGCTCTAAGTACATAGATATAACATACCTATTAACTTAATCATCTATTACCATATTGTGGACAAATTGCCGACCTGAGATTACTTAAGACTCGTGTAATTATTGAAGATCTTGAATTCAACCTCATGCAAGTAATTACACCAAATCATCATTGTGAGGATGATGACGACAGGATCTACAAGAACTCTTGCTGATACACGAGTTATGTACTAATGCTTGCTCTTTTTGAGTTGGCACAATTATGTACCTTGTGAAGGATTGAATCTACAAGAACCCTTAAACTAATCACATTAGTCCCATCAAGTGGAGTTGAGTTCTAATTACACTTAACGAATCCTACTAAATCGTAATTAAACTGAGAACCATCGGATCGTCATCCAACGGCTGCTTGTCAGAACGGGACCCAACCTTCCATTTATGTCCAATAAAAAGAAAAGACAGGGTCCTACGTGCAAATGCACCCAACTGGACGCGTATCAGAGAGGAGAGAGAAACAAACCAGAAGGCGAAGGGAATTCCCCTGATCTAGAGAGAGAAACAATCCTAGAGATAGAAACGGGCACAAAGCATTCCCTCCCCTCCATCTCCAACCAACAAAAAAAAAGGGAAAAAAAAGAAAAAATATGGGCCGCCCCGCCGAGAACAATCACAAGAAGCGGAAGAAGGGCCGCCCCTCCCTCCTCGACCTCCAGAAGCGTTCCCTCCGCCTCCAGCAGCAGCAGCACCTTCAAAACCCTAACCCTAATCCCAAAACCGGACTCCCCAATCCCTACGTCCGCTTTCCACCCCGCCACCGCGATCCCACCGGAGACGATGAGGATGCGGAGGAGGATGAGGAGGGGGCGGGACGCAAGGAGAAGAAGCTCAATCTGGTGCTCCGGATCCCCGAATCGTCGGGGTCGGAGGGGGAGGGGCGGCGTCGCGACCGGAAGAGGCGGATCGGGGACCTCGCGGCGGTCGAGAAGGTGGGGGTTTCGCGATAAAGTTGGGGTATTGGGTAGTGACAAAGTTGCTTGCTTTATGCGCAGATCTGCGAGTTTTGACGGGTGGGGGAGCACTGTACGGCGGTTTTCTAGGATTCGATGATTCGCACGTTTCCGGGCACTTGTAGAGACTGGGGATGGGAGGAGATGGTGTTTGATGGGGTCCACCATTTGCTGTGTTTTCTCTTCCGTTGATTTCTTGGTTTCCGTGATGTAATTACGCGTTTTTAATGCGAAATTTTGGAGCTTGGGGGGGGGGGGTCCGACAGGCTGTGGTTATGGTAAAAGCTTGGATTTGTCCTTTTCGGCGTCGCGTGTCTATCTTTTTTTTTGTGGGTTCAGCATCATTGTTGTGATTGTGTATTAAAGATTTGATATTGGGGTTATTTTTTCCTTCTTTGGATGGACCGATGATTGGGGGGAGGAATAACTGGTTCTGGTTTTGTTGCAGACGGAAGGTGGGAAGTCGAAGGCAGGTGATTCTGCTAAAGGTAAGAGCTTCGGTTTGTGTGCTGTAAATGTAGGCAAGTGAGAATGAGAGGGATTTTTAATGGTATTTATTGGTTTTTGATTTCTGTGAGAAGGCGTGCTGCCCGCTGATGCTGAAAATGGGACGCCTTTGCCGGATAAGAAGTTGTTGGTGTTCATCCTCGACAGGCTGCAGAAGTGAGTGGCTATCTGGTTGGTTATTGCTTGGGAATTGGATTTTCTCAGGATGTTGTTAATGATGTCGTTTCCGGGTATGCACTATGCAGGAAGGATACATATGGAGTGTTCTCCGAACCTGTGGATCCAGAAGAGGTTTGTGTTTTTGGTAACTAGAAGTATATGCAGAAGAGGTGTCTATTTGTGGCCGAGTGCTTATTATTTATGTGATTTTTTGTATGCAGTTGCCAGATTACCATGATATCATAGAGAATCCAATGGATTTTGGCACAATAAGGAAGAAGCTGACTGGAGGGGCATATGCAAACTTGGAGCAATTTGAGGTTGATCCGAACTGACTGCTCAGGACTAATTTGGTTACATCACATTATGGGAGTGCAGATTGTATATACCATTTCAAGTTTAACTTACTAGTTCACTATTGAATTGCTGGTTGAATCGTCTCTCTCCTGAAAAATTGACTTAATAAGACTTTTTTTACGTTTTTTGAGGATTTTGACAGGCAGTTCCCCCAACTTGCTCTACTTTCTGGCTATAAAAACTATTTCTTCAGCTGCCTAGTAAAACACTCAAAATTTTGCACTTCGACTATGATTCTTTTCGAAATGGTTTCATTTCCATTTGTAATGATTTTTCTGGCATAAGATTCCATTGAAACTCTCGATTGTTTCCATACATGAGAAATGATTTTGGTTGCTGATCTCATGATATGAACATGCTACATAAGCGTGTTTTGCCCTAGGGCTCTATCCCCAGAAATGTGCCATGTTACCTAATCTTCCGTTATGTCACTTATGGGCATTAACTTTTCTTTCATATTACTATGCCCCACCAGGCCTTTATTACATACTAATTTTATAGGTGATAATGATTTCGTTTGTCCTGCCTTTTCCTTTCTTGACATCAATTATGTATTTGTCCAATTCCACTGGAATTTTTGTTATATACAAGTTTCTCCTGGGCTGACATCATTTTTGCAACCATGTATTAAATTGATACAGAAGGCCTTCTTTAATATACTATTTATATCATCTTTGTATTCTTAAAAATCTCCGTTCTAGCCCTTTGGGGCGGTTGCTTTTACTTATATCCTCGTCCTCGTGGCTATCGCCTAATGGTAACAAGTTGCTAAGTAGCTATGTATTACATGTAGCTATATTTAGGGTTGTATTCTTTAGGTGTCTATCTTAACTTCCACATGTTTCTTAGATTGACATTAAATTCTATATTTGAACTTCTTGACAGATGCATTTCTGCATGCTTATACTTTTTGCTTTGATTGCTTTCTATTTTCAGTTGATTTCTCGCCAAAAGTAGACACTTAATGGATTTATGGTTTTGATATCTGCAGAAAGATGTTTTCCTCGTCTCGTTAAATGCTATGCGTTATAATGCATCAGACACTGTTTACTTTCGGCAGGTAGCATACTTTCCATCATTAAGCTATACTCGTCCATGCATTCTTTGGTAAATTCTTGTGATGTCTTCTGTGACCCTGTGATCCCGTCTTATCAGGCTAGGTCTATACAAGAACTTGCTAAGAAGGACTTTCAAAATTTACGGCAAGAAAGTGATGAAGATGAACCTGAGCAAAAAACCATCCGGAGGGGAAGACCTCCTACTAAGAATGCCTTTAAAAAGCCACTTGGCAGGCCTGCTTCTGAGCGTGCATCATCTAATAATTCTGATGCAGTTCTCCCGAAAGCTCCTGAAAATGTTAATGTGTCCAAGTCTTTGGTTGATGCAATAGAAAATAATGTTCGTTTAGACGAGCCCGGCCAAAGTGACTTAAATAATAAAACTTCTCAATTACCTCAAACAAGTGAAAACTGCAGCTGGTTTGGTTACCAAAAAGCAGAACGGAACGAGGAATTTCCAGGTCTGTTATTGAGCTGTCTAATATTATATTACTGATAGGCATGCAGCTATCAATTCAAAATAATAATAATAATTGTTGTCCATCTTCTTAATAGGGTCCACGATAAGAGGAACGGTGACAAGACATGGGAAAAAAGACGTATCAGAGGAAAACCGCCGAAACACATACTTGCACTCTTCTGTAGATAGTTTTGGACGGGAGCCTTCAATATTAACAAATTTGATGGGGAAAAGAAGGAGCTTGTTCCTGTGATTTTATTCATTTCCACGGCTTTCTTATCTTCGATTTGATGGTTTTTTTTAGGATTTAGAGATTTTAGTGCAGATCTGATTTTCCCTTGCAAACAACTACATGGTTTACTGTGTAAGTTTCGTTTCACTACTGGTTCCAACTTCTCACAATTACCCCTATCATATTCATATCCGAAGGATGCTTGAAAATGAAATTTGAAGATTGAAATAACCCGCTGTGCTATGGCCAATTTGGCTACTGAGAAATAAGACAGCTTCTAGGGGTGCTAGGCTGTAGCGGAAAAAGTATGAAACTCAATCTCTCACTTTTGGAGTAGTTGGGAAGGGGAGATGCGACTCCTTTTCAAGATTAATGAATTCATCGGATGACCATTAACCTCTTATGGTCATCCTGTAGCTTTTTAGAAAAAGGGATTGAAATAACTCCCTCCATCTGAGTTGTTGATTTTTGATTTGCCGGAAATCTGTGGTTATTATTTGCCAAAAAAATCAGACCATGTCATGTTGACCACACTTTCCCTTTTGAAGTGACAGACTGATGATGACTTGTTTAAGTATTTCTCTTTTCCTTGATGATGGTCCTTTATAATAGTTTCAATCAATTTCTGTTAATTTTTGGTAGTTTGGTATACGCCCCTCTCAGGTTGATAATTGGCTGAAATTTTATTCACATTAATGAGCATGGTCTATGCTAGTCAATTTTGGTAGTCTTCAGCTAAAAGGATGGCATCTTCGGTTCATAGGTTTTGTTGCTTTAGCACAAACCCCTAATGGAACTTGCGCTATGTGTGGCTGGTTATGTTCCATTAAGTTCATGTTTTCTCATCTCAAATCTTAACTTTCATTATTGCTTATTATGAATTATATATCTAATTAAATGTAATATGTTTATGGAGTGGATCACTGATGACGCCAAATTCGCCCCTATAATAATGTGGAATTATGTCGTAGTACAGGAGGCGAATTCGGTTCAGCAAAAACCACAGACTTTGAATGCTGTGAAATATTTATACTTGGCAAGTGTACCAAGGTCGAACACAAGGACACGACTGCTTAATGTGTATTGAATTTTGATTCATGAAGGCACAATGTCTATTAATTTCTATTTCAGGTCCTTATGCAAATTATGCAAAATACAAAGTGATGCTAAGGTGGATGCATTTTTTTAATTGATTTTTATGCAACTTAAAATGTGATGCATGAGCAAATATGCAAGGAAAATTATTTACAGATTAAAGACTACAATTATACCCTAAAATGTGAGCAACACAATATAGAATGAAATTAGAGTCAATTTGAACACATCAATAAAAAGCGGTCATCACATCACAACAAGGCAAGAAGCGCAGGTCTCAATTAACACATAAAAAAATCACTTTAATTAAAAGAGTGTCAAATGAGACAAATAAGTATGGTAAAATGTAGAGGACAAAACAAGGATCAAAACGACACTAAAATCATGCAATTTGGACCTACGATGCTCAAGTTATGCTAAAAACAGTGCAATGGCATAATAAAAATGCAATAAAAATAAAGGATAAATATTGCATTTAGGTCCCTGTAAGGACCTAGATGCAATTATGAAAAATCGCCTAGGGTCCTTTGCAATTTTCCCATTGCGCGCAGGGACCTATTTGTAAATTCAGAAAGTATGAAGGGCCTCCCTGTAAATAACCCCATGCGCGCACGTGAGGCACGCGCCTGGAGGACCAAACTGCAATTTCCATTTCTTCCAGGGTCTTCTTTGCAAATAACCCAGGCCTCACGTGCGTTGCACGTGAGGGCCCAAGCTCGGGAGGGAATCGTGGCTCGGGGCACGTGAATGGTTTGGATCGCGGTTCGGGGGAACCCGATCCTGCAGGTTTGGTTCGAGGCTCGGCTTCCACGTGGCGTCATTACAACCGTCCGATCCTGATGATCGGACGGTCATTGTACTTCTTCCTCCGCCACGGGCCACCGGAGGAGGCGGGGCTCTGGTGACACGCGAAACGCTCCACCGCCACCCATGTCTGCATCTGGAGGTTGGGGAAAACTACGGATATGACGGCGAAGCTCCTGGAGGCGTAGTGAAGCCCCGAGGCGGGTCGGAGTGGGTGATCGAAGGGACCTCGCCGGAAGGGAAAAGCTCGAAGGCACTTCGGCGCCATCTCTGGCCAATCAAGATTCTGCATGAGTTAGTCAAAGCCGAAGCGTGCTGTGAGTGCAATGTGAGTGAAACGGAGTCCCAAGGAGGTGGTCGGAGCGGGGGACCAGGGCTCCTTCCCCGCCAGAGCAGAGTAGGAGATGGCGGCGGGTGGACGAGACCGCGGAGAAGGGAAGGGTGGTGGCGAGGGGTGTCGCGAGGATGATGGTGATGTTACGAAGCTAGTAGATGGATCAGATGAGGGTGAAGGCAACTGGGTTGGTCGGATAAATTATGAGAAAATAAGGGAAAAAGAAGGGGAGAGGGGACCTCGTCGGAGAGGGGAACCCAGGTGGAGGAGGTGGCTTGGGCTGAGCAGCAATTGCTGCTCCGGTCGTCGCACGACGAAGGCAACCGCTCTTCGGTGCTCAACGACGCACGAGGCGGTCGCGGCATGGCCGGAGGCCATGGATCTCACCGGAGACCTCACGACCATGATCGCCTCCAAGGCCAGCCCTCCGCTGTCACCGGAGGGCGGCTGAAGCTAGGAAGGAGGCCTCCAAATGGTGGATGGCGATTCTGGTGGCGGGGGAGGGGTTTAAGTAGGGGACGATGACCGGCGGTTACAGGACGGAGTAGGGGATTTCGAGAGAGGTTTTAATGGCGATAGGGTTAATGGAGGCGAGTGATGGAGGTCGCGCGAGGAAGGCGGGGGGTAGGGCTACGTGGGGGAGGCGTTAGGAGAGGAGGAAGAAGGCTGGAGCGTCGGCTAGAAATGGAAGGGGGCGGAGGATGCGCAAGGTGAAACGGCTGGGGAAGGGGGGGGGGTTACGGAGGTTGACTATGGTGGAGGGCCGTTGAATCTAACGATCCAACGGCTGCAGTGGGAGCGCTTGCGGAGGGCCACAATCAGATCCTCAGGATCTGATCGTGTGGCTAGGAGAGAGGCGGGTGTGAGTGGTTAGGATCGGTCGGTGGGAGAGATCCAAAGGTGAGGGATAGATAGACGGCGTGGCAAGTTGATGGGCGTTAGATGGAGATAGGATCCAAGGGCTGTGGTGAGGGGAGACGTGGCAGGTTGATGAGCGATGGATGAGGAGGTGATCTGACAGCTGTAGATGGGGCGCGGAGTAATGGTGGAGATCTGATCTGAGATCAGATCGGGCGGCTGAGGGATGATGCGTGATGAAGGGCTCAGATGCAGGCGGGAAGAAGAGGATCCAACGGCCAGGGTGTGCGCCGGGTGGCGAGAGGGGAGACGAGCCACGTGGGCGCTCCTGAGAGCGCCACGTGGCCCAATCAGAAAATTTCAAAAGATAATTACAAAGAAAATTAGAAAAGAAATAGTTAGAGGCCGAATTAGGAAAAAGTCAAAACATGAAAGTTGCTCGTCTCGACAAGATCTACAACTTTCATGTTGGCCAAAAAGTCAAAAGAGGTTTTGTACAAAACATATTTTTGGGGATATTTTCAAGGGGATAAAAACACCGATTTTGTGGTTTTGATTTGTTTCTGTATTTTTTAGTGGTTTTAAAGGTCAGTGATTTATAGACAACTTATCTACCTAATTTTTAGGGGTTTTTAATAATAAAATAATTACAAGAAGAATAAAGGGAATTAAAAACAATAAATTAATGGTAAAATATATACATGATAAAAACAAAGAATTAAAGGTGATTTTATTGGATTATTTAAGACAGGGGTTTTAATATGTGGCTTTTAGCATGATGAATACGAGATTCATCAATCACACTCAATTTGGTCGAAGGCTTGATCTTGGGTTTGAGCATGGAACTTTAAATTCCCTCTCTGTTGACAAAATTGAGCTCTTCGGAGTAATTTTATTCCCTGAATTTTATCTTTATGATCAAAGATGATCGAATATATCTATGCTCTTCTTCGTACCTGTATTTTTTTGGGTTTCTCAGTCAAGTGCATTCTCTAGGTTTCTTGACTGTGTTACTACTATTGAATCAGGTTGGCCTCCATATAGGATATGCCTATGCCAGGAGCCTTTCTCGATTTGCTGCTGCTCTTGGGCCAATTGCTTGGGAAATTGCAGCAACAAGAATAGAAAAGACACTACCTCCTGGAATGAACATTGGTCGCGGATGGATTGGCGAGCAAGATGTTCCACCACAGCCTTATCAGCCACGACTGCTGTCGGTTTCATCTTCTTCAGATCCTTCTTCCACGGCATCACTGTCTGCCATGATGCCAAGTGCAGAGAAGGCCCTGGGAAAGTCAGAACCTTCATTGAATTTGTCGACTTCCGATAAAGCCCATCCTGCCCAGATCGCACCTTTGCCTTCAGTCATGCATCCCATCTCGAAGAAATTCCCCAGTCCATCAGATGCTGCTGATGGTTCTAGGATTGCACCCCATGTGAAGAACGTGGATGCTCATGATAACGTCTTGTCTGCTTCTTCACAGCCTCATGAGAAATCCTTTGTGGAGTTAACTGTAAAGGGTGAACATTCAACATCTGGGCTGAACACACCTCCAAGTGGACCATTTATTAAACTTGACAAATCAACTGAAAGTGTTCCCACTGATTTGCCGGTTACTCTGCGCCAACTGCCTGAGACAGTATTGATCAACAGTAGTAGTAGTCTCACACGTTCAGCATCTGCTAGCCATGCAGAATTGGAGAGAACAAGATTTAGTAGTCCATGTGCTGTCAACTCGTTCAACAGCTTCTTCCATCCCCCCGGCAACCAAGACCAAGGTACGGAGAGAACGAAGAAGTTGCAGAGATTGGGAAATGCCGCTGACTCTGCACATCCCTCATCAGCAAGTCACATGGAAGCGGATCACAGACAGTTAGGCAAACCAGGTGCCACAGGTTCAAGGAGTTGCTTCTCTCATCCTGTTGTTGGCGGTCAGTCTGACACGGAAAAGTCCAACAATCTCGACATGATAGATGCTGGAAACGGCTCCGTCCAGTCTTGTCCTGCAGTGACAAACCATGTAGAGGCTGAACTGTCGAAGGTGGGATGCATGCGTACTGTAAAGAGTGGGATGAATTTGATCCACCCAGCTGCAATTAGCCAATCCATAACTGCGATTACAGATACCAGCAATTCAAATGATCTAACCTCTGGAAAGGGTTTATCTCAGTCTGCCTCTTCAAATCATATTGAGTTGAGGATGCCAAAACTTGGTAATCCAAGGATGTTAAGAGCGACCGGCAACTCTGCAGATCCAATGGTGATGGGCAATGAGGCCGCAGATAAAGCACGGCCAGGTGGCAACTCAAACACAGTGAATTCTTGCAGAAATTTGCCAGGATCACCTCAGGATCCGCAAGGGTCTTGGCGCCAAGTGATGGTGCATAAAAAATCAGATTCTACTCCGGATTTAAATGTTAGATTCCAATCACCCACATCACCACCTTCCGGAATGGTGGTTGATTCGCAGCATCCCGATCTAGTGCTGCAGCTGTAGAGCCATCATCTCGCTTCTTCATCTTAGACAGGCAGATTCAATGGACCAGATGGTTTCGGTAAACATTTCTATTTTTCATTTATTTCTATCTTGCATAAGCAGAGGCAAGTTTGTATAGATTAAAATGATGTACAAGAACCAGAATCCCCACTTGTAAATCAGTACAAGCCATTATTTAGTAAAAATTAGTTCTTCGCGCCCAAGTTCAAACCTTCTTCGTTATAGAAGATGTTCATGGATGTTATTGTAGATTACCAGTATGGGTTGGTTACTCTTTTTTGCCAATAAACCGTTGCGACTAGACTTCTGATGAAGCACTTGTTGAGAATAATTAAAATTTACAGATTAGAGTTATATGCAGCAATAAATAGCCGCCTATACATCGGATAATAACAAACAACCTTTCCTGTTAGGCATATCTAAACAACTCAACGACTAAGATAAGGTACTGCTAGCATTTTCATTACGAAATCTTACTTATGCTTCCATTATGTGATTAAAAAATTAAGTTTTTTTACACGTAGTAGCTCTCCAAGATTCTGCAATTATCATTATGCTCTATCTTAACCAATATCACTTGTGCCCCTACTTTTTTCATATTGTTAACAGTTGTGGTCATTCGTTAGTCTTGTATTCAGTAAACCTTGCGATGATTTGTTCAAACCCAAGTTTAGTTAAGAACAAAATATGTTAACTTGTGCCCCTCCATACTTGAAACTAAAAAGATGAGGGAGATCTCTCTTGGTTCCGGCAAGGCTTCAGAGGTGAGCGACATCTGACGATGCATGCAAGAGGATGGTGTTGAAGGCTGATGGAATGAACGATGGACACTCAGGAGGGGGGAGAATTGGGTCTCAAGGTGGCATGTGACATCCTAGGTGAGATGACGTGGAGCGGTGGTGGAGCATTATTGCTTGAGGCGGAGGACATGCGAGGGGAGAGGGGATCTTGGCCACTGGAGAGTGTGGCAGCTAAACATAGGGTGGTGGTGGTGATCGTGCTTAGATCCACGGGCGGAGCAAGGTTGACAGTGCTGGTGATCGTGCTTAGATCCACGTGCGGAGCAAGGTTGACAGTGCTGGTGATCGTGCTTAGATCCACGGGCGGAGCAAGGTTGACAGTGCTGGTCGCAATGGAATTGGACCTCCATAGAGAAGGGAACGCGGCACGACATTGTGTGAGGTGAGGACCACTTGCGATAGGCGTCAAAGGCTATGGGGTCATCGTGGATGATAACATGGACCATAGAGGTAGTGGAGCATCGGTTGTCGAGCCTCTTGAGAGGGAGATGTTGATACATCCCTCTTCGCAAAGGAGGACGATGAACAAAGAAGTGTAGGCATGTTTACATGCTTAGTATGTGATTGAACGTGGAACTTGTAGGGGGGTTGTTTGTCTCGGTTCTTCTCTAGATGCACAAGGTTTGACAAACATTAGCGTGGGGCAGTACTCCCAGCCTCTGTTCGCTGGGCGACGACGGTGAAAAACCAGTGACGTTGTCGAGAAAGGACTACTGAAAGATGGCATAGGCCCAATTCTTTCGAGAGGCATCAAAGGAGAAGTAGAACACTTGTGGAAGTCGAAGGAGAGGTTGGAGATGGAGGGGGGGGGGGTGGAGTGGTTGTGGTGAGGGTGGGTGGGCGGAAGGGGCCGGGGATGTGGCCTCTCCAAAATATTACATTTGCATCCCTCTCTTTTCTTTACAATCATGTGCTCATGAGTTAACATCCGCTTGGGAGGAGAATGGATGACAACTAACTCGAAGGGCATAACTGTTAATGGTTCTAGGAGGTAGGAGCACATGTGATATTGCAAAAAAGACATGGTATGGGCATACCTATACTTACATGATCTCAGAAGGTGCAAGTGTAAAAAATCCAAAAATTAATCACCATTTATATTGTTACTTTTAGGCAAATATTAAGCCCCTTAACAACCACTTTGAACAATCACTTTTGTCTTTTTAAAGGAAGTTTCCACTTTTCCATCTACTTTAAAACTCGCGAGCAGACTTCTCCCATTGCAAAGAACATCATATCTTCATGATATTGTTTCCCTTCAGATGTGGCTGTGGATTGGGATTCTTATACGGACGATTTGAAAATGGGGATCTCTTTGTCGCATTGTACTAAAGAAGTTTCATAGTGAGATATGTTGGTACACTATTTTTAACATTTGAAATTTGATTGTCCCAGTTGATTGCAGTATGAGCTTTACTCCATGATCTTGCTTATTTGATCTCTATGTTCAAGCTTACTATAGCTCTCACTACTACTTTTTAAACTTTTGTAGTACCATATTAAACCGTCGCATCTTTCATCATGATTTTTGCGTTCTTCAAATCCATTATAAAGTTAATCAAATATGTAATTTTTCAAGTTACTATGCCATAGTAAGATGTTGCATTTCTATTATCAGTTCTAATCCCGAGTAAAGGAGAAGCATTGTGTTAGGTGGTTGACAATCAACATTGAATTGGCAGAGTCTATTTTATTGTTGCGCACGATCTTCCCAGTCAGGACATACCTATCTGATGACTCAATGTACTGCTTGAATGTGATGAAAAGTTGGCAAGGATTGTTGCGTCACTACTCAGATGTAGTGCAAACTTTGAAAGTATTCGTGTGGAAGATTCATACGATAAGCTAGTTTTGCAATATTGACACTTAGTTGTAGCTTGAATAAGGCAAGGATCTCCACATCTTGGTACACGCATGTGGGTGGGTGGGTTTGGAGGGGATATAATAGTTGTTGATTAAGACTTGACATATTGTTACTCTCGTTAGAAAGGTAACAGAGGCGACAAATTATATGACTACGAGGAAACTGATTATTTTATGCTTGTAGGAGAGAAAATGGAATATTTGAAAATAAAAAAAGTCGATTTTAAGTTATGGTATTAAAGAAAAGAGAAAATCAAAATTCGATTGGCATTGTTATGTATAAAATCTTCAAGGAGACTTTGGTAAGAGGTGCGAAGGTTTGGAGATTGAACTATGAATTAAATTGATCTTGGGAGTGGAGATCCTAAATGTCAATTTTTTCTTGGGAGTGGAGATCCTAAATGTCAATTTTGCAGCTGTATTTCGAAATGGCCTAGCAATAAAAGAAAAAAAATAGAGTTTTAATTTGGAAGAGGTTGGGATAATGTGTTTATGAGAATCTTATAAATAAAGATGATTTGTTTTTGATCTTTTGATGCACATATAAGAAGCTAAAAAAAATAAGCTTCACACCGTAATATTTTGCCAGAAGAAAATTACCTAGCTCTTCCTATAGGTAATTTATCTACCATATTTTTAATTTTTTAAAATATTGTTATTTATATTTTCCAAAAATAAAACATAATTAAATATTGAAAAATAGAAATAAAAATTTATAAAAATTTATAAAATTTATAAAAATTTATAAAAAATTACAAAAACATCATATAGTGTGTCTTTCATTCTATTTAATCGTATATTAGAAAATCACAAAAAATTATATTTATATATATGACTCTTGAAAAATATAAAACACTAAAAAGCCTCACCAAAATTCTTCAAAAATCCATAAAATTTAGGGAAAAAATAAAGAAATAACCATCTTTATAGATAATTAATTATATTTCCATGGAAAAAATACTCACATCAAAACTCATCAATATTTGGTATTTTTTTAGGGTAATAGAAACTCATATGTCTTCTAAACAATATTTTTAATGAAAATTCATTTAATTGCAAATTAAAATATACAAAATCTCTTAAAGTTACTAAAAAATAATTTAATATACTTAAAACTAAAAATATTTCCAAAATGTATTTTGTTAATATTTTACCTACTTTGAGAAAAAACCCTCATTTCTTTTGTATAAATACATGTAATTGAGTTTAAAATGAAAATTATTTTTCAAAATCTAATTTTAAATAAAAAGAAAAAAATAAAATAAAAATAAAAATCCAATAAAAATATAGTCATATTTATATATTCTATAGCTAGGTATAACAAAAAAGATAACAAATATATAAATACTAAAAAGAATACATAAAATTTGCAAAAATACACAAACAAAAACAAAAAAAATACATAAATGAACTAAACATTAAGTTTCCTATCACCGTACTTCTAGTTTTTGAAATTGCCTCCCTTAGTTAGACCTTCTACTTAACCAAGTAAATGAAAACCTTGTACACTTTTTGTAGTATACAACCGATAGTTCTTAACCTATCATCAAAAGTACTCGTTACTTGTATATTTCTAATGATTTTTCTAAAGCAATAGGTTAGAATCATTTAATTAAATATATTTGTTTAACAATTGAATAAAATTCTAAAAAAACCAGTTAGTTGCTTTACTAAGCTTCTTCTTATAGTAATTTTAATCTTGAAAAATTTTATAATATGATAAAAATATTAATGAAACATTTCAATTCTAAATCTATTTTTATTCTGCATACAAATTATCACTCCTAAAGTCTTAGTCTTCCTTCTATTTTCCCAATAAGTTCTTATCTCATACTAGCAAGATTTAAGGGTGAAGACGTTACAACTCTCTAATTCATTATAAAAATTATACCTACTACACACATTTATATTGTGGTTGTACGTATGGAACTTCCTCTATTGATGTCCAAACTTGAACACCATCTCATCCATCACCTAATGTTTGAGAGAGTATTAATCCAAATTTATTCTCATTTAACTCAAGAAAATTTAAACCATACTTTAGTTTATCCCAACTCAAAAAAAAAAAAATAAAATTTACCATGGTAAATGCCTGAAGAATTTCCAATTAATTTTTATTTGAGCTAAATTACATAACCAATAAAATCATTAAATTAGATTTCTTTAAATGATATTAAATATTACTACTAAAATGATTACTAAATTTATCTGTAAATAAAAAAATGTATATAAGGATGCCAAATACAATCAACTCAACCAAGCCTATAAGCCCATTAAGCTCCATCCAATGCACAACCCTATCACAATGGGCTTGACTCAATTAAACTGCAAAAAGTCATGGACAGAAATGGTCTAAACTATCATGTTCAAATCATCCTTTAGTTTAACTCAAGAAATTTATTCTCATTTAACTCAAGAAAAGTCAAACTGTACATTAGTTTATCCCAACTCAAAAATAAATAAATAAATAAATTTACCATGGTTCAATGCCTGAAGAATTTCCAATTAATTTTTATTTGGGCTAAATTACATAACCAAATAAAGTCAATAAATCAGATTTTGTTAGATGATATTAAATATTACTACTAAAATCATTACTAAATTTATCTGTAAATAAAAAATGTATATAAGGATGTCAAATACAATCAAATCAACCAAGCCCATAAGCCCATTAAGCTCGATCAAATGCACATCCCTATCAAAGTGGGCCTAACTCAATTAAATTGCAAAAGAGTCATGGATAGAAATGGTCTAAACTTTCATGTCCAAACCATCCTTCGATGTAGTTCTCAAATGGGCCCATAAGCAATTGTTATATCAAGAACTTAAGGTGTGTACTAATGTGGCACCATATGGTAATGTCCAAATTTTCATTAAATTGCACCACACTTTTGCTTTATTAAAGATATTCCAATTTCGAATCCATTATTCGTAAAAATATTACTCATAAAAATAAGATCCATTCCTCTCTCAATTCTGCTTTAAAGTTTTCCAAAAAGGGTCAATTTTCTCATTGATGCAACCATGTTTCGTGCATTTTAAACTGAAAATTGAACTGGAAACTATAATAAAAGACTTGCATTCCTATATATATTTGGTATTCTTATCATTCATGCATCTATTCATAAGAAGCATTAATTAATAAATTAAACTCAACTAAAATAACAAATATATCAAAAGACCAACAATAAAATATCAATGACAAGATGAGATGCCCCGGGCACCCCCTCTGTGTCTTCCAAGAAGAAAGAAGGGAAGAGCGATTAAAGGACCGCATTCGACAAGCCGCATTCTAAGCCAACTACTCAAATGTAATAGGGCTCACCAACCACTTTTTGATAAATATATTCCTAAAGAGAAAGAGAGAAGACACAATCATATAAATAAAAAATCAGAACCTTTAAATTTTATGTATGAAAACATATTTTTTAATCCTAACTCTTTTTGATTTTGAAACCATTGCATATATTAACTAACCATAAAAGAAACAAAATCCAAAAAATACAAAAGTATGTAAAAAAAGAGAAAAATCATCTTTACATATATACATATCAAAAGACTAATATATTATCTACAAAAATATATATATTTTTGATTTCTTATTTTTGATTTTGTAGAATTAAAATCTAAAAAATATGAAAACCCGAGAAAATGATAACAAGAGAGAAGACATCATGTAAAATTATAATGATTTATATATATATTTTAAATATTAAATTACTTATTAAAAATCCAAAAAATTAGTAATTGTATATTAAGTATCGTATTAATACAATATGATATGTACATTATTTATTAAGAAAAAAAATCAAGTATAGAAATTTGGAAAATATACATGTTTTATACCCTATAAAGTGCCTATCTATTTTTTTATTAATTATTTATTGTTCAAATGAATTGTTTAATTCCATTATTTGTGGTATGAAACACCACCTTTCTCATTTCCTTTTTCTAAATCATTTGTTGTTCAAATAACTTAATTTTTACAAACTTCTTTCGACTTAAAAATATGCCACCCTTCACTTACTATTTAATTAAATTTATCCTTAATATATTTCTTCTCAATCAATTTTAAATAGTAAAAATCAAGTTTATTATTATAATTATCTAAAATCATAAAGTATTTTCAAAAAATATCATTTCATCCGAGCATCCATAAACTAAAACTTTATGCATAATGGAGTGTCAATCGACTAATTTTATTAGTATGAAACTATTTTTGAGTATGAGAACAATGACATTTTCATGTTAATTTACACAATGTAAACAACTAGAAGGTATGCTCCTCATTGTACACCTTAATCCTAATAGAATAGAATCGGCATATTTTCCCAAAGCTTTAAATTTAATTCAGAGAGACCATTGTTAATGGTAATATGAATACTTCATGGAATACAAAAGACCAAGAGACAAATCAAGCAGATCCTAGCAATAATATGTTGTCTTTTGGTGTATGTTGGGGTGGGGGGGGGGTGTTTATGCTCATGACAACTTAATCAATAATCTCTAATGATCCTCTTCAAAAGAGCATGCCCCTTCCATGTAGCCACCAGCCTATGTAGAAGAGTTAATGTGCCATAATGCATTAAAGGTCGAGAGGTAGTTCTCCATGCTAAAGGGAACATGTGAACATAGGCAAGTGTTGGATGTAATTGAAGAAATAAAAAATAATATGCAGATGTCAGCCTCTATAGCGAGGTTTGAAGAAACAATTTTGCAAAATGTAATCACTATCTTTATATTGGTAAAGAAAGGAAGAATACAACTTTATATCGGTGTAACCTTTTTATTACAATTAAAGTAAATAAGATCACAGTAATAATTGACATATAATGTTATAAGGGGGAAGCGTATGAAAACCAGAGGATGGCTTTATATCCACTTGTAATTGTAGAGGGACGCACATTATTCTGTTTCTAGTTCATGGAACATGATGTTATATTGGAGGGAAAGAGATTCATGATGTTATATTGGAGGGAAAGAGATTAAACGACTGATGTAATTATTTGTTGTTATTATACGACTTAATTTTTTTCTTATAAAATGAGAAAAAAGCCATTTTCAAAAGTTTCAACCTTTCTATTTAAAGTTCATACATAACTCATCATCGTTAATCATCTTGATTCCATTATAACACGATCAACTTAATTCCATCAATCCCATCTACATCGAAACAAAGTAAAAAAATCGAGATCACACCATTACTTTATAGAGTTAATGTGCAACATCGAAATCGGGAGTATATTTTTTAATATAATTTTATGAAATTTGTTCTTTTCTTTTTCTTTCGGCCGGTGTTATATATACCGGCTTACAAAACCCACCACCAACAAACCACTACTCCACCTCCCCTCTTTCGTTTCACAGCACAGCACCATGGAGCTCAGATGGAGAGGTCCCCTCACCCGGGCCTTCCTCCTCCTCTTCCTCCTCACCATCACCCTATCGATCGAGGTAGACAAAATCTTCTCCATTTCCCATTCCGATCCTTCTATATTCCCCTCACACTTTCAATCCTGCGCTCGGATCTTCCGTTTTTTCCGGAATCGATTCCCATGTTCAACGGCGATCGATTCGATCGTGCTCGATCTCTGGCTTTACTTGCTGCGCGGATCACGATTTGCCGTAGTTGATCAGGTGTTGACGCGAGGTCTTAGGGTTTTAGGACCACAGCGTGTGAGATCTGCTCGCGATCGAATGGGAGAGGAGTCTCCAGTTTGTTATGGATCGTCAGGTTACATTTGTATTGAAGCGAGCTGATTTAAGATGAATGTGAGCTCCTTTTATACCGAATCAATGTGAGATTAGAGGAAGGAGGATGTGACTGGAAGTGGAATCGGATGGATCCGGTGTAAATGAGTGAAGATGACTTGTCGTTGTTTTGACTTCTGAAAGGTTCGGTTTCTGATGATGATGTAGGGACCTGCCGGGTTGCTTTTGCTGTGTTTAATTCATGGTAATAGGTTATATGCTAGTTTGTAGCTGAGAGAACTTGAACTGTTTGCAGAAGTTAGGATACTTAATAATGTGCAAACAAACATTGCCGGGAAACGCAGGGTTCTAGTAGCATTCGACAACACTGATACAGAGGATTGGGGATTGGAGAATGAGTGCTTGCTGAAAGTCGTCCGGGTCGGTGCAGTATTGGATTGGATGAACCGGCTTGTTTTGCTCCATTTTTTTATTTTTAGTTATCTAAACCTCAACAATGTGAAGGAAGAATTAGAAACATTCTATAAGTCCACGAGTGGTGAATATCTTCTTGTTCATTTTATTATCAAGGCCTCCGGATGTAAGAATTAGGACCCTGCTTCTTAAATCACTGTGCTCTCTTGTTATGTTAACTTTGCTTCAAAGGTATCCCCACTTGAATCACCTTTTCATCGTGTCTTGCATTTAGATCAGGATGATTAAGTCTACCAGTGAAAGAAAGCACGAGTGTCTATAGAGAAAACGAAAGTCCATGAAGAGGCAGAGTGAGATGGAGGTTTTGTAGCTTGAATTGATACAAGGGTGCATCTCGGAAGCCTGAATATACCCTAAAGCAAGTTGGACGGGGAATCCCTTCTCAACTGTCGGAGTAGTTGTTCTGATGTAGGCTACTCAAGTTTGAATGGCCTAAATTTGCATGGTATTAGCCTGACATGTTCTTTGAATTTGCATGAGGATTGTCCCTACATGTTCTTTAAAATTACATGGGGATTAACCTAGCTTGTTATATCAAACACCTTGATTTCTTGAACAAGGGAAGAGAGATTACGACTGCATGATGCAAGAATCTGACTTAAGTTGATCTGATCGATCAAGCTTCTTTGCTCATTCCTGTTCTCAGAAAAGTGTTTCTTTGGTAATCCCATATTAAGGACTTGCCAAGATATCTTGAATAATATACGGCATCTGTTATATGTGTGATGATGTGTTGACCCACTCTATTAACTGTATGTGAGTTGTTTTGCGCAATGTTTGTAAAGTAATATCCAACGCCCTTTTATAGACCTTATAACTGAAAATCCTTTATTCACTTATCTGATAGTAACAAATCCTTTGAGCTTCTTTGCTCATAGCCATTCTCCAGAAATTGTTCTTTGAATATTTGGGAATCCCATATTGAAGACTTCTTTTTCAAAAAAAAAATCCCGTATTGAAGACATGCAGAGATATCTCACATCTATTCCATGAACCATAATGTAATGAACCATGTTGACAACTATGTAATAAATAATCTTCCATCACATGTTTGTAAAAGTGGATTAACACCGTTTTACAGACTTTGCAACTGAAAATTATTTATTCTCTCAAAGATATTGGTGGTAATTAATTACTTGGTAGACCTCTAGGTTATTCTACACATTTGTTTCTTTTCCCTTATTTATGATTTCATGAATATATGATTACTACTATAAGAATCGGGACTCGACCTTTTTGTGTATGTTGATTAGGTTTCAATTTAGGTTGTATATTTTGAACCATGGTGATGGGATTAGGAGCCCAGGAGCTAATATTGCAACTCTAATCTTAGCCCTAGTTACTGTGTGTGTCTTGTGTACATCTCTTCCATATTCAGCATATATCATATACTAACATGAAATAATTTTTATTTAAACATTTCTGACAAAGATGAAAATATGACTTTTTTTGCTATTATGACTTCTGAAGTTTTATATGGGAGCAAAATGGATCAGGTGCAAGGGGAGATGGATCAATTCAGAAATTATTTTGCATTTAAAGATTAACTTAGTTTAGCTTATCGACTTTGTCAAATCATTTTGCTCCATTTTTTCTGCAGATTGTACACAGTTGGCCTCCACTCCGCTCTGGAAAAGCAGACCATGATCCAAAGTTAATGCATGATGGGTCAAAAATGTAAGATTTTAATTCCAAAAGATGTAAAAAATGGTGCTTAAGATTTTATTGCTTTAAGTACTATGTGGATGTGTGGAGGGACTTTCTGCTCTGTTTATCGATATACTACATGTAAGAGCAATCTGTAGTGGTTGTTTAACTTATGCATGAATCATGTCCTCATGCAGTCATGCTCCTTGAGATCTAAAAGGTATGCGATAGTTTATTCTACTATTATTTTCTAATAGTTTATTCTACTATTATTTTCTAAACTGTCAAACTATAATTACTTACTAGGAAACCATGTTGGTATCTTTGAAGATTTTCATATGATGAGATCTTCATCTTCATTCAATTTTGAAAGAAATCTTTGAAGTTTTCACTTTATTGTAATCCTTCTTCGAAGCATGGAATCTTTTATTTGTAATGCTATCTATCACTGCTATTTGTCTTTGAGAAGACACGTGTTTTCTTTTATTTGTGATGCGCTCTCCCTCTCTCTCTCTCTCTCACTATTCTTCATCTTTGAGAAGGCATGACGTGTGTACACTTGGTCTAGGCTTTACAAGGAATATTATTACTGCAGATTTAAGTGGCCGTACCAGTCTCTCTTCTCCCCAAAAAGGAAACACTCTTTACCGATGCTTTATAGCAAAGCCAGAGGTCTAGTCCTTTAGGAAACAAGTCAATAGGAAGAAGCTTCCTGATGATGGCTTCCCCAGAGAGGCTAGTCTAGAGAGAAAGAATCCTAGTTAGCATGAGCGAAATCGCCCCAAACCAAGTCTTCACTTGTTGCAGTCAAAGGAACATTTTAAAAAGAAGTGATGGATTAGAAACACCTTCCTTGCAGTCTCCTAAAAGTGAACTCAATATTTCCTTTGACGCCTAAAGAGATTTTCAGCTCTTCTTGCGAATCATTTCTCACCTAATTACCTGCTTCAGATCTCATACATTATGTGGACCATATAGTCTCCAGGCTAGAATCACCTCCATAACCACCAAACTAAGCCTACCATAATACATGCTTGATTGCATGAACTAATGCTGTATATGCATTAGGTTGGCTAGAATTATATTCATGAATGACAATAGATATAGGACACTAAGTAGGGTTCATCACACTATTTTGAAGTACGGTTCCTTGCAAATCTATGTTTTCTACTTGTTCTTTAATAACATGCATTTTATTTTATTTTTCCACAAAAAATGAGAACATAACGAGAACCAAAATAACATAGAACGACCCCCTTGAGATGAAGAAAAAAGAAAAAATATCCATTATGCCCAACTTTTTTACATTGATAAATGTTAGAAAATAAGAATACGGAAGAGGAATCAGAGATAAATGTTAAAACAATAAAGAACAATGGAATTTAACGTGGAACCCTACTCCCTAAGGAGCGGGATGAAACCACGGGAGAATGCCTCAAAGGCCTGATAGTCTATTGCTTTTCTCATTGGATACAATGGGTGTGGAGGTCTATATATAACCCCCACTAAGTCTCCACATCGTCATACTGATAGATGTGGAACTAAACAACTGGATGTGGTAAATGGATCCTGGAGGGATCCATTTACCCATCTCCCGACATAATTGACACATATAAACAAATACTCCAATACTCCCCCTCAAGGTAGAGCATGCAATGCTCAGCTTGGACAAATAGAAAGAAACTCAACTCATGATACATGATACTACAGACAATATCAACTCAACGCGCACAACTGTCAACTGCTGTCGAGGATATTGCTTCTCATGCCGTGCAAGTGAGGAGGACGAAAGAGCTGGAGTGTGAGTCAACTGAATCTCCTCGTCGGAGAACATGTGCTCTGTACTGCATCTGCCAGAGTCACTGCAACTGAAATGAATCTCTATACGGAGAACTCTGGTCTGCGATAATAATGTGGACAACTGCTCCATCTCTGAAAAGGGCTGAACAAAGAGCATAGCTAATTATCCATACACAGATCTCTGAAGATGGGTCTCTCTCATAGGGACCTCGAAGTGGGTTCTCTCTCATAGGAACCTTGGAAGGATCTCGTACTGGAATTCGCAATCTCTTGAGAATGGAGTCTGAAGAAGTGATGCGGATTGAATTCGGCGCGACGATAAAATTTTGAATTTGAACGGTGATTTTGGTGGTAGAAGAAAATAGAAGGGTTGAGAAAAGAAACTCGTCAAGAACACGAGGGATTTGGGAGGAGAAGCGCAAAGATCGCGTAGGGGAGAAAGGGAGAAAGAGGAGGATAGAGAATAATTCTCATTTTTTCATTAACTTGAACTGCCTAAAAACAATGGACCCTCATCCCTTTATATAGGAGGGATGATATTACAAAAATAGAAATTAATTTAAATATACAATCAATTTTCCTAAAATGACTCTAACTAATTAACTGACTAACCGACTAATTTGAAATTCAAAATGCGGCAACTAATTGATTGAGATCACATGCGATCTCGATTATTTTAATTAAAATATCGACGACTCAAATAAACGTAAATAAAATTAAATAAAAATTTCGACGACTCAAATAAACGTAACTAAAAATGTGGCCCTATTATCCGGGTCCGCGCTGCATCAAGAAGTCTCCTCGTCGGAGAACTGAGTCTCTCCCATCTGGCACAGAGAATGGTACTCTACCTTGGAGTCCCTATGAAACACATAAAAACCTTAGACAACATGGCATAGGAAATGGTACCCTACTATGGAGTTCCTATGGTACACATGAAAACCCTGACCGAAATACGAAAGATGGAGACCACACAAAAGATGGCATACATGTGCACATTCGAAAAGACCACATACATGTGCGTGCCTGAAATTGAAGACTCGGAAACATCTGACGTCGAGTCTCAAACTGAATTATAGAGTTTGGAAATTTGGTTGGTCTGGAATCTGACATCTGAATGTGGAACAGACCTTGACTCTACACAATACTCCCCCTTTCTCCCATACTTGTCGGAATAACAAACATTGATCAAGTTGGGAGAGGACAAGATAATGGGGACAGACATAAATCACATTAGTCGATGATCATTCATTTTTTCTCGACTTTTGTATTCTTTCTTTCTTTTTCTTTTTTTAACCGGTTATTTCAATTTTTTTAAATAACCATCACTTCTTCTTCTCTTTTTTTAATAAGCCATTCACATATTTTTTTGGCTCTTCTTCTCATAATTTTTTAATTATTTTTTTGTACGGATTCTTTTTATACGATCCCATTTTTTTACGTATGGCTCTTTTTTTCCTTTTTTGTACGTTTGCCCCTTTTTTTCAAAAAACCCCAAGGCTAGATTTGGCCCCAAAAGAACTCATCCCTCACCCTTTTTACACGGCCCACATTGGGTTTCCAGTAGAGAAAGAAAACTTTTTTAATGACGTGAACAACCCCTCCTTTCTTTTATTTTAGGGTTCCAAATGGGAACCACTTCTCTTGAACAGGGCCCTAAATGTCGGTTTCGGTCACCATTTCGGTATCGACCAAAACAAAATTTTGGTTGAATTTCGATGGAATTTCGACCGGAATTTCGATCATTTTTGTACTAGGACTCCCATATTTCGGTCATTTCGGTCGAATTTCATTTTCGACTGGATATCGATATTCGAGAGAAATTCGACCGAATTTCGCTGAAATTTGAGGCCATGCTCTTGAAAAGACCATCACCCTCGAAAGATCTCTTTACAATGCTGGAACATGCGAGGAGATGAAGGTGTAGATCTTGCACCTCCAGCTTGGAGGTACCACCGCCTAGGAGAGCAAGGGCTTCGTCTTTCAGAAGGCGGCGCTGGAGTTGAAAGGGGGGCTCGTTGTTGGATGGTCGATCAGTGGTGGTGTGGGGGGGTTCCGCCTACAGGAGCTTCGCCTGAAGGCATTGCAGGAGAGGGGCAGTGCTGATGTCGCATGGAAAGAGTGCATAGTTGCAGGAGGGGTGTCGCCTGGTGGTGGCCATCGTGCGAGGGGATCGGGAAGAGGAGCCGTCTAGATGGCAGGTGCGTGCGAGGCTCCGATCGGAGTTCCGAAAAAGGAGGGCGGAGCCTGCACCTCCTACTTAGAGCGTAATCGCCTGGAGTGCGCATCCTGGGATGCGTCACTGGGCTCGGTCCAGTGTCGCATGTGAGGAGAGACCTTTGTCTGAAGCTTGTGTCGGGGATGCGAGATCGTCGCCCCTTATGGGAAACTCGCTGGTGAAGCTTGTGAAACATGATGGTGCTTTTGGAGACTTTTGACGCCTTTAATGCAACCCTTGGGAGATGGAAGAAGGCGTTTGCGAGGAGATGAGGGCCCCTTTGATTGGATTGCTTGGAGCACTGTTCTGTGCACCCTAGGGTTAGGCCTCACGGGAGCGTTGAGCAGAGTTGCGCTTGTCGCCTGACGGTTGCGTGCAACCTCCGCTAGACTGTTGATCTAAGCATCTCCTCTAAGCTAGGGTTCCCTAGAACCTGGAGATGCACGCTTGGTTGATGTTGAACTCGCCTAGAAGAGGATGCACGTGCGTTGGAGCTCCACCCCAATTTTTTGAAAGATGATCTTCGAAATTATACTGGGGATAGATCTGATATTCATCGTCGATGGCTAACCAGAAGTACGAGAATCTCCAAAATACACAGAAATTAGGGTTTCGTGAAACCAAGAACCCTTTTTTTTAAGCCAAGAAAGGGGGAACACACTATGGTGTCCGCCCCAAAAAAATTATTGAAAAATTATCAAAACCCTAGCACTCTTGAACATATCTCAAATAAGTTTCAGAAAATCTAATCTCAAACAATAAATTTTCAGGAATAAATCCTCGAGAATCGAACCTGCTCTGATACCTTGTTAGAAAATAAGAATGCGGAAGCGGAATTAGAGATGAATGATAAAACAATAAAGAACAATGGGATTTATCATGGAACCCTACTCCCTAAGGAGCGGTATGAAACCACGAGAGAACACCTCAAATGGCTGATAGTTTATTGCTTTTCTCATTGGATACAATGGGTGTAATGGTCTATATATAGCCCCCACTGAGTCTCCATATCTCCAAACTGGTAGATGTGGGACTAAATAACTAGATGTGGTAAATGGATTATGGAGAGATCCATTTACCCATCTCCCCACATAAGTGACACATATAAACAAATACTCCAACAATAGTCATAATGCTTTTGGGGAAATCCTTTGGCAAACATCTTTCCTTTCGTGACAACATTACAAATTATGTGACCAGGTTGAGTAGGTAGCACCTCATGAAGCTACATTACATGACATAGATCGTCCAGAGGATATTAATCAACTGATTGCTCTTCAGAAGCGGAGGAATATGTATGTTACGTATCCTCTTACTATCCATGTTTATTTGGGACATATTTCAGAGGATTTCAGGAGATTTACATGGGATTGTTTGCTGTAGAGATCCCAAGCACATATCGGAAGGCTATGCGAGACAGTCAATGGTGTCTTGCTATGAAGGATGAGATGATAACGCTCCAGTCCCATGGCACATGGAGCTTGGTTACTGCCCGTGCATGGGCATCTATGGTCGGTTGCAAATGTGTCTTTATATTGAAGCACCGAGTATATGAAAGTGTTGATCGATACAATGCTCGACCTGTGGGTTCACCAGACATAGGGGGTGGACTATCTGGACACATCTATCCAATGGCTCATCATTCGACACTTCGGATCCTCTTCGTAGATGTGGTACGTGACTGGTCTCTTTTTTAATTGAATGTGTAGAATGCTTTTTTATGGTGACCTGCAAGAGGAAGTCTATATGCAACAACCACTTGGGTTCGTTGCTGATGGGGTGTCAGAAGATATGCATACTTTAAGGGGATCTATGTCCTTAAACAGAAACGCATAGCACGGTTCCAGAAGCTCTCAGACTTAATTGAGTAATATGGCTTCATGAGATCAATTGTTGATCATTAACTTTTTGCACATAATACACAAAGAGGTATAGTTGTTATTCTAGCTTATGTCGATAACATCAATGTTACAGGAGATGACTTACACGACATTAGTGAGGTTAATGAGTTCCATAGACATTGGGTCATCACCAAGGACATTGGCGAATTACGATACTTTCTTGGGCTTGAGTTTGCAAGTAACCAGCGAGGTCTTGTAATGACACAGAGGATGTATGTTACAACTCGTCTTTCAGAGACATGGATGGTAGATCGCAGACCTGCCACTACTATGAATTCCAGCATGAATCTGTACTATGATGATACAGAAGAGGTGGACATTATGAGATATAAGGAGCTTGTTGGGAAGGTCCTTTACATGACTATTAACATGCCATATATCTCCGTCATATTGAGCAAGATCAACCAGTTTATGGAGTAGCCACAACATGCTTACATGGATGCGGTTTATATGATCTTGAGGTATTTAAAGTCTTCTTGAGGTACATGATTGCTATTTAACAGAGGGACATATCTTGCTATCATGGCACGCACATATGTTGATTATGTAGGATGGCCTAATGCCATGAAATATAGCTTCGATTTTGCTATTTTCATAGGAGCCCATTGGTCTCATGGAAAAGCAAGAAGCATACCATGGTTGCTAGATCTAGTGCTGAGTTAAAGTATAGAGCTATAACGCAAGGGAACACTGAGATTATGTGGGTCAATCTATTCTGACAGACTTAGTTATTAATGCGGATCTTCCCATGTAGTTGCAAGGCCTCAAATGTCGGATTGCGGATTTGTTTCGGTAAGCCCGAAAAAGGAATTTCGGTGAAATGGTCAGAAAATGAGGAAATGACTTGAAAACTCATTTTTTATCAAATTTAAAATTTCTAATGTTGTTTAATCAATAAAAGAGATATAAATGCAAGTTTTTTACTTGTAATAAGATGTTATAATGATCAATGCCTTAAATAATGGTTTCGGTCGACAGAGTGAAATTTCAATACATAAACTTAAAATTTAGCATTCAATTTTTCTATCAATTCTCAAAAGAAAAATAATACTTTTATTGTAGAGAATACATAGATAATTTTAAAATTAAAATAATAAATGTCATAATACAAGTTTACAAGATCACATGATACGTCAGTCACAGAATATGTTTGCACTTACTAATGTTATCCACTAAGTGGCTTGTATTACATTCTTATTTGGGATGGGAATGAGATTCAACCGAACTACGAATTCCTTGGTGGATCCATGTACCGTTTCTGATTCCTTCCTTGGTGGAAAGGATGGAGATAGACCTTAGTTGAATGGATTCATTCGGGCTATGCATTTGGTTGCTAGATATTTAGTAATAATTTGTATCTAGATTATGACCTCGGGTTTAATGATAAGGTACTCCATGCTATGAATTTCTACGTTGATTAGATAGCCTCTAGGATAGTAGTAGGCAAATAATTCTTTCATTATAAATGACTCCGGTAAGACACTCAATACATGTTTGGCCTTTTTATTCAACATGCATGTCATTTGCACCAATGATCAAGAGACAATTAGAATAAAGTTGGTTTGTTAGCATGTTAGTCATGAGATGCATAACAAACTGACATTTTTTAATGCAAAGATAGGAGGATGGTTATCTGAATTTAGCAGTTAAATAGTTTAAACCATATTTGGCTCTCTAAGATGGCCTAAGCAAAGATAACAAGATGGTTATATAAAGATTCTGAACTCTGAAGATTCTGAAATTAGCATTCAAAGATGAAAATATCATATTTGGTATCTACAAGTATGTTAAAAAAAGACGTGTTATGAAAAAAATATAGTAAAAAACCCACCTTGCTTGGAATTTGGAAACTTTACTCTCCAAGACTTAAGTTAGGTTGTAAACTTGTGATTTGTGAGATGGAATGAGAACGTATACATTATATTTATAGGGTTTAAAGAAGACTCCTAATGACCTTATTTTATTACAATGGTGTTGGAATAGTGGCCTATATTGCGATGGTGGTTGAAATAGTAACCTATAATTTTCAATTAATGGCCAAATAACACCCTATGAATATCAATTAGTGGCCTAAGCATGCCAAATTCTTGCCTCGAATCTGGGCCTACATATGTATGAATCGAAATGGGTGAAATTTCGGTCATTTCCACCGAAATTTGTGAACAATTTCGGTCGAAATGGATCTTTAAAAAATCTGTCGAAATGAACTTAAATGAACCGAAATGGTCGAATTTCGATAGAAAATTCAGCCTAAATCATGTAAAGCGATATTATATATGGTTTCTATATCAGTACCGCTACGAAACCGAATTTCAGTCGAAATTTGCTGAAATTTAACGCTATGTGCAGCAATGTAGAGGGAAAGGAACGAATTGCATTAATGAGAGGCCTTAGGGTTCTCTTATACAGGAGAGGAACCTATTGGGCAAATTACAAGAAGAAGATAAAAAAATAGGAAATAAGAAAACAATATAAAGATAACTAATATCTCAACACCCCTCCTCGAGCTGAAGTGTAGATATCGATCAGACTCAGCTTGGAACAACATCTCTGATAAGGCCATATGGCTAGAGCCTTAGTAAGAACTTCTGTTGTCTGGTCTCTAGAGCTGACATGCGTAGTGACGATAAAACCCTTTTATATCATGCCACGAGTGTAGTGACAGTCCGCCTCTATGTGCTTCGTCCTGTCATGAAAGGTTGGTTGTTAGCAATGAAAATAGCAGCTTGATTGTCACATTGGAGGTGCATGGGAAGATGCACCTTTATAGTCAATTCAGTAAGAAAAGATTTGACCCACATCATCTCTGTACTAGCCTGCGCCATGGCCATGTATTCTGACTCAACACTCAATATGGCAACCACAATATGCTTCTTGCTCTTCCATAAAATCAGTAAATTCCCTATAAACACAACAAAGCCTGATGTTGACTTTCTATCCTTTGGACACCCAGCATAATCTGCTCTGCACATGTTGTAAAAGAGAGAGATGTGCCTCTGCAGAAAAGAAGTTCCGTACCAGGTGAAGTCTTCATATATCTCAGAATCATATGGACTGCATCCATATGTGCCTGTCTGGGCTTGTCCATAAACTGACTCACTTAGCTCGCGTCAAAGGATATGCAGGCTTGCCTGACCAGGTAATAGTTACATATAGTAGCTTGTCAACAAGCTCTCTGTACCTCTTCTTGTTCACCTCCTCAATGTCATTATCATATAGCTTCATGCTCAGGTCAATAGGAGTAGTGGAATGTCTGCAATCTGTCATGTCTGTCACTGAAAGAAGATTTGTAACGTACTTCCTATGGGTCATCACAAGACCTCACTGGTTCCTGGCAAACTCCGATCCAAGGAAGTAACGTAAATGTCTAAGGTCTTTGGTCACAAACTGCTGACATAGGAAGTCCTTGGCACCTTGAATGCCCTGCTCGTCATCTCCTGTAACAATAATGTCATCAACATAAACAAGAATGGCAATAGTACCTTTCCGGGTCCTCTACGGAAATAAGAGTGATCGGCAGTCGATCGTACAAACCCATGCTGCTCTATCAAGTCTGAGAGCTTTTGGAACCATGCTTTTGGATTCTGCTTAAGGCCATAGATGGCCTTATGTAGCCCGCAAACCTTCTGACACTCCCCCTTAATATCAAACCCAGGTGGCTGTTGCATGTAGACCTCCTCTTGTAGATCACCATAGAGGAAGGCATTCTTCACATCAAGCTGGTAAAGGGATCAATCTCGTGTCACAGCAACATAAAGTAGAATACACAGAGTATATTGTTTGGCAACTAGAGAGAGTATTTTGATAGTCCACCCCATATATCTGGGAAGGTTGCAGAAAGCGGTAGTCGGTACTCGGTCGGCGGGGTCACCTACTAAGGATTAGTCGGCAGTCGGGCGATTAGTCAGAATTAGTCGGTCATTAGTCGGTTTTGAATTTTTTAATTATTTTAAATATAGATCAGTTTTTTATACATATATTCATATGTATATACATATATTTGTACATTTTATATGACATCATGATGAAACAAAATAAGTAATTGACTTTAAATATAACATTAATCATATTAGAATATGTTTGCTTTAAAAAAAGTGAAAAAAATAAAAAAAGGTTGCTGTAAAAGTCGGCCGATTAGTCGGCCGACTAGTCGGGTGGACCGACTAAGGGTCGACTAGGCCTAGTCGAGTCGGCTACCCCCCCGACTCGACTAGTCGGCCTAGTCGGCCGACTTTTGCAAGCTTGTATCTGGGTGAACCCATGTGCCGCAAGTCTCGCTTTATAGCGATCCACATTACTATCCGCACGGTGTTTCACTGTGAACACTCATTTGCATCCCACAACGGATGCGCCAACTGGAGCAGAAACAAGATTCCACGTACCACGTGACTGTAGCGCGACCATCTCCTCCTCCATGGCTAACATCCACTGATTGTCCTGAAGAGCCTCCTGATATGTCCATGGTATCTCCCGACTGATAGTGCCAAGGTAAATCTCCTGAAATCCTCTGACAACATGCTCAAGGAAACCTGGTCTGCAAGAGGATAAGTAGTACACTTACGTTTTGGCTTACGCAGAGCAATCAACACATCAAGATCATTTGCCAACTCTGTAACCTGTAGGTTCCCCTCTTGAGAGGGCACCTGCTCATCCTGTATGGAATCTTGCTGTACACACAACTCAATAGTGCCATAAGTAGAAACAATGTGCTCATTATATACCTGAGGCGTGCTGGATGACGGGCAAGACCTATGAGCAGGTGGACCGAACGAGACCTGCGAGTAAAAACAAGCGGCAAAAACTGAGTCACAATAGAAGGTGGAGCCACATGAGCACGTGTAAAGGCAGGAGTAGGTGTAGGTGGTGGTGGCTGAGGTGGTGGTAGAGCAGGAGTAGAGGGAGGTGGAGGAACGCCAATAGGAGGTGGAGGCATGTAGATCTCATCGTCAGAGTTTGATGGGGCTAGTCTGTCACCTGTAGGAGAAAAATACATAACAGACTCAAAGAAGTAACGTCAGCACTGGCAAAGTATTTCCGCCTTAGTGGATCAAAGCAACGATACCCTTTCTGGGTACGAGAGTAGCCGACAAACATGCACTTGATAGCTTTAAGAGAGAGCTTGTCACGACCTGTGGAGACATCATGAACAAAAGAAACATATCCGAACATACAAGGTGTAAGGGAAAAAAAGATCATTCTTGGGAAACACAATCAAGAAAGGAATTTTCTCTCCCAACAAAGACGAGGGCATGTGGTTTACCAAATACCATGCAATAAGGACAACATCGTCCTCGTAAGCGTGAGGAGCACGACTTTGTATAAACAAGGTTCTGGTCATATCAAGTAAGTGACGATGTTTGCGCTGGGTAATACCGTTTTGTTGGGAAGTTACGCACATGGGGTCTGGTGAACAATGCCAAGAGATATAAGAAACTCAGAAAGCGGTAAGGTGCAAAATTCTAATGCATTATCAGAGCGAAGATATTTGACATTGACAGAAAAGATATTCTTTATCTCAGTAATAAGATATTTGACCACTGATCCAACCTCATACTTATTTTTAAATAAAAAGACTCAAGAAAGTCTATAGAAATCATCTACTACAAGCAGATAAAAACGGTGTCCCTGGTGTTCAGGAATACGACTCGGACTCCAAATGTCTAAATGAAAGAGATCAAACAACTGAGAACTGCTCCGACTCTGACGGAATGGAAAGGAGGAACGATGATGCTTCCCAAGTTGGCATGCCTCACACTGAAAGGAGGATCTCGTAGAAATCTGAGGGAGAACATGACACATCTTCTGCAAAGGAAGGTGGCCAAAATGAATGTGTCACATCTATGGAGAGATTGGTCTAGTAGATAGTGTAGAAACGAAAACATGAGGAAGTTAGACCAGTCTGTAGAGTTCTCTTGCTCACGGCCACATCCAATCACCCTGTCTGTGATTATGTCCTGAAATACAAGAGACGAAGGGTAAAAAATGGCACAACAATGCAGATCCTTATTAGTCTGACTAATGGAAAGTAAATTCATCTTAAGTCATGAGCATATAAAACATTATGAAGGCGCATGGGTGGCGTCAAATGCACCTCCTCCTATCCTATAATGGGTAAGTGATCGCCATTAGCAATGACAACCCATCTGCCAGGTGGTATAGTCCTGTAGGACCTCAGCTACGCTCGTTCTCCACATAGGTGATGAGAAGCACCTTATTCCATAATCCACTCTGTCATGTATGCACCAATACTACCAATAAAAGCATATGCGATACCTAAGGAGCTCGAAGAGGCTCTAGCTACAGTTGCGGTATCTGTAGTGATGGTGCCTGTAGTAGGAGTCATGATCTCTCGAATACGAGAGACAATATCATCCAGGCGAGGATCGACCTGGGAAGCTGCGGTCTCTGAAGGCTCAACCTGTTCTGCTACGCGACCAGAAGCAGGATATCCATGCTTTTGATAGCATGCATCCTCTGCCTGTCCAGGATGAAGACAGTAAGTGCAAGGGCCACGCTGGTGTCCACCGCCTCTGCCACAAGGGGTGCGTCCTCTAGACTGGATCGTCCCTCCTCAACCATGAGAAGCGGCAATCGCTGAAGAGCACGGAGAAGTGGCTGTGGAGGGTATGATAATTCGGGTAAGATAGCTATAGGCCTCCTCTATGGGAGGTATGATAGTTCCGGTGAGAAGTCGAGTACGCATAGCATCATACTCTGTATTAAGTCCAGCCATGAAGGCTCCAATCATCGTGGAGTTCCTATACGTCTTCTGCTGCTCAGTAGATGTGGTAATATGCATGTAGCTATGAAGCTTCTCAAACATGCCATGGAGCGAAGAGTAGTACACGTGCAGAGGACGACCATTCTGCTTGGCCTTGTAAATATCAAACTGTAGCTGAAGAATCTTAGCCTCATTCTTCGCTTGAGCATAGGTGGATGCTAAAGTATTCCACATCGCCTTGGTGGTGGGCTGATTCATAATATCATTGGCTATCTCTGTGGTGAGGGTCCCACAAAGCCAAACTTGCGCATACGCATCATCTTTCTTCCAAGAAGCATTAGCCCCCGTCTTATCCGTTGGCTTCTGGATCTGTCAAGATGTGCTCCTTGTTGTTGCCTTGCATGAGGGTGAGAAACTGCATGGACCACAACTCATAGTTGGTCCCATCCGTCTTAGCGATGAGAATCGGGCCCTGAAGGCTCCAGACAAAAAAAATATCACCCTTATTCTCTGATATGATGGAAAAACAACCGAACAACGAAACTCAACCGGGGAGTATATCGATATGAACGAGTCTACAAGATCATACGGAGGATTGGTTGTACGTGTAGACTCATACAACCATCCTCATCAATCTCCGTTGCTTTCTAGTACCGGAAAACACGATTTAAAGGTCTGAAATCACGTTTTCCGGTCAAAATCAGAACGATTCAAACTGTAGATCGAGCCACAAATGTGCATGGAGGTACACGGGAGGGCTGACGGTGGCTGGGCAACGACCAGAGGGGCTTGGCTGTGCCCTCAACGACGATCGGAGGGGCCGTGCGTCAATCGAAGTGGTCGGGCAACGACCCGGATGGCTGGAGGGTCCCAACAATGGTCGAGGGCGGTCGGCGGCAGCAACGGTCGGTGGGGGGGGGGGGGAGGGTGCGGGTAGGGTTAGGGTTTGGTGGGATAAGGGAACTCCGGTGTTCCGTCGCTCCGATACCATGTAGAGGAAAATGAATGGATTGCATTAATGAGAGTCCCTAGGGTTCTCTTATGTAGGAGAAGGACCTATTGCGCAAATTACAAGAAGAAGACAAAAGAAATAGAAAATAAAAAGAATAATATAAAGATAACTAATATCTCAACAGTAATGCTATGACGAGGTTGCTCTTTTCATTGCCAACAATCTTGCTTTCCATCATAGGACTAAGCACATTGAGGTAGATTACCAATATATATGAGACAGGACTCAGAAGGGCTTTATTTCTACTTTCCATGTCAATTCAGGAGAACAAACATCAATTTCACGAAGTCCCTAGCTAGAGGGCCATTCTAGAGATATTGTTCCAAGCTGAACATGATTGGCATCTATGCTCCATCTTGAGGAAGGTGTTGAGGGTTATCTTTGTATTTTTCTATTTCTTGTGTCTCTTTTATGTAATTCACTTTTAGGGTTTCTCCTTTATAAAAAAGTCCCTATTGCGCCCTTTGATTATCAACTTATTATTTCCTCTCAAATAATATTGTGATCGGACAAATTTCATTATGTACTTTCCGATATCTTTAAATAATCAACACTTTGCAGGGTATTATGTATACGATATTTTGCTATGTGTCATGTGGTTCATATTAACGTGTTGAATACACCTCTCTTTTTCTTATAGTAGTGAACTAAAATAGTAATTATTGTTCTAATAACTAAGATGATCTTAATTTCGAAAAAATTATTTTTTTAGTGATTTTTAAAATTTCCTCCGATACAGTTGATATATCCTGATATATCTATTTATAAACTTATCGACACAATATCGTGATCGATATTTCAAACCTTGAGTTGATAAATTTTAACATTGTTTGTGAACCCGTTCATGCCGACGTAATTCCCCTGCCCCCATATCTCAATGCTCTCATATGAATAAGATTCAAAATACTACTAATCAGGATTTATTGGTTTTTTTCTGACCTCCAACATGTATCAGGAGGGCTCGGAAAGTATAACATGAGCACCATTTAGTTTGGTGGTGGTATTTTGAACTATAAAAGATGCATATGAGACAGGGGCTTGGTCTTAGTGGGGGTTGTGGTGGTGGAAGTAGTAGAGATCATTTAAGATTTGGTAGATGTGACAGGGTCACAGCGAGAATGTAGTATTAGACGACACATCAACTTGAGTTGCAGCAAAATTGCAGTAGTATATTACTCATGTCAACAGGAGTTGCAGTAGGGCATCACACATGGTGTTCACAGAAAGCCTATAAGGCTAAAGCAGGCACTCTTACAGGCTAAAAAATCCTCCTCCCATTTAAAACTTGCTCAGGTAAGTGGAAAATGCATGTGCCTGCAGGAACTGCAGCTGCAGGAAGGGGCCGGCGTCGTTCAGACAAGAGCCTCGTTGGCACAGAGCCAATTGGACCAATGACGGGGAGGCAAGCGAGCTGGGGCTGGACTGGCAATGTGTGCTCGACTAGCAGCGAGTGTGGTGTCGGCGTCAAGAGGAACATATGACATGCCTAGGAGAAAGAAACGAGGGAGACGAGATGGTATTGAACACCGATATAGGATCATCGTTTGTTGTTTCGATACCATGTCACGAATAATATATGGAACGAACCCTACCTGTTCTTTTAATTTTAAGATAATAGAAAAAAAGGTATAGAAACAAAATAACAAATAATAACAATTTGTTTTTTTCTTTCCTACATTGTGATTGTATACTGTCATTCATTTAACTGTATCCACGCTAGATTTAATTGTCATTTACCGTAGTGAAAAGTTTAAATTTGCTGGATAGTAACTTCTTTTTCTGACATTTGTTGTCTTAAGAAGTTGGTTACTACCAGTAACTCCTATTTTTTTCCCATTTACATATCTAAAATATAAATCCCATCAAAATGGCATGCTATACTTTGTGCCCATGCTGCTAAATGCCGTCAAATTTGTTATTTTCTTGTTGCCAGAGTTGGAAGCATATCCGAAGGACGTAGAAGACTGCAAAATTGTTCAGAATGTGAAAAAAAGGTCTATGTTTTGACCTCTATCTTGCTTTGCACTTCTTTTCAGATAACCTCTTGTTTTGATAGCACTTACTTCTTTGGTGAAAAAAATATAACTACTGAGATTTTGCACAGCATCGAAAAGTATATTCCTTTATACAAGGTTATAAGTTTTTGAAGAATATAAAGTTGCTTTCCAGGGTAGCCCTGGTGCATACCTTCCCACTCCGCTGGTTCCAGAAAAGGGTGGTCCATATAGAAATGTTTTGATCAGTAATAAGTTTATCAAAGAAAGAAGGTTGAGTGACTTCAATATAAGATAGCATAAGAGAATCCTGTTTAAATTGGTTTCGGCATCTTAAAAAAAAGGCCATTGGAGGCTCCCATTTGGTGCTGTGAGACGACGGTCAATGAATCTTTGGAAGAGCAAAAGAAGATTTGGTTTGATTTGATTATAAAGTCGTTTTTAGAAGAATTCAGGGACTTGAAAATAATTAAATTTTTAACGAGTTCTTTAATTTTGATAGTATGGCAACTCATTATTATCTATTTTTTCTAATGGTCATAATATTTCTCCAATTTTCTTGTTTCAGTTCTTTGTCGAAGTGCTAAGAATATTACCTTCAAGATCACCTCTTTTGCTGTCTACTAACGCTTTTTTTTCTGCAGGATATCCACATAACAGCTATGTATGTAGATCATGCATCTGGTTCTATACGAACAAAGAAAGTGCATTCTAAGGATTTGTCTGCATCTTGGGTTTGGGAAAGTGCCTCAGCTAATATTCAAGATAGACAAAAAGATTATGCGGTAACCCTCCTCTCTCTGTTTGAAAATATAATACTCCATAATTTGCTGAAATTTGTTGAGATGCCTTGTTTAAAAAAATAGGAAAATATATGGATTTATGTTTCAAACTTGCAAACATCAAATAACATGCCAGTCAGCAATGAGACACCAGATTCTTAAAAGATCTATTTGCTAGTTACATACGTGTATGAAGATCTGAATGTTGTATGCCCATTCGGTGACCAACTGTTGTGATATTCTCTATTGACGCACTGGATTTTTCAAAGTAAATTTCTGTTTATTATGATGAATACAATTATTCTTACATTGTAGTCACTACTTGATGTTATACAACTTCTACAGCAAAATTTGCATCTCGTAGTTTTTCTGAATAAACGATGGGAATGGCCATGCCTGTCATCCAATAAAAAACCTACAATTCCTAATAATACACCAAAGTTCTCTACCCGATTGGTTACAAAAGCTTTTTGACAAACAATTGCTGCGATTGATCGTTTGAACTAAAAATCTATTAATAAATATGAGCGCACACTTGGTTTCAGCAAGGCCTTAATAGTATGCAATTCTCCTTGCCATCCAGGAAAGAAGAAGCACATCCGAGAAGGATAATAATGGCTCTGGACAGAATCCTTCACCTAATGAGATAAATGTTCTAACCAAACCGATTCATCCCGTGAAACTTCAACGACTGGTATGAATACACATATATAGTTGATATTTAATGTATGGAAGCTCTTTAATCTTCCTTATTCTCTGTAGAAAGAGCGTCAAAGAAGGAAGGAGCTCCGTTCTGAGAGATTGATGCAGCAACAGAACAAGGATTCCGTAGAACAAATGGAGGAAGCAGCTATTTTGCGTTCAAAGCAATTCGACACAACTATTAGAGGAAAGTACAGCATATGGAGACAAGAATATGAAAGCCCGCATTCAGATTCTACTTTGAAACTTATGAAGGATCAGATTATAATGGCAAAAGTATACGCCAGCATTGCTCGTTCTAAAAAGTTGAGTGATCTTTACGACACACTGATGAAACAGATTAGAGAAACCCGGCATATTATTGGGGAAGCTAATTCAGATGACGAACTGCGACCCGGGTACTATTTTTTCACTTCAACTGGCTTCATGTTAATTCCTTGCTGTCTTATTCCTTATTTTTAATCACTCATATTTTTCCCATTAATTCCAGAGCAATTTTTATTCACTCATATTTTCCCCATGAATTCCAGAGCACTGCGACAAGCAAGCAAAATGGGACATGTATTGTCAGCGATGAAAGATAAGCTGTATGATTGTTCAGTAGTTGCTAGGAAGTTGAGGGCCATGATTCAGACTGCCGAGGAGAATGTGAACGATGAGAAGAAGAAAAGCACGTTCTTGATCCAACTTGCGGCAAAAACAGTACCTAAACCTTTGCACTGTCTTCCTCTGCAACTCACATCCGAATACTACCTGTATGATCGTGGCCAAAATGAATTGAAAAATACTTCCAAGCTTGAAGATCCCAACCTCTACCATTATGCTATTTTTTCGGACAACGTGCTCGCGACAACCGTGGTGGTAAACTCCACTGTACTCAACGCCAATGAGCCTGAAAAGCATGTATTCCACATAGTCACAGATCGATTGAATTATGCGGCTATGAAGATGTGGTTCCTGATCCATCCGCCTGGAAATGCAACAGTCCAAGTTGAGAATGTCGACGACTTCAAATGGCTCAATTCCTCGTACTGTTCGGTCTTGCGCCAACTGGAATCCGCAAGATTAAAGGAGTTCTATTTCAAGATGAACCATCCATCGTCCCTATCTGTGGGAAACGAGAACCTCAAGTATAGGAATCCAAAATACTTGTCCATGCTCAACCATCTCCGGTTCTACATGCCAGAAGTATATCCAAAGCTAGACAAGATCCTTTTCCTCGATGACGATGTTGTTGTTCAGAAGGATTTGACACCGCTATGGTCCGTAGATATGAAAGGGATGGTAAATGGTGCAGTGGAGACATGCAAAGAAAGTTTCCATCGTTTCGAAACTTACCTTAATTTTTCCAATCCATTGATTTCCAAGAATTTCAGTCCAAAGGCTTGTGGATGGGCTTTCGGGATGAATATGTTCGACTTGAAGGAATGGAAGAAAAGGAATATCACAGGGATATATCATTATTGGCAAGACTTGGTAAGAACCAAAAAATCTTCTATCCTTCTTTTCGTTCTTAATATTTTATCTGTGATAATTATTGGCAAGACTTACGATGGCACAATCCGGTCTGCAACATCGATGCCAAGTATATCTGTAGCATCTTCCTAGCATCATTGTTGCGAACCGGATCGTGCCATCCAAAGTATATACTACATACTGTTATTAATTGCTTATATATGTTCTATGCAGAACGAGGATCGGCTCTTGTGGAAATTAGGTTCTCTTCCCCCTGGCCTGATAACATTCTACAATTTGACGTACCCACTGGATCGAAGCTGGCATGTCCTTGGTCTCGGGTACGATCCCGCTGTGGAAACTTCGAAAATCCAAGCAGCTGCTGTTGTTCATTACAACGGGAACTACAAGCCCTGGCTGGACCTTGCCATCAGCAAGTACAGGAAGTACTGGTCCAAGTATGTAATGTTCGACAATCCTTACCTTGAACGCTGCCACATCAACCAACCATCTTAGCTTACTCTTCTTCTAGTCCATGCCATCTCGCCTCATCTTGCTGCCGTTCACGTTGGTAACTGTACAGAGAAGTATACCCCACTGATTGAAAACTGAAATTTTCTCAGCATTTTTGATAAAAATAATTGAAGGGCAGATTGTCTTTTTGCATTAAGTACATTGTGATTGGAATTAACAAACCTAACAGTTGGGGGTTGTCACCCTGCATTTCGATTGATACATACTCGACGAGGTTGTTCACGACTGCTATTATGCTAGGCCCTTCCCTAATGGCCTGGAATATATGGTTGTGGGGCATAAGTTGTGGTCTTTCCCCTCACTTGGTTGTAAAAATAACTTGAGGTTGAGATTTATATAATCGATATCCTCAACTTCAATCCTCAGGCTTCTGGATTTTCCAACTGCCTGACTCGGATAATGCACACAAGCTTTTCCAAATGTCTTCCCAAGCTTGGCTCTGGTTTAGATATAAGGCGAGTGACATAAAACAAGCGAGGAACCCCTCCCTTGGGTCATTGTTTCTTATCCTTGCTTACCCTTATTCGCTTGTCTACCAACGGACCAGTGCTTGCTTTAAAACCTTGTTTGACCTTCAAACTATTAGTATCTACCTATTCTCTAATACATAACCTTCAGAGAGAAAGCCTTTGTTATCACGCCATTTCTATTCTAAGAGTGCTCCAACTATTATCAAGGAACATAATAAAGGAAAAAGTTGCAGGTGCGTGAGTGGGCTTCACAGAAAAAAGCAAGGAGGTGCCACATGCAGGGAAACTTGCACATGCTGTTCTGGCCGGAGTTGGAGAAAGTGATAAGCTTCAGTAATTGTCCATAGGGAGCGCTTCATTCGTTCCAATCTTTAAAGACATGAGTTTTATGTTATTTAAATTCTTGTTGAGAGCTTACTAGTCACATAGGCCTATCCCTTCGAAGCAAGATTTAGAGATTGCAAGACCTGTTGAAGCCAAAGGTAAGGTCAAGGTTTAAAAAAGCGTGAGGTAGTTTGATGTGTTTTTCTGAAATTGAGGCGAGGAACCTCAAATTTTGAAAAAAATAAATTTGAAGTAAAATACATTAAAAAGTATAAATGCATTTAAAAATAATTTCATACTAGTAAAAGATAAAACACATAAGCGATGAAAGCATTGAAGTTAAAAAAAAGAACTAATATTAAGCCATTAATATACGAAATATCCAGTTCCAACTCCAACTTCAACAATTCTATATGAGTGTTGAATTAAAGTCTATACTTAATACTTAAATTACAATAGAAGCCATAATTTTTAGTGGTCAAAGTAAAAAATGTCGATATGCCTTAAATCCCAACCATTTGTCTTGCTGGACGTAGTTGGAGAATCATCATATGTGTATCATACCTCAACAAGACGGGGATCTCATTGTTTTTACAAACGGGTCCATTTCTATTCGGCTATTCACAATATAACGGTTCCATTTCTATTCGGTTATTTGCAATAAAATACAATAATCATTTTACTTCACGTGCTTATTTTCAACCTTACTTCTTCATACATGTGATATCTACTCTAAGATTTACAACTTATATAACCAAATAACATCAAGTTGCAAACTAATATGAAAATCTTATTACAATTCAAACTCAAATATGTGCGATAGAACTAGTATATGCAGATGCAAGATAATTAAATATGATATATACAAGCTCATTGAGCTTCACTTCCGGCGATCTCTTATCTTTGGATGGAGCTATATATAAAAATATGCAATGTTTAACATTGGAAATACAAATACAAATATAAAAAATATTATGCTTAGGGAGGAAATAAAGTTATGAGCAAAATACAGAATCAAAAAGTAAAAAAAAACATTGTGCTTAAGGCTTATGCCTCCATCTCGTCTTGAGTGCCTCGTGCCCCGAACGCCTCACACCTAGTCAAGGACTATGCCCCACTAAAGGATCAGAGGTGTGCGCCACGAGGCGATTTTGATGTACCTCGCCTCGAGGCATACACCTTTATGTCTAATGACGCTGTTTTTTTTAAAACAATGGGTATGTTAGAAAATTGGAATGCAAAAGCGTATAAGAGAATAAAGATAAAAACAATGAAAGTAGATGGGATTTTACGTGGAACCCTACTCCATAAGGAGCGGGATGAAACCACAGGAGAATGTCTCAAAGAGTTGATAGTCTATTGGTTTTCTCATCTGAATACAATAGGTGTGGGGGTCTATATATAACTTGCACTGCGTCTCCACATCTCCAAACTGGAAGATGTGTGATTAAATAACTGGATGGGGTAAATGGATCTTGGAGAGATCCATTTACCCATCTCCATCATAAGTGACACATATAAACAAATACTCCAACATGGTAGGATCCTCAATCTTTGTCTACTCTTTTTATATAGTTGAGAATGAATTAACGTAATGTTAATTTCGCTTTGGATATTATACAAGCGACTTAGTCAACGACAATATGGAAATGCTCCTTTCTTGCATTCTTGCTCGTCCATTGGAATAACTGGATAGCTAATCTCCTGCTCAACTGCTTAAAAAGTAGGCGTAAAAGATAAATCCCTTAAGATTTTCCAATTGATATTCTAGTACTAAATTAAATACTAATTCGACGAGGAGCCAAAATACCTCAAGGCTGCCCATTTTTCCCCTTTTTAATTTCTATCCTCTGGACCAAGCGCTTCAGATCTCATGATCGAAATGAGAACGGATAAGTTACATTCGTTATGCTGATGACATGATCTTTGGCATAGCAGTGAGCTCCGATTCCAGACTTCATCAGAACAAGGGAAAGTCGACCATCGTACCCTTCCACCAAAGAGCCACACAAATTCAAGACCATGCATCTTCACCAAAGGATTTCACTCCAAGCATTACAATGCAGATCACCTTTCAACATAGTATATGACCACAATCTACTGAAGACATTGTTACAACGCAGCCATAAGACCCAATGCACTACAAAGAGGCGATTCATGACCTACAGATGCTACTCCCGCGTCGTCGTCATGTCCGCACTGATGAATCAAAGTTGGGACTTTCTGGAAACAACATAAAAGCAAGATGTAACTGCTCTAATGCATATTATGAGATAGCACAAGATTTTACATCTGTGGCAGAAAAAGCCAACATGCTGAAGCACACAAAAAAGGCATGACATTCAACATTCATGAAGTGAATCTTTGCAACATCATAGCCTGATGCGGCCGTCACGATGCCAACAAAAACATGGTAAGTCAAATATAGAGCAAGCATCAGAACCTGGCAATGAACAGAGCACACCTATCAACAATTTTTGATGATCTCATGTAGAATGTACATATACACATGGGCGAAAAAAAGACTCTATATCCATTGGGGCACAAACAAGAATGCAGAGCAATGTATCAAAGAAAAATCCAAAATAAGCCTATATCAAAAATTCCACAAAAATATTGAGCTTCAGAAAAAGTATGCTTCTTGGTGAAGACTCGGTAACACTGACCGAGCTTCACATGGGAATGAAGACTACACTGGTCGATTAACACTTCTTTTCTCATTTCTTCTAGCTTCTCCCTCTCTGACAGTGCCTGACCTTAGAAGAAAATATCTGTCTCCATGAGGATGAGCTACCAGAGGAGAAACCTCTTTTATAATTCATCAATTTGTCAAGGAATAACTAAAAAATTCACACATATGGTCCTATCATTTCAAAGTTGTGAGAGTATGAGACCGAGAGGATGGATCTGTCTAAACTATGAATGGAACTGAATGATATGATTATGGAACCTAAGGGCTGTTGAGTTACACTTCATAACCTCAATACGGTTCTAAACACACCAAGAATCCAAAAGTCTTAATTAAACTCCACACTTTTATTTTATCAAGATAAATTTAAAGGTCAAAAAATTGTTCCACGTTATTTCCTTTTCTTTTGTATTTTCTTTTTCTACAATTATTACATAAGTGTTTGCTAGGGACTAGCAAAGGCAAGTATGGGGGGTGTTGGAAATGCGAGCCCACGGTGAGCCATTATGCAATAAATGTTATTGCAAATATCATTCCCTGATCTGAAATGAAGAATAATTAATTTGCATAATAGGTCCCTTAGTACAATTAGGGTTATGTACCATGGCCATCTTAATAATCATACAGCTGTTGATTCAACTATTGAATCATAGAGGCTGGTGCTTGGATGAATGTCTAAAGGGTTAGATTGAGGACTCAACAAGTACCGTCAAATGATTGTTAAGAGATGATCTCCAGCCTGAGTAGGAGATGACAATCCTTATCTCTTTAGGCTGATATCTGACTGACCTCTTAATGCAGGTCCTCTGCATAGGAATAGAGATTCGGAGGTGTCAGATTAGTTAGGTCAAAGAGTTGATTTAACGAGATCGAGATAACCAAAGTCCTATATCGTATGCTGTCATGATATAGGCACACATCCTCTGACCGGAGACAGATGTGTTACTATATGTCTGAGTATGTACATTTGGCAGACCAATAGGTTGATGATCTAATCAAGGTCTATACACCGACGCTCTGGTGTGCATATAAGGGCATATGAGTAATACAATCTCTCAAAGGGATCATATAGGTTCAGTTACTGAACCGGAAGACACGAGCTCACTCATGAGATATTGGGAAGAATCAAATTCCGTGCGCACGGTCGTCTCGCTTTGGAAGCTTGACTGAATTTGTAGGTTTGATATATACTTTTGGAAAGTATATGATCAAGACCTAGGTATGATATACGCTTTTGGAAAGTGTATGATTGATACCAACTCCCAATGATCGAATGAGAAACTTACCGATAAAATCATGAAGTAGACAGTATAAAGTTGATCCAATACTTCGGGTTTAGTCTGAGTCTTCCAGTATGCAGGATGTACAGGTATTGGGAATACCTGAGGGTGATGTGATCATAAACGATTGTATAACCATGACGCTTCCATTCCTAGGGAGTGATGAAACGGGTCTGGATTTTAGTGACTCCTCTCAGTAGAGAAGTGATCTGATCTTGGTCCAAGTGTTGGACATTGATCTGAATGTGATTCAGATGCAATGAGAAGATTAGATTTACGGTCTTGATTTAATCAAGCATCTATGGGAGGCCCGCGATCTGGATTTGAGATATGATCTCAGTATCCATGTCACTATATGTGGAACAATACAATCGCCCTGTCCTTATCTCCAAGTTTCTGCGGAGAAAGCGCATTATCCTTGAAGGAGTTCATGGATAATTCTATTGTTGATATATATATATATCCGAGCATTGAGAAAATAGATAATTAAATGTGATTTAATTATCATGAGTAATATGAATTTGATTCATATTATAAAGAGAGTTATCTGAGATAATTAAATGTGATTTAATTATCAAAGATGTAAATAATGTGAATGTGATTCATATTATTTGAGAACAAGAGAATAGAGATCCAAGATGATTAAATGTGATTTAATTATCATGGATATGAATAATGTGGATAGTAATATCTATATTAGTCACATATATTATAAATGTGATTTATAATATATAAGAGAGAGTTATTTGTAATTTACATTTGTTAATTAAATGTTAATGTGAATTGGATTCACATTGGACATTGAATTGAAAATGTAATTTACATTTTGTTTTGGGTTGTGAATATGATTCACAAATTTTTCAATGGTAAGATTGCAATGTCTACAAAATAATTGTGAATTATTTTTGTAGAATAATTTGCAACAAAAGTTATTGCAAATAATGGAGATTACATAAAAGATAAAATAGCCACCTTCCTAATGGAGGAGGGTGGACGGCCACCACTCCCATTAGGAAAGGGAGGCCGCCCCCCTCTCCATATGGAAGGAGGCTTTCGCTCTTCCATTATCTCCATGTATTGATGATTTAATTTTGTAATTAAATTGTGTTTATTTATCAACATATATTTAATTTAAATTAAATTAATTGTTGTTTGTTTTACCAACACAAATCTTAGCCATTAAAAGAAACACAATCAATGGGAGCCATTGGATTTGTGTTGTCACATGGATTGAGATCCATGGATCCCAAAACCCTATAAAAGGAGAGGCACCCCATTGCTCTTCTTTACACAATAAGAGACAACAAGTCTCTCTCTCTCTCTTTCTCTCTACACGCCCTCTCTCTCCCTCTCATGGCCGTCCACCATGGATGCCCTAGAGAGGTTCTCCATCGCCGCAGCGTCGTCGTTATGCTGCCCGATGGTTTGCTCGTGGAACTCCGTCTACTTCAGCGTGCCTTGCTCGTGAAGAAGACGTCAGATCTCATGTGTCAAGATCAGGAGATCGTCAACATGGATTGCGAGAAGCACGCGGTTCATCCCCGTGCTCGCAAGCGTCTCCTCCGTCGGATCGGACTTGAGACAGGAGGTCTCTTTTAGAGACTCGATCGCAACCACGCTTCAAGAGGTAACCCTAATACTTGTTTGTGGTTTAGACGTAACGATCCTAGAAGTGTTCTTGGATCATGTGGTTTCGTCACATAAAAAAATTTTAATTTCCGCTGCATAGAACAACTAGTACGACTAGTCGTTCTTCGTCGTATTTGATACGACGATCACGCTTCCGTGATGCGCTTGAGGATCTAACCATATCCTTCAAGTGGTATCAGATCCAGGTTGGTGGTTTTGGATACGATCCATAAACCGAGGATGACTTAGGTTCATTAGGGTTTGCGAAAGTTTTCTTGCATTTCATTTTCGCATCTCTGTTTTGATATTATTTTCGGCACTGTTTAAATTGTTTAAACACGAAAATAATAATTGGATTTTGTTCCTCATTAAATAAGGAAACCGTAGGATCTGAGTTTGCGTGATTTCGATTCCGTTTGCTCTAGATATGCTCATTTTAGTGAACATGTATCCACTGTTTCGAGGACTGCGGATCATGACGTAATTAAAATGTTAATTGCGGATTTGAAACGCCTTGAAATACATGCAAATCACTTGGGTTCTGTTGTAAATCAAATTAGCAAACTTTAGAAATTTACTTTGCTTAATTTGGATTTAAATTGATTGAGATATGGTATTTTTAGTAAGTGAGTGTCACTGCTGAAAATACTTTCCTAATCAAGAACCTAGTGATTGTCATTTAATCAATAAGTGAAATTAAATTGTTTAATTTTCTGGAATAATTATGCATAAATATTTGTGAAATATTTGATGATAATTATGTCCTTAAATGACTTTGCCCTAACCAATAAATGATTAGATGTGATCTAGATCAAGATTGGTTACATGATCTATATGATCTACATTCCAACAAACATGTTGCTTGAATAGGATTTGGGATTTGTTTAGCAAATCTCATTATAATATTAATCAAAACGTTTTCGATTATTATTATATGGTATAATTTCGGTTGAAGAACCGACGATCATCTCAAGTACAAAATGATCTATTTTGCATTATCCTTTCCCGAGGTGGATATGGTGTCTAGTCGGAGAGCATTGGGGTTGCGGGTTGCAACGTACGTGATCCGTCCCACTCTCGTCGGTACTGGCCATGACAGCGGGTAGGGTTAGTATAATGCTTAAGAAATCATGATGTATTTCTAATTATTAAAATTCGAAGTAATACGTATTTGAGATAATACCATAATTCAAGTAACAATTAAAATTATTTGTTGGATATTAATTGGATCATTAATTTAATATGATTAGATTAATTGGAATCCAATTAAAATTAAAACACTCTATGAATAGAGATGTTATTTCCCTTGGAAGAATTAATCATAATGAATATGATTCATAATGATTAATTAGAATTTGAATATGATATGGAGGATCACATAAGTGACATCCATGGTCTCCCGTCAAGGCGAAGGGTTCCGTCGCCAGGGATTGTATGTAGGAGACGCCTGTCCGAAGTGACAGCTCCTGTATGCAAGCGCATCTGGATCGGGCTCTTTGCTTCTCGAAAAGAGTAAGGCCATATATGTAGTGACCCCAATATCGGATCTTCATATTATTGGGGCAATATTGGATTGCGTATTGCGAGTACTATTCCTGTTGACGGTTGGTTCGATTAACGACGGGTCAACATCGCCTTAGGGGTGGTGGGCCCGGGTGTTAAAGATCGAATTGGGAATGCAAGTTGGACTTGCAAGGTGGAATGTGTTCCCGCTTCTTTTTATCCGAGTTGCAGATTCTCATATTATTGGGATGTAACAAAGATAAGGAAGGAGACCCCAGATCTTGTTGAGATATAATGGTAAGTATATCTCTTACATTGAAAGTGATTAAGGGAATGAACTTTCAGTGTTGACAAGACAAGACAACTTTGATATAAAAATTCCTAAATCAAAGTAAAATATGAATATATATTTATGCAAATTTCTTATTTAAGATAATCCTTCATTAAAACCCACTCAATGTTATACTCAATAATAACCAGTAAAATATCATGGATTGGACTCATGATCCAGATATTGTACTTGCAGTTGAACACATAATGTATGTGGTTGCAATGTGCAAGTTTCCTCATAATAATGAGGAATGACAATTAAATAAATAATAGGACTACAACCCTAGGGTTTGTATGTCTCTATAGTATTGATCTCATCGGATGTACTTTGGAAGTAACATGTTGATGATGATCACAATTGTCAAATAATCCTTATAAAGACTTAAGAAGATATTCTGGCATACATATGTGCTCTTGACATTATCATGAATGACGTGGTTCACTGCATCATGTAGAATGGTAGCTCTATAAGAGATGATGTATTCAAATTGTTTGAGTACCTACCTGAACCTATGTTTTAAGAGTTTAGATGGATGTAGATGATGAGTGTCATCATTCTAGTATCTATACTCTGGTCATTCATGAAGCTTCATAATATTCATATTGTATGAATTTAATGAAGCATGTATAAATGTTGAAATGCTCTTACATAAGAGATCCTTAGTCTTAAGCAATGGTTGCTTATAGATAAAGGGAGCGCAGTGGAAGCATGGGTTGGACCCGAGTAAGAAGTATGGTCAAAGAGTTGATTGTACATCTATGACTTCCATATGTCATCCAAAGAGTTGGATGAATGCCAATACTACAATAAGTTGATGTGTTGATAGTATGACTATCAAGTCTGTCTAGAATCCTTAGAGAAGGACTCGGACGGAGCATCGGATTAATCTACATAAATCATTGATATTGACTTGCTTATTAAATAAGATAAAGTCAAATAATTGTGTCTCAATCTTCTGATGACATTTGCAATAGGTTGTATATGTTTTAGAAGACTGGAAAATTTGATCTTAAAGGTTTATAGTTATCCACATGGATATTGATGCAATTGTTGCAACAATCTCTGTTGGATTGATAGACTTGTTAATTTCAGTGGGAGAGCCCTTAGTCTTAGAGAATGTCTCTATGGCCTAGATATAAGAATACACTCATTGTTTGTTTCTAAATGTTGGAAATAAACATGAATTCTGAGGTAGAACTATCATAAAGAGTTATGATGGAGATATTTCAGATAGTAATCTAAAATCTAGTGGACTCCACTAAATTAGAAAATTGATGAATGGCTCATTAACATTTCTAAATGCTGAAATTAAAACTTAAGATCAATATGAGGATGAAGATCATTTGACAATGATCTAGCATCAAGCCTTGGACATTTGTTTATTGATTTGATCAATAGACTAGTAAGAGATGAAACTTTAGAATGTCTAAAATTTCAAAACTTACATACTTATGAATATTGTATTCAAAGTAAAATATCCAATACACCCTTCTTAGAGAAAGGTGTAAGATGCCAAGGTATTCAGGATCTCATGCATATTGATGTATGTAGATCATCTATATCATAGTAAACATTATTGATATGTGATATCTGTTGATGATTATGTATGATATGAGATTTCTTCTCTTCACCTAAGAAACCTTTGAAATGTTCAAAGATTTCATTATTTTTGATTTAGAACCAAAGTTTGAAGGAAGATAAAATGAATTTGATCTAATCTAGGTAGCAAGTACCTTCTAGATAAATTCAAAGAATACCTTATAGAGATATGAATATCATTTCTATCTCAATCCTCCTAACACACCTTAACTCAATAGAGTTATAGGTAGATACAATTGGATCATGTGTGACATGATCTTATCAATGATGAATTTTTAGCATAATTATCCCTTAGTTTCCAGGTATATATATGTATGTAGAGACTACAATGTATATCCTTAATAAGGTTCCATGTATGTTGGAATCTAGCGCTTGAGAGTGCTGCTTCATTAGGAAAATAAAGGATGGTGTTGGATACCTACTTTATAACCTTGAGAATCTTAAAGTATCTCATCTCTGAGAATGTTATTCTTAGAGGTTGAGACTCTTGAGAATCAAGATGAAAATGAAGTGTAGGAACTCATTTAATCTTGAGAAAATAATGAGGCTCCTGAAATATTGGAAATGCGAGCCCACGACGAGCCATTATGCAATAAATATTATTGCAATTCACTCCTTAATCTGAAATGAAGAATACATAATTTTCATAATAGGTCTCTTAGTACAATTAGGGTTATGTACCATGGCCATCTTGATAATCATACAGCTGTTGATTCAAGTATTGAATCATAGAGGCTGGTGCTTGGTTGAATATCTAATGAGTTAGATTGAGGACTCATCAAGCACCATCAAATGATTGTTAAGAGATGATCTCTAGCCTGAGTAGGAGATGGCAATTCTATCTCAGTTAGGCTGATATCTGACCGATCTCTTGATGCAGGTCCTCTGCATAGGAATAGAGATTCGGAGGTGTCAGATGAGTTAGGTCAAAGAGTTGTCTTAATGAGATCGAGATAACCAAAGTCCTATATCGTATGCTGTCATGATATAGGCACACATCCTCTGACCGGAGACATATGTGTTACTATATGTCTGAGTATGTACATTTGGCAGACCAATAGGTTGATGACCTAATCAAGGTCTATACACCGACGCACTGGTGTGCATGTAAGGACATATGAGTAATACGATCTCTCAAAGGGATCATACAGGTTCAGTTACTGAACCGGAAGACATGAGCTCACTCATGAGATATTGGGAAGAATCAGATTCCGTGCGCACGGTCGTCTTGCTTTGGAAGCTTGACTGACTTTGTTGGTTTGATATATACTTTTGGAAAGTATATGATCAGGACCCAGGTATGATATATGCTTTTGGAAAGTATATGATCAATACCGATTCCCAATGATCGAATGAGAAACTTACTGATAAAACCATGAAGTAGACAGTGTAAAGATGATATAATACTTCGGGTTTATTCTGAGTCTTCCAGTATGCAGGATGTACAGGTATTGGGAATACCTGAGGGTGATGTGATCATAAACGATTGTATAACCATGACGCTTCCATTCCTAGGGAGTGATGAAACGGGTTTGGATTTTAGTGACTCCTCTCAGTAGAGAAGTAACCCAATCTTAGTCAAAATATTGGACATTGATCTGAATGTGATTCAGATCCAATGAGAAGATTAGATTTACGGTCTTGATTTAATCAAGCATCTATGGGAGGCCCGAGATCTGGATTTGAGATGTGATCTCAATATCCAAGTCACTATACGTGGAACAATACAATCGCCCTTTCCTTATCTCCAAGTATTCGCGGAGAAAGCGCATTATCCTTGAATGGGTTCAGGATAATTTCATTGTTGATAAAATGTATCCGAGCATTGAGAAAATGGATAATTAAATATGATTTAATTATCAAGACTAATATGAATTTGATTCATATTATAAAGAGAGCTATCTAAGATAATTGAATATGATTTAATTATCGAAGATGTGAATAATGTGAAAGTGATTCATATTGTTTGAACACATGAGATAAAGAGATCCAAGATGATTAAATATATGATTTAATTATCATGGATAAGAATAATGTGGATAGCAATATCCAATTATTCATAATATATTATAAATGTGATTTATAATGTATTAGAGAGAGCTAATTATAATTTATATGTGTTAATTAATTATTATGTGTATTGGATACACATTGTGTAATTAATTGACAATGTAAATTATATGTTATTTTGGGTTGTGAATATGATTCACAATTTTTCCATGGCAAGATTGCAATATTCTCAAATATAATTGTGAATTATTTTTGAAGAATAAAACCCAACAAAAGTTGTTGGAAATAAATAAAGAGAGAATTTCCATGGAGATATGCAATCTCATGAATTATCATGAGATTGCCCTCCATTAGGAAAGGGGTGGGCGGCACCCATGTCCTATTTGGAATGGGTGGCCGTCCACCATGTTATACATGGAATTGTAATCTCCATGTATGTATTCTCTCCTTATTTATCGGTTTGATTTAGGACTAATTTATATTTGATTTTGTCAAATATATTTTAACCTAAATTTTTTGGTCTTTCCAACAACAATCTTGACCATTGGATTGAATAAATCAATCTCATCCATTGATTTTATATGTCCCATGGATTGAGATCCATAGATCCCGAAACCCTATAAATAGAGAGGCATACCCATGCTCTCTCTTTACACATAATGCTTGAGAAGCATCTCTCTCTCTGTCTCTCTCTCTCTCTCTCTTTCTCTCCCTCTCATGGCCGTCCACCATGGATGCCCTAGAGAGGCTCTCCATCGCCGCGGCACCGTCGTTATGCTGCCCGATGTTTTGCTCGTGGAATTCCGTCTACTTCGGTGTACCTTGCTCGTGAAGAAGACGTCGGATCTCGTGTGTCGAGATCAGGAGATCCACCGCTTGGATCATCAACATGGATTGCGAGAAGCACGCGGTTCATCCCCGCGCTCGCAAGCGTCTCCTCCGACGGATCGGACTTGAGACAGGAGGTCTCTTCGTTTAGAGACTTGATCACAACCACGCTTCAAGAGGTAATCCTAATACTTGTTTGTGGTTCAGACGAAACGATCCGAGAAGTGTTCTTGGATCATGTGGTTTCGTCGCATAAAAAAATTTTAATTTCCGCTGCATAGAACAACTAGCGTGACTAGTCGTTCTTCGTCGTATCCGATATGACGATCACGCTTCCGTGATGCGCTTGAGTATCTAACCATATCCTTCAAGTGGTATCAGAGCCTTAGATCAACGGTTTCGAATATGATTCGAAAAACCGAGGACGACTTGGGTTCGTTAAGGTCGCGAAAGTTTTTATCGCATTTGATTTCGCAGATCTGTTTAGTAAATAAATTCGGCACTGTTTAAATTGTTTAAACACGAATTTAATATTTGGATTTTTTTCCCTATTAAATAAGGAAACCATAGGATTTGAGTTTGCGTAAATCGGATTTCGTATGCTCAAGATATGATTGTTTTATTGAACATGTATGCACTGTTGCGGGAACTGTAGATCTGAACGTGATTAAAATGTTAATTACTGTTTATACTTACCTCAAAATGCTTGAAACATCACTTGTCTTCTGTCCTAAATCAAGTTAGCAATCTATGAAAATTGAGTTTGTCTAATTTGGATTTAAATTGATTGAGATATGTTAATTTTAGTAAGTAGGGGTCACTGCTGAAATTACATTCCTAATCTAGAACCAAGTGATTGTCAATTAGTGAAATTATTAATTTCGTGAAATAATCTTGAAAAATATTTGTGAAATATTGGAAGATGATTATTTGCGTAATTAACTTGGCTCCAACCAATTAATTGATTAAGATGTGATCTAAATCATAATTGGAAACCACAATTTTCAAACTTGATGCTTGAATACGATTTGGGAATTTGTGTGGCAAATTTCCTTCTAATCAAAAATGTTTTGATTATTACTATATGGTACAATTTCGGTTGAAGAACCAATGATCATCTCAAGTACAAATTAATCAATTTGTCATTATCCTTTCCCGAGGTGGATATGATGTCTAGTCGGGGATCGCTGGGGTAGCGGGTTGCAACGTATGCGGTCCGTCCCACTCCCGTCGGTACTAGCCATGACAGCGGGTAGGGCCGGGATAATGTTCGAGAGATTAAGATGTATTTTTCTAATTATTAAAATACGAATTAATACGTACTTTGAGAATAATACCATATATATATATTCAAGTAAGACATTCAAGTTTGATTGATTAAATTGGATTGATAATTAATTTAATATGATTGAATTAATTATGTCTAATTAGAATACTCTAATATGATTAGAGTTAATAATTCCCTTGGAGAATTAATTATATGAATATGATTCATGTTAATTAATTAGAATTTGAATAAGAGATGGAGGATCACATAAGTGACATCCATGGTCTCCCGTCAAGGCGAAGAGTTTCGTCGCCAGATATTATGTGTAGGAGACGCCTGTTCGAAGTGACAGCTCCTGCATATGATCCATTTGGATCGGGCTCGTCGCTTCTCGAAAGAGTAAGGACGTATGCGTAGTGACCCCAATATCGAGTCCTCATATTATTGGAGCGATATTGGATTGCGCATAGCGAGTTGTATTCCTATTGACGGTTGGTTCAATTAATGACGGGTCAACATTGCCTTAGTGGTGGTGGACCCGGGTGTTAAAGACCGAATTGGGAGATGCAAGTTGGACTTGCAAGGAGGAATGTGTTCCCGCTTCTTTTTATCCGAGTTGTAAGTTCTCATATTATTGGGATGCAACAAAGATAAGGAAGGAGATCCCAGATCTTGCTTGAGATATAACGGTAAGTATATCTCTTACATTGAAAGTGATTAAGGGAATGAACTTTCATTGTTGACATGGCAAGACAACTTTGATATAAAAATTCCTAAATCAAAGTAAATTAATTATTTATATATATTTATGCAAATTTTTTATTTCAGATAATCCTTCATTAAACCCACTCAATATTATACTCAATAATAACCAGTAAAATATCATGGATTGGACCCTTTGATCCAGATATTATACTTGCAATTGGACACATAATGTATGTGGTTGCAATGTGCAAGTTTCCTCATAATAATGAGGAATGATAATTAAATAAGACAATAGGACTAAAACCCTAGGGTTTGTATGTCTCTATAAGTCTTGATCTCATCGAATGTACTTTTGAAGTAACATGTCGATAATAATCGTAATTATCATATAATCCTGATAAAATCTAAGAAGATGTTCAGGCATACATATGTGCTCTCAAAATATAATCATGAACGACATGGTTCTCTGCATTATGCAGAATGGTGGCTCTATAGGAGATGATGTATTCAAATTGTTTGAGTACCTACATGAACCTAAGTTTTAGGAGTTTAAATTGATGTAGATACGATGAGGGTCATCATTCTACTATCTTTACTCTCGTCATTCCTGAAGCTTCATAATATTCATATTGTATGAATTTAATAAAGCATGTATAAATGTTGAAATTCTCTTATATTGAAATTTTTTGATTTTAATATAAGAAATCCTCTGTCTTGAGCAATGGTTGCTTATAGATAAATGGAGCGCAGTGGAAGCATGGGTTGGACCCAAGTAAGAAGTATAGTCAAAAAGGAATTGAATGTACTTCTGTGACTTCCATGTAACATCCAAAGAGTTGGATGTTTGCCAATACTGCAATAAGTTAATGTGTTGATAGTATGACTATCATATCTATCTAGAATCCTTAGAGAAGGAATCAGATAGTACATCAGAATAATCAACTTATAATCATTGAAATTGACTTACTTATTTGATAATATAAAGTCTAATAATTGTATCTCAATCTTCTAATGACACTTGCAATTGGTTGCATGTGTATTAGAATATTAGAAATCTGATCTTAAGGTTTAATGGTCATCTAAGTTGGAATTGATGCAATTGTTGCAACAATTTCACCTGATGAATATACTTCATATTTTCAGTGGGAGTCCTTAATCTTAGAGAATGTCTCTATGACCTAGATATTAGATTACACTCATTATTTATTTCCAAATGTTGGAAATAAACATGAATTCTGTGATAAATCTATCATAAAGATTTATGATGGAGATATTTCAGATAGTGATTTAAAATCTTATGGACTCTACTAAATTAGAAAATTAATGAATGGTTCATTAAGATTTCTAATGCTGAAAAATAAACCATTAAAGATCAATAGGAGGATGAAGATCATTTGATAATGATCTAGCATCATGTTTTGGACATATGTCTGTTGATGTGATCAATAGACTAATAAGAGATGAAACTTTAGATTATCTAAAGGTTCAAATCTTACATACTTGTGAATACTGTATTCAAAAGTAGAAATGTTCAATACACCCTCCCTTGGGAATGGTGTAAAATGTCAAAGTATTCGTGATCTCATACATATTGATGTATGTGAATCATCTATATCATAGTAAACATTATGGATATGTGATATCTATTGATGATTATGTATGATATGAAATTTCTTCTCTTCACCCAAGAAACCTTTGAAATGTTCAAAGATTTCACAATTTTGGTTTAGAACCAAGATTTGAAGGAAGATGAAATGAATTTGATCTAACCAAGGTAGCTTGTACCTATTAGATGAATTCAAGAAATACCTTATGTAGATATGAATATCATTCCTATCTCAATCCTCCTAATGAACCTTAACTCAATAGAGTTGTAGGGAGATACAATTGATCATGTGTGACATGATTTGATCAATGATTAATCTTAGCATAATTATCTCTTAGTTTCCAAGTATATATATATATATATATGTGGTAGAGACTACATTATATATATCCTTAATAAAGGTTCCATGTGATTAAGTTGGAATCTAGCACCAGAGAGTGCTACTTCATTAGGAAATTAAAGGATGGTATTGGATACCTACTTTATGATCTTGAGATTCTTAAAAGATCTCATCTTTGAGAATATGATTCTTAGAGGATGACTCTCTTAACAACCAAGATGAAAATGAAGTAAAGGAACTCATTTAATCCTGAGATGATAATGATGCTCCTAGAATCGGAAACTAAAAGACAATTAAAGATGAAACACTAATACCCCTTCAAATAAGTTTGATGATGGGTTCCATGTGTCAGTTGAATCTGACAAAGATCTGACTTCATGTGATGAAGCTTCTGAGGATCATGACATGGAAAGATGGATGTTAGCAATAAAAGTCTAATGTAGACTTCATATATAAGTGTTGTATATGGACCCTCGAGGATCCACCTATATGGGTAAGACCCATTAAGGTGTAAATGGATCTTCAAGAGAGAGGGAACCTGATGAAAAGGTAGAGACCTTCAATCCATGGTTCGTAGCCATGAGCTGCAAACCGAAGAGAAGACATCGCTTGCGATGAGACTTGCTCTCCAGTGACCTTGCTTTAACCCATCAGAATATTGCTAACTATAGCTACACAACTTGACTATGACATCTTCATGATGTGAGTCAGGATTGCATTCCTCTATGAATTCCTCTCTGAGGATATTCATATAAAGTAGCCGCAGGGCTTCATGGTTGAGGAAAGCAAGATGTACAAGCCAAAGAACTCCATCTTTGGACTCAAATAAGCTTCTTGCAGTTGGAACATAAGATTTGATGAAATTATAAATGTTATGATTTCAGATAGAATCTTGATGAACCATGTGAAGCTTAGTGGGAGTGCCAATGTGTTCATCGTGCTAAATGTAGATATTGTTCTAATCATTTGGAATGATATAAGGATAATAATACGTGTTTTATGATTTGGTTGTTTCACACCTTGAGATATGATCTCAAGAATACCTCTTAGATCTTAATTCTGAAATCATTCAGAAGCAAAGAGAAGAGGGTATTGGGACCAACACATTAGTAGTACACCTTGGACTTATTCCATTTTCTGGAAAATTCCAAGAAAGGCTTCCTTCCCTTAAGATGTGGTACTGACCTATCTAAAGGGATAGCACCTCAAAGAGTTGAGGAAGTGAATGCTAGGACTGCTTGCACTTATGCATCAGTTACGAGAAGCTGAGTGTATGCTAGATGTGCAAAAGAGCCAGATGTCTGCCATGCAGTGGGAGTAGTAATCTGTTACTAATCCTACTCTGGAAATAAAACACTTAGTTGCAGTAATAACAATATCTTCAAAGATGATGAAACTTAGAGATAGTAATCTCAAAGTCTTATCTTCAAAAGTTTAAGACCTTGTAGATAGTGATCTATAAGGGTCTTAACTTTAGATACCTTAGGAGATAGAGATCTCCGGGAATGAAGGTATTCTAAAAAGGATTATGGGAATACTGGTTATAATAATTAATCGAGCTAAAGTGTCAAGGACACTATGACAAAATTGAGTATTGGTTGCATAAGATGCAACATTCGCATTGGATGCGAGCACTGTTACTGGGGATATGCAAGTGCTGTAAAAGGACTTGGCGTAGTCTCTTGGGAACAGAGTGACTGATCAGCTTACCTAGCTATTTTCTAAATAGCCTATGATTGTCACATGAGTATGGGTATAAATGATTAGCCCATGGCTCTTTGGGCTAGTGGGAGATTGTTGGAAATGCGAGCCCACGACGAGCCATTATGCAATAAATGTTATTGCAATTCACTCCTTAATCTGAAATGAAGAATACATAATTTGCATAATAGGTCCCTTAGTACAATTAGGGTTATGTACCATGGCCATCTTGATAATCATACAGCTGTTGATTCAAGTATTGAATCATAGAGGCTGGTGCTTGGATGAATATCTAATGAGTTAGATTGAGGACTCATCAAGCACCGTCAAATGATTGTTAAGAGATGATCTCTAGCCTGAGTAGGAGATGGCAATCCTATCTCAGTTAGGCTGATATCTGACCGATCTCTTGATGCAGGTCCTCTGCATAGGAATAGAGATTCGGAGGTGCCAGATGAGTTAGGCCAAAGAGTTGGCTTAACGAGATCGAGATAACCAAAGTCCTATATCGTATGCTGTCATGATATAGGCACACATCCTCTGACCGGAGACAGATGTGTTACTAATGTCTGAGTATGTACATTTGGCAGACCAATAGGTTGATGACCTAATCAAGGTCTATACACCGGCGCGCTGGTGTGCATGTAAGGACATATGAGTAATACGATCTCTCAAAGGGATCATACAGGTTCAGTTACTGAACCGGAAGACATGAGCTCACTCATGAGATATTGGGAAGAATCAAATTCCGTGCGCACGGTTGTCTCGCTTTGGAAGCTTGACTGAATTTGTTGGTTTGATATATACTTTTGGAAAGTATATGATCAAGACCTAGGTATGATATATGCTTTTGGAAAGTATATGATCAATACCGATTCCCAATGATCGAATGAGAAACTTACTGATAAAACCATGACGTAGACAGTGTAAAGATGATCTAATACTTCGGGTTTATTCTGAGTCTTCCAGTATGCAGGATATACATGTATTGGGAATACCTGAGGGTGATGTGATCATAAACGATTGTATAACCATGACGCTTCCATTCCTAGGGAGTGATGAAACGGGTCTGGATTTTAGTGACTCCTCTCAGTAGAGAAGTAACCTAATCTTAGTCCAAATATTGGACATTGATCTGAATGTGATTCAGATCCAATGAGAAGATTAGATTTACGGTCCTGATTTAATCAAGCATCTATGGGAGGCCCGAGATCTGGATTTGAGATGTGATCTCAATATCCAATCACTATACGTGGAACAATACAATCGCCCTGTCCTTATCTCCAAGTATTCGCGGAGAAAGCGCATTATCCTTGAATGGGTTCAGGATAATTTCATTGTTGATAAAATGTATCCGAGCATTGAGAAAATGGATAATTAAATATGATTTAATTATCAAGATTAATATGAATTTGATTCATATTATAAAGAGAGTTATCTAAGATAATTGAATACGATTTAATTATCGAAGATGTGAATAATGTGAATGTGATTCATATTGTTTGAACACATGAGATAAAGAGATCCAAGATGATTAAATATGATTTAATTATCATGGATAAGAATAATGTGGATAGCAATATCCAATTATTCATAATATATTATAAATGTGATTTATAATGTATTAGAGAGAGCTAATTATAATTTATATGTGTTGATTAATTATTATGTGTATTGGATACACATTGTGTAATTAATTGACAATGTAAATTATATGTTGTTTTGGGTTGTGAATATGATTCACAATTTTTCCATGGCAAGATTTCAATATTCTCAAATATAATTGTGAATTATTTTTGAAGAATAAAACCCAACAAAAGTTGTTGGAAATAAATAAAGAGAGAATTTCCATGGAGATATGCAATCTCATGAATTATCATGAGATTGCCCTCCATTAGGAAGGGTGGGCGGCACCCATGTCCTATTTGGAATGGGTGGCCGTCCACCATGTTATACATGGAATTGTAATCTCCATGTATGTATTCTCTCCTTATTTATTGGTTTGATTTAGGACTAATTTATATTTGATTTTGTCAAATACATTTTAACCTAAATTTGTTGGTCTTTCCAACAACAATCTTGACCATTGGATTGACATAAATCAATATCATCCATTGATTTTATATGTCCCATGGATTGAGATCCATGAATCCCAAAACCCTATAAATAGAGAGGCATACCCATGCTCTCTCTTTACACATAATGCTTGAGAAGCATATCTCTCTCTCTCTTTCTCTCCCTCTCATGGCCGTCCACCATGGATGCCCTAGAGAGGCTCTCCATCGCCGCGGCACCGTCGTTATGCTGCCCGATGTTTTGCTCGTGGAATTCCGTCTGCTTCCGTGTGCCTTGCTCGTGAAGAAGACGTCGGATCTCGTGTGTCGAGATCAGGAGATCCACCGCTTGGATCATCAACATGGATTGCGAGAAGCACGCGGTTCATCCCCGCGCTCGCAAGTGTCTCCTCCGACGGATCGGACTTGAGACAGGAGGCCTCTTCGTTTAGAGACTTGATCGCAACCACGCTTCAATAGGTAATCCTAATACTTGTTTGTGGTTCAGACGAAACGATCCGAGAAGTGTTCTTGGATCATGTGGTTTCGTCGCATAAAAAAAATTTAATTTCCGCTGCATAGAACAACTAGTGTGACTAGTCGTTCTTCGTCGTATCCGATACGACGACCACGCTTCCGTGATGCGCTTGAGGATCTAACCATATGCTTCATGAAATTGGAAACTAGAAAAGGACAATTAATGATGAAACATTAATACCTCTTCAAATGAGTTTGAGGATGTATTCCATGTGTCAGTTAAGTCTGACAATGATCGGACTTCATGTGATGAAGCTCCTAAGGATCATGACATGGAAAGATGTGTAACTTAGAGATTAATATCCTTGGTATCCCTATGAGGTCTTCTTTCTACCCTCTACTGCAGCTCCGCCCCTCTGCAGCCTGCCTTTATCCTACTAGCCTTCCTTGTTTTTTGGAATATTCCTGCCAGCCCTGAAATATAAATAAAAGAAAATTCGATGATCCAGACAAAAAGTGAGAAGCATTCTGGGGCTAATATATATAATGCTGTCTTCTTTCCCTATCTCTGACTATCCATTTGGATTCTCTGAGTGCATAGCCTCTCCTTTCCCTGCGGCTCTCTTCTCATGATAGCAATAAAAGTGCTAACGTAGACTTCATATACAAGTGTTGTATATGGACCCTCAAGGATCCACCTATATGGGTAATACCTGTAAAGGTGTAAATGGATCTTCAAGAGAAAGGGAACCTGATGAGAAGGTGGAGACCTTCAAAGCACGGTTCGTAGCCATGAGCTACACACCGGAAGAGAAAACATTTCTTGCGATGAGACTTGCTCTTCGGTGACCATGCTTAAAATCGTCAGATTATTGCTAACCTTAGTTACACAACTTGACTATTGCATCTTCAAGATGTAAGTCAATATTGCATTCCTCTATGAATACCTCTCTGAGGATATTCACATGAAGTAGCCCCATGGCTTCATGGTTGAGGAAAGCAAGGTATGCAAGCTAAGGAATCCATCTGTGGACTCAAATAAGCTTCTTGAAGTTGGAACTTCAGATTTGATGAAATCATAAATGTTATGATTTAAATAGAATCTTGACAAACCATGAGAAGCTTAGTGGGAGTGCCTTTGTGTTCATCGTGTTAAATGTAGATAATATCCTAATCATTTAGAATGATATAAGGATGATAATAAGTGTTTTGTAGACTGGCTATTCCATATCTTGAAATATGATTTCAAAGATACCTCTTAGATATTAGTTCTGAAGTTGTTCAGAAGCAAAGAAAAGAGGATAATGGGACTATCACATTTGTAGTACACCTTGGACATATTCTATTCTTAGAAATTCCAAAAAAGGCTTCCATCCCTTAAGATATGGTACTGACCTATCTAAAGGGATAGCACCTCAAAGAGTTGAGGAAGTGAATGCTAGAACTACTTGCCCTTGGGCATCAGTTCTGAGAAGCCAGGTGTGTGCTAGATGTGTATGCAGTGGGAGTAGTAAACTGTTACTAATCCTACTATGGAAATAAAACACTTGGTTGCAGTAATAACAAAATCTTCATAGATGACAATATTTTTGAGATAATGATCTCAAAGTCTTATCTTCAAAAGCTTGAGACTTTATAGATGGAGATTTAAAAGGTCTTAACTGTGGATACCTTAAGAGATAGTGATCTCCAGGAATAAGGGTATTCTGATAAGGATTATAGAAATACTGGTTATCATAATTGTTAAGCCATAGTGTCAAGGACACTATAGTTTTTAATAAGATTGAGTATTGATTGCATAAGATGCAACATTTGCATTAGATGCGAGCACTGTTACTAGGGATATGCAAGTGCCGTAAAAGGACTTGGCATAGTCTCGTAGGAACGGAGTGACTGATCAGCTTACATAGCTATTTTCTAAATAGCCTATGATTGTCACATGAGTGCGAGTTTAAATGATTAGCCCATTAATGGCTCTTTGGGCTAGTGGGAGATTGTTGGAAATGCGAGCCCACGACGAGCCATTATGCAATAAATGTTATTGCAAATATCATTCCCTGATCTGAAATGAAGAATAATTAATTTGCATAATAGGTCCCTTAGTACAATTAGGGTTATGTACCATGGCCATCTTAATAATCATACAGTTGTTGATTCAACTATTGAATCATAGAGGCTGGTGCTTGGATGAATATCTAAAGGGTTAGATTGAGGACTCAACAAGCACCGTCAAATGATTGTTAAGAGATGATCTCCAGCCTGAGTAGGAGATGGCAATCCTTATCTCTTTAGGCTGATATCTGACTGACCTCTTGATGCATGTCCTCTGCATAGGAATAGAGATTCGGAGGTGTCAGATTAGTTAGGTCGAAGAGTTGATTTAACGAGATCGAGATAACCAAAGTCCTATATCGTATGCTGTCATGATATAGGCACACATCCTCTGACCGGAGACATATGTGTTACTATATGTCTGAGTATGTACATTTGGCAGACCAATAGGTTGATGATATAATCAAGGTCTATACACCGGCGCGCTGGTGTGCATATAAGGGCATATGAGTAATACGATCTCTCAAAGGGATCATACAGGTTCAGTTACTGAATCGGAAGACACGAGCTCACTCAAGAGATATTGGGAAGAATCAAATTCCGTGCGCACGGTCGTCTCGCTTTGGAAGCTTGACTGAATTTGTAGGTTTGATATATACTTTTGGAAAGTATATGATCAAGACCTAGGTATGATATACGCTTTTGGAAAGTGTATGATTGATACCAACTCCCAATGATCGAATGAGAAACGTACTGATAAAACCATGAAGTAGACAGTATAAAGTTGATCCAATACTTCGAGTTTAGTCTGAGTCTTCCAATATGCAGGATGTGCAGGTATTGGGAATACCTGAGGGTGATGTGATCATAAACAATTGTATAGCCATGACGCTTCCATTCCTAGGGAGTGATGAAACGGGTTTGGATTTTAGTGACTCCTCTCAGTAGAGAAGTGATCTGATCCTGGTCCAAGTGTTGGACATTGATCTGAATGTGATTCAGATGCAATGAGAAGATTAGATTTACGGTCTTGATTTAATCAAGCATCTATGGGAGGCCCGCGATCTGGATTTGAGATATGATCTCAATATCCATGTCACTATACGTGGAACAATACAATCGCCCTGTCCTTATCTCCAAGTATCTGCGGAGAAAGTGCATTATCCTTGAAGGAGTTCATGGATAATTCTATTGTTGATATATATATCCGAGCATTGAGAAAATGGATAATTAAGTGTGATTTAATTATCATGAGTAATATGAATTTGATTCATATTATAAAGGGAGTTATCTGAGATAATTAAATGTGATTTAATTATCAAAGATGTAAATAATGTGAATGTGATTCATATTATTTGAGAACAAGAGAATAGAGATCCAAGATGATTAAATGTGATTTAATTATCATGGATATGAATAATGTGGATAGCAATATCCATATTAGTCACATATATTATAAATGTGATTTATAATATATAAGAGAGAGCTATTTGTAAATTACATTTGTTAATTAAATGTTAATGTGAATTGGATTCACATTGGACATTGAATTGAAAATGTAATTTACATTTTGTTTTGGGTTGTGAATATGATTCACAAATTTTTCAATGGCAAGATTGCAATGTCTACAAAATAATTGTGAATTATTTTTGTAGAATAATTTGCAACAAAAGTTGTTGCAAATAATGGAGATTACATAAAAGATAAAATAGCCACCTTCCTAATGGAGGAGGGTGGACGACCACCACTCCCATTAGGAAAGGGAGGCCGTCCCCCCTCTCCACATGGAAGGAGGCTTTCTCTCTTCCATTATCTCCATGTATTGATGATTTAATTTTGTAATTAAATTGTGTTGATTTATCAACATATATTTAATTTAAATTAAATTAATTGTTGTTGGTTTTACCAACACAAATCTTAGCCATTAAAAGAAACACAATCAATGGGAGCCATTGGATTTGTGTTGTCACATGGATTGAGATCCATGGATCCCAAAACCCTATAAAAGGAGAGGCACCCCATTACTCTTCTTTACACAACAAGAGACAACAAGTCTCTCTCTCTTTCTCTCTACACGCCCTCTCTCTCCCTCTCATGGCCGTCCACCATGGACGCCCTAGAGAGGTTCTCCATCGCCGCAGCGTCGTCGTTATGCTGCCCGATGGTTTGCTCGTGGAACTCCGTCTACTTCAGCGTGCCTTGCTCGTGAAGAAGACGTCGTATCTCGTGTGTCAAGATCAGGAGATCCACCGCTTGGATCATCAACATGGATTGCGAGAAGCACGCGGTTCATCCCCGCGCTCGCAAGCGTCTCCTCCGTCGGATCAGACTTGAGACAGGAGGTCTCTTCGTTTAGAGACTCAATCGCAACCACGCTTCAAGAGGTAACCCTAATACTTGTTTGTGGTTTAGACGAAACGATCCTAGAAGTGTTCTTGGATCATGTGGTTTTGTCACATAAAAAAATTTTAATTTCCGCTGCATAAAACAACTAGTACGACTAGTCGTTCTTCGTCGTATTTGATAGGACGATCACGCTTCCGTGATGCGCATGAGGATCTAACCATATCCTTCAGGGGGGATGATGAATCTTTATTTCATCACCTTTATTTTTTCGTTATAGCCTTAAATCCCTATCTAAATACATGTATATATCATTAATTTGTGAAAATAAGCACTCAATAATTCACAAACAATATTATATAAAATACCGTACTTAATACGGTATTTATTGCCGAAACAAAATAATGAAGAAAAGAAAAGAAAAAATGAATAGTGAGTGACCTTAACTCCCGAGACCCAATCATCTTAATGACTTGGCCGATAAGGAATAAAGTAGGGGATATATGGCTGCCAATTGTATAGAAAAATACAAAATCAAAATCCTAATTTTATAGGCCAATGATTACTATATGGGATCTATTTTATTTTCCTATTTTTATAACTCAAATAAATAAACTTTGAACATAAAAATTATACATAAAATATAAATAAAAATATAAAATTTATTTACTAAAAAATAATGCATATTGTGCTGAGAAACACATCATAAAAGGCCACAAAGAAAATTCTGCAGACTTGCCTCTTCTCCATATAAACTCACCAAACTCACTTTATTGTTCATAAAATAAAATTACCCATTTAACGAAGGTGGTTTCACTCAATTTGGAGTTAAGATGCAAAAGCTAGATTTTAGACCCTCATTGTGCAATATACCTGTATATCATATTCATTATATTTATTCTTTATATTCTACTTTCTTACTTTTAATAAAAATGTAGATATTAATTAAAAAATATGTACATCATAAAATTAACATAAAACAATTAAAAAGACATTAAAAATAAATAAAGTACTTTAATAAATAGATGAATTGTACCTATATATACTTATGTAATATATATATGCATAGTTATTTATGTCATAACTAAATTCATGAAAATTCAATAAAAATATCTAAATATGTATTTAAGTAAATTATAAATATATAAATTATAAAATAGAAATTCCAAAATAAAATGTAAATAAATAAACTACATGTATATTTATCTATATATACACATGTAAATATTAACATGTTTTAAATTAACTTGTAAAAATAAATAAAAATCATAATTAAATAATACATAAAATATAATTTGTTTTTCATGTTGTAATAAATAATTAATAGACTCATTTTCTATTTTTATCGAATTTCCAAAACATTTACTTCATTCTTTTTTTCTAGTTAGTTCACGTGGACCAACCAGAGGCCTCAGATTGTTGATCTGACATGTCAATTATACAGCCTTCAGACCCTCCCGTGTTAGAAGTTCCACCTACCCCGTTTCTTTGAATTCTCACGCCATCTCCATAATCCCTTCCTCCTTGACACCACCACCATTAGGTAGCTATGTCGTCCCTCTTCCTCACCCACTCCAGAATCTTCACCTACCACGTTCGATCCTCCTGCCATCTCACCATTTTTTGATCGAAATCTACTCCTATAAGAACCCTATTACCTTCATTTTGGATTTTATGCATGATCTTCGATCTATAACCCCAAGGGAGGACACATGGGTTTATCTAGATGTGACATCTTCGACTCCCCTCTCTATTTGGCATGGATAAAGCTCAAGATCGTGGTGGTCCGAGCCAACCGAGCTTCTTCTCTGGCAACCCCTCCTGCTCTGAGCTTCAGAGCCCATTGATCTTCTAGTTAAATCTCTTTTCCTTGCATTAAATTTCCTTAGCATAGTTTAGGTTTTAATTTGAGCATTTAATCATCCCGTAAGCTTAATTTCAAAAAATTAAATCGCAAGAGCATTAGGATCCGACACCAAAACCACCGTGACTCGACCATGTCCCTCTTAAATTTTGCCCTCATTTTCTTCCCCTCATGCTTCTCCACATTTCCCTTTGTTTCCACTTCAATTCTCACATAGACAAGCCACCGAAGCTCCCTCCATCACCTTCACCAGAGCTCCCATTGGCTCGCCTCCCCTATGCACTTTCAGCTTCAGTAGAGGGTTGAGGAGATAGCCCTCAACCCCCTTAAAATTTTGGTGCAGGTCCGGGAATGGGAAAGGCATCTGGAGCTCCTCCTCAATGTTAGAATAAGAGATCCAGTTGCTTCGAGCTCCAAGGATCCTCTAGTGAGCCCTAGACATATTGGACGATACTTGTTGATGCGCAAGTGTCCCAAGAAGAAGAGGAGATTTGCAACGAAGGAAGAGGAGGCCAGAAGCGAGCGAAATTAATCAAACAAATTCATCGACGACGAGTTCTTCAGAATTTCTTCCAACCACCCTTCTATCGTCGGATCCGACTGAGGGCCCAAATCTAATCTTGGCCCTTGATTTAAAACGAAGCAAAGCCCCTATGGAGTTGCACCATCAAGGCATGTGGACGCCTCTTCATCATCTGATCACACGTGTTTATGGGGTAAATTACTTAGTTACCCTCACCTTTTTGTATTTAAATATTAATCTTACGAATATTTATTACCGTTATAAATTTTGTGTAAAATTCACGTTTGGACCATTGCTTGTATTGGAAATTGCACATGGTTCATTGTCAGATCAACTCATGTGGCACCCCATGTGAGTTGGTCATTTTGCAACTAGACTCCCCATCAAGTTTGATTATTTAGGTCTAGTCTTAAAATTTGTATATTGAGTTCAAAACTTTGGGATATTTCATGTACCCCTTTGCTTTATATTATATTGCAAATATACCCCTGTCAACACCTTATAATTAATTATGTGTATTTTATTTTTGATTAAATAGCTCATGTGCTTGAAAATCTGCGAAATTGTTTTGGGAGATGCTTTGAACGCTGCTCATTCACACTGCATTTTTATTTTAGCATTTCATGCATTTTGCTATTTATTAGAAGTCATTTTAGAGCTATCTATTCCTTGTTTAAATATAAAATTATAAAAATAGGAAACCACTTATAAAAATTCCAAAAAAGTTAGACATTATATATTACTATAAAATATAGCTACAAACCAAAAATCACAAAAAAGCAAAAGAAAACCTTAAAAATTAAAGAACCCTCCTGACCCTAAAAAAATAAGAAAGTATTTTCAAAAATATAAAAAATTAATTTCTATTGTATATTTTTATATATACATATTACTACATACTAAAAATAGTTTTGATAAATTCTGACCTATTTTCTATTTTTAATTCTCAAAACACTCAACTTATTTAATTGCTCCCTGTTTTGGAGTATTTTAGACTTTAAAAATACATAAAATTAGTAAAAGTTCTCAGAAAATTTTAAAAATAGAAATATATAAAACACAAAAAAAATTTATTTTTAATTTTAAATATTATTTTTTATATTTATAAATATAAAAAACCTACATATACTATATATACATATAAAGATTTATATTCCTAATAATATAATAGTAATTATTATTATAAATACTTATAAATATTTTAATGCCTATAACACCATTTTCTTGGAGTAATGAAGGCATAATTTAGGAACAAATAAGTAGATAAGCAATGAAGAAGCAACCACAACACAAGATTTATAAGGTTCAACCCCGAGTCAGCTACAACCTTGGTAGGATTGGTGTCTCTTTCTTAATATGATAGAAGAATTGTAGTATACAAGGATGGTATGAAAAATTAACAATGTGATGGTTTATATTGTATGCCATCAAATACAAATAAATCCCAAAATAAATAGATTTTCAAATTCCAAACTGAATAGAACTTTGAATCTTGAAACAAACAAGACTTCAAATCCTAAAGCAAATGAGACTTTCATCCCAAAAAATAAGACTTCAATTCCTAAAAATTGGATATAAGTATTTAAATGATATTAATCAAATCTCCATCTTTATATGAATCCTTAAATTGCATCACAACAGCATGCTTTCCCTTAAATTGAATCCTCAAATAGCAGATCATGAACTGCTATACTTCATTGTCGGCTTCCCCTTCGTGATGCTACCATAAATAGCCAATATAGAGGAAGTTCATACAATGTTTGATATTACTCCCATAAATTATTTGCTAAAGGATGAATTATTTCTAACTTCTCGATCATCATGTTGTATGATTTAATCTCCTCATTACTTCATACGAATCAAATGGCTTTGTTACCAACTGTTGGGCAAAATAAAGCATAAATCATATAGTTTATATCTTTTCCCATATCCGCATTCACAAGTAAACAAAAAGACAATTATAACTACGTATTTCTATTGGGATTTTTTACACTAGTGCCTCTCCAAGATTATGTAATTACAGTTATGCATCTACCCTTTTTGCAATAACACCCGTACCTCCTTATTCTTACAAAATTCACAGTACTGCCTTTCCATTAAGATAAAATAGGCAGTGATGAAAATGGGTAGGGATATATCTAAATATCTATTTATCATATTCGAAAAAATGTTGAATATGGATGTCTGTATTCGAATATTAATCGAATATGGATATAAATTGTAAAAAAGTTCTGAATATGAATATATTAGTAGCTGAAAGATCTGGATTCGGATTTGAATTTCAGAATACGAAATAATACACATATAGGTATGCACACACTTATAATATTATGTTTAATAAACAACTAAATTAAATTCAAGTTCACACATCCCTTTGATCTCCGGCAACGCTTTTTAGGTCAACAATTTCATAAGAATAGTAATAGGAGAAGTCTTAGGTAAGCTCAACACCTCAACAACTATATCAGTAGAGCATCCCCTCTGCAAGTATAACTTTTATTGATTGGTTAACTTTTATTAGTATGATGTGTGTATATTGTAATGTTATCTTTTTTAAAATCACTTCTACTTGGTACTTATTTGATTCAAATTCGTAATTTTTCGTTATTTGATTATGTAAGGATTCACGGTGGTGGACTGGTGGCTGATGGAAGAGCTTTAGGGTGGTGGAGAGAAGAGATAAGAGGGAAATTTAGGGTTGGCTTGGCTCTCTAGGGCTTAGTTAGGAATTAGAAATAAGGGGAAATGTAGGGTTTGGCTTGGTTGTAGCCTATACGATCTTTTGAATGAGAGGAAATGCTTATTTTTTCTTTTTTTAAGAGCATTTTCTTCTTAACTTCTACGTTATAAGGTTTAATTACCTACTATTAATTGTCAAGTTATTTCTTTTTTGTGTAATTCACGTTATACGTACATGAACTTATCTTGATTTTGTAATTAATTCACATCATCTTGATTTTGCAGTGCAACTTGACTCTGTACAACATATTTATATTAACAAACCCAATGTCACACACAAACACAATATATATGTATGTATGTATATGTTATCGAACTCAAACATTTATCGAGCAAACCTCTACCGTGTTCATGTTCGGTTCATTAAGCTATCGAACTAAATTTTAAAGTTCATGTCCAATTCGTTAAGTAGCGAACAAATAATTTTCGAACTATTATCAAACGAATTCTAATCGACATAGCCCTATTGATAAGGAAAAAGAATGACATTTTTATAAATAACTGCGGAATAAGAAAGTCCAACCGTTATTTCAGGAATAAGCAAACTTTGAGGATAAAGAGAGAAAATCTGGATTGTTTATCTTATTCCCTAATCTTATCATGAGCATTGGACATTTGCCATCCCAACCTTCCTGTATGCCATCGCTGTTATATATTTTTTAAGTTTGGTTAATAAGATTGGGATGTTGAGTCGTCTAAGAGAGGGCGAGGACGGCCCAAGAAGTGTTGGAAAGAGACTATACGAAGGAATCTTAGTTTTTGGATATAAGTCCGAGATTGACCCAAGATAGATCTGAATGGAGGCGAAGAATCCATGTAGCCGACCCTACTTAATTGTGGGAAAAGACTTTGTTGTTGTTGTTGTTTGGTTAATAAGATTAAGAACTCGAGATGGGTAACACCTCAGAATCACCCATTAACGCGGTGTTTTTTTCAGGATAATGGGTATCACGACGCCATCCATCTCTGGAGGAGCCTTGTGAATAATCCTGCCTGCCCGTTTTTTATAGGAAAAAGGAATGTTAAAATTCCTGACCCGAGATGAGATGTAGAATGGGCACTAACAGTAGCGACGCCCAATCCAAACTAACACACATTTCTTCTTGTTTTTTTAGATGGCAGTGGTCAGTGGGGGTATTTTTATCCATTATTTTATTCTCTGATACCATCCGTGGCCTTTTGCTCTTTTACGGGCCTCACCGTTACGACGCTCCCACTATCGACAGCCCAATCTTAGACTTGGATGGACGAGATTGGATCTCCTCGTGAGTGGGTCCCACCGAACCAGCAGCAGGTGAAAGCTTGAAACGCTCCCGTAAAGACCTGCAGATTCTTGACCACGTCTGCTTTGAGACGTTTAGCAGGCATGTGATCAACGGTGAAAAGTGTTGGATATTAATAGAAATGGTTTTTTTACCCTTGTACTCTTTCGAGATTCTGCAATTATATGCTCTTACATTTTTTACGATAACACATGCTCATATGTTCTTACAACCACGTCACCGCTCTTCTATTGTTACACTTATGCGTATTAGGGATGAAAATAGATCGGATACAGATCGGATATGTCTATTTCTATATCTATATTCGCTTCTCTATATAGAATAAAATTGTGGATATGGATATGAGCAGGATATAAATTTAGGAAACCATATCGTGACATAATTGGATACGAATTTGTATCTAATATTCATCGAATATAAATCCAGATCGAATAAAAGTGAATATGAAAACTGATCGATTTAAGATAGGATAGGCGGGGTTCCCCACCCATGTCGCCCACTTCCCTCTCTTCCCCCTGCCAACAAGCCCTTCTCACTTGCATCACCGACCTACTTTCTCTCCCCCCCGACCACCCACTTCCCTCTCCCCCCGCCCACCTCCCTCTCTTGCCCTCGCGCCATCGACCTCCCTCTCTTCCCCCTGCTGCCGACCTCCCTCTCTTCCCCACGCACCGACCACCTTCTTGCCTGCATCGCCAACCTTCTCTCCAGCGTCGTCGGTCGTCTTGCTTGCATAATCTGTAGGTTAATGTAGGCTATAACTTGTAAGCCTGCAATGTTATTTTTTGTATTATTTTTCTGCACTATTTGCAGTATATGCAATATTTTTTTTGCACTATTTTTTGCATGATGTAACACACTTGCCTATTGTAGACTGTAGCTCCTACCTCTCTTTGCAATATTTTTTCCACGGTCTTGTAGGCTGTAGCATCTGCTAGTTTCTTCCAATATCAGATGGGTCATATAGACCTTTTTCTAATTCCACTTCATGTATGGATAGATAAGCTTGTATTATAATAAGATTTGAAAACATTGATAAGGTCACTAGAATCATGAGTAGAATAGGATCATTCTCCAGTTTGTCAGCAAAAGTTGCCTATAGATATAAGTAAAAGCAGGAGTTGTTTCTGGGAAGCAAGCAAGAGTTGCCTATAGATATAAGTAAAAGCAGGAGTTGTTTCTGGGAAGCAAGCAAGAGTTGCCTATAGATATAAGTAAAAGCAGGAGTTGTTCCTGGGAAGCAAGATGCAAATTGCTAATATGAAGATTGCAAAGGTTTTGAATTTAATCTGT